>JARHVA010009693.1:120000-177500 GCA_037957365.1 Torreya grandis
CTCATCCTTGCTACAACCATTTCCACTTCTACAAAATAAAATAATGATGTTAAAAATAGTGAATATTTTCATACTTATAAAATTATCAATCACTATTCAATAGTTCAATATTGCACACTAGAGTAATGTGATCAATCAATATTAAATATTTCGACATTGACATCAACCACTGTTGAATAAAATGACACAACCATTAAATATTTTTGAATAACACAATAAATTTATGTATTAAAAATGTTATTAGTTCATTAAGAGATCATCTATCATAATAGATCTGAGTATGCAATGATATATAAATGCATAATTAAGAGTACAATCTTAACTAGTATTTCAACCTTAACTAAAACAACGTAAAGCTTAATATATAGAACAATAAATATAGTCACCTTCTATAAATCTATATATTAAAGTTTGTTGTATGTTGTATCATATGTTTCATTTACAAAATAATACAATGGTGTGAATTTTCATAAATGAAATAGTGTCACTACTAGATCATTCAATACTGTTGAAAACCACAACAATAAAATCAGCCAATGTTGAATAATATGACAATACCATTAACCACTATTGAATGTATCAATAAATTAATTCATAATATGTTTATTATTTTATTAAGTGAATATATCTCAAGGACTCTGAGTATTCAACTATTTTTAGGTTCTCATAAGTTTTTCTTGAGGAAATAGTCCTAATATAGACATTTCCTCCAACCTCATCTCTCCACTAGTAGTGATTACCCACATATCTCCCTACTAGAAGTGACACTACATATATGATAACTATGTGTTTTTCATTCTCTATCATATGCAATAGTCATACACAATTTATAATATATCTTATATCTACTATGAATCACATGGATGTGACTCTAAATGGTATGACATATATATAATGTATACAACTATAACATTACTTTGTCCAAAGTTTTCATTATAGTAATCAACAACTGTAGAGTCTAATCCACACACACCTATACTCTCTACTAAATACATCATCCCACATGTTGATTTATGATGAGTAATTATACAAAGGCCTATTATCTTTCATTACTCATTATCCTATATCGTGGAGGATGACTCTTGAACCAATCATGAAAAATGAAGTAATTATTCATAAGAATACATTCTAGATAATTTGAAATAATCATAACATTTTTTATTATATTCCTCAACAAAAGATATAGGGACACAATTAACAAGGTAACACAAACATAACAAATAATTAATGTCACCTACTTAGTTAGTTTTAATCCCATAAAACAACATATTCTTTGATCACAACAACAATAATCAAATGATCTAAATATCTATAGGTTACAAATTCTAATATTGGTAAAAATAACAAGGAAACACAAACATAACAACAAATCTATTGTCACACACTCAGTTATTTCAAATGCCACAAAGCAACATATTAAAAACACAACTAATTTGAATATAAACATGAGCATGTGCATGCCTGTTTGGCATAACAACACAAAACATTAATGGAATAATGATATCCAACATCTATCTTTACCAAACATGAGTAAATCCAAATAAGCATGTTCAAATGTATACATTTCTCATATAATTATATAGTCATTTTAAATGAAAAAGTATACCACTTTTACCCATAAACATCCAAGTACATACTATTTGCGAAAGTGATACTAAAATTAGCCACATAAAGAGAGTTTGTACAATTATTAAACGTGTGTTTATGAAACCATACAAAGTATTGCATCAACAACCAAGTATGCATTTTCATTTCACACATTCAAAGGGATATATTCAGTGCATACAAATGTGCATACAACCATGCACATGTAAAATCAGCCATACAGATGTATGTTTCAATTGAGCCATTCAAAATATTAAAACTATTTTGTAATGTATACACAGTCATACTAATTGTAACAATAGTTTTTGTGCAAGTATGCACAACCATCTAGGAATAATCCAAACATACAAATGTATGCACAAGTCTTTAAATTTAATATGCATCCATGTCGGTTTTAGTGAGTATAAAATCATTCACCCAAGGAAAGTTTAACCAGCCATATAGTTTTATATGCATGTTTACCAAAATCATACACTAGGGCACTATGAACTACTCTAAGTATGCCTTAATGCAATACTTAGTTATAGTAATAATTATACATCAAGTAATGATTTAAATATAGTTATTTACATGGTCTATGATTACAATTTTATTAATTCCCAATATTATTCAAGTAAAATAAATGACTTATAGAGGATATTATAACATGATTTAGGTAAACCTATCATGAAAAATATAAAAAGTTAAAATTTTACTCCTTCTCTGAGAATGGGTATCAATGAGAAGGTACACCCACTTTGGGTTACTACTATCTCAAGTCTTGACATTCTTGGATAACCCACCTAATTTTATGTTGTTAGTCCATCCCATAAATTGAAAGCAATAATCACCACCTTTCATGTACATGGATATTTTGAACCCCCACAAGGTTATTAGTCCCTTACACATTATAATTTATTACTTTAAATTAAAGATGTCTCAGTTTTAATATCATAATCACTATTCATCACAAAATCTGAATGAGCACATTAGGTTAAGTGTTTGAACCTCAACTCTGATACCACATGTCATAACATTTTGGTTGGGTATCTAAGAACTCACTAATGTTTTTATTTTTAGATAACTATGTTTGTTATGGTGATAAAATGTTGACCAAACACACTTAAGCCATTTAATTGAACATGAAGAGTTACTCCATAGTGGCCTTGATATTGTTATATACTTAAAGGTAGATAACAATTCAACACCACCATATATAAGACTCTCAAAATGTCATGGAAAATTATGGATATATGAATAAACTAGGTTACCCACTTTGTATGTGAATCTGTACAACTTCATATTCTAAAGTCATTTAATCCCAACATAATTGAGAGGAAGATAATCACTATTATCTCAATCCACTATAAGCTTTAACTATGACTCCATTATGTTAATTTAATTTGTCTTGGAGTAATGATTAAGACCCTTCATTAATTACCATTTGAGGAGGGTCCTCCTTAAGAGGACAGGGTCACTCATCTATAGAGGATGATCCAAGTCAAAAATGATCCAACATTAATGTAGATATAACTTGAATTTTATCCATTTATTACTAATTATCCTTAACCTTAAAGGCTTTAGGATCCACTCTATGATCCCATACTATGCATGTCATTATGATATGGGCAATGAGTTGAAATATCTAAGAACATAACTTTTATGATCTCTTTAATAAATAGTTGTCACAATCACAAATGCTTTAATATTAATTACAACTCGAGGATTGAGGCTTCCTTAATCAATCTACTTAAATACTTAATTGAATAGGATGCTGAGATAATGGTTTGAATATTTTGAATTAATTACTAAGAATAATTAAATTCTAGATCTTATTCTATATAGTTGTAGTAGTCATATCATAATATTAGATGTACAAGTAGGAGGTTGAGGTTTCTTATCTACCTAAATATATTTAAAATATTTAAAACATAGTAAAAACCAAAATATAAGTAACCTCTTAGGAAAAAAAAATGTGAGTACCATGACCATCATTGCTAGGCATATTTTAAGGCTGAATAATAAGCCCAAACATCAAGTTGATTAATACATACTAGATCTATTTAATTTCCAATTGTTATGTCACTAAATTGAGATGGAAGGTGGATAACATAAGACACATAAATGTTTACAACTAGATAATAATACCAACTACTAGATGTAAAATAATCTACTCTTATAAATACAAAAGTGTTACTTTAAATTTTCACTATTCTCATCATTTTTTTCTATTAGCATAGCAATTTAATTTTAAACATTATTCACCCTTAGTTCTTCCCATATTCCAAATTAAGTTCATTTAACTCTTTTTCAACTAATAATACACACCTAGGAAGGAATAATACGTCTTAGAAATACTTTACCTATAGCTAGATATATAAGGACCATTATTTCTATCCCACTAGTTAACCCAAATGCGGTTCAAGATAAGAATCCAATAAGAGGATCATGGTTACATAATAGATCATGATAGCATATATTTTCATATTTTAAGATTGATTTTCAGCCATCTAAACTTTATGACTTACACAATAATAACACCATGAAAAATCTACAATAATATATACATGTTATAGGCTAAATAGTTGCTAACCTAAAAGTTGTACGCATAAGACTCATAAGTTTAATCAAACTATCCTATCAAATAAATGTAATTTAATTTCATATTAAAGTAAGACAGTCATGTTATTACTAGTTCTTATTGGTAACTACTATAAGGAGAACACATACACTCTTATTTGAATGGATAATTCCCTTACCTTCTTTCAAGACTAAGGATTAATTACTTGTATAATATATCCTAAATTCCTAATCAAATATAAAATCATCAAAACATTACTCATAATTATACCATAACTTTACATTCATTTTGTATTGAAAATAAAAATTAGTCAAGATAAATACATTACATAGAATAGGCAAGGTACAAGAATCATATTTATAAATGATATTTTGTGATTATTTATCACTTCAATCTTGTATACTTTGAAAATTCTTACATTGGTTATTCCTCTCAGTTATATGCATGCCTTGCTTCTACAAGCCTCGCATGTACTCTATCTTGTTCCCCTTTTCTTATATCTTATTTTGATCATTATTATATTGATGACACATGCATCCTATCTTACACATAATTTTTATAATATACTTATCTTACACCTCTACAAGTTATGATCTTATACATGTTTTGATACTCCTTAGACACTAATGTCCATAATAGATAGTAGCATCAACATTACTATCCTACCATGACACAAGTGTCCAATGCCCTAAAGTCATGTAATTTATAAATGAAACATATTATAATGGTCCACCTAAGTGATTTAATGTGGGTTATCTCTTGATAAGATTGGTATAAATACAATATCAACCCTCATTCATTCCTAACTTATCTATTAGACCAGAGAGACCAAGGTTGAAGGCACTTATCAAAATCACTCTATCCATCATTGAATTGATCAAAAGTTCCCTATTTATATATAAATCATAGGTTATATATATATATATATATATATATATATATATATATATATATATATATATATATATATGTATATATATATGTATATATATATATATATGTATATATATATGTACATGTATATATATATACATATATATATGTATATATATATACATATACATATATATATATATATATATACATATATATATGTATATATATATATACATATACATATATATATATACATATATATATATACATATACATATACATATATATATACATATATATATACATATATATACATATTTATATATATATACATATACATATATATATACATATACATATATATATATACATATATATATATACATACATATATATATATATATACATATATATATACATACATATATATATACATATATATATATATATATACATATATATATATATATATACGGGAGGATGTCTGCGAATATTGGCAAGTCAAAGCCCGCCCAGGGCGTGGGCGCTGGAGGAGATGTGGACGTGGGAGCTGTCATTGGAACAGGGGAGGCGAGTGGGGGGCCGGCATTGCCTTCCTATGATGGAGACCCTGTTTACCGTGGAGAAAGACCTAAAATAACTAAAGTAAATGGATGTTTCCCGCGGAGCAATGACAGGCCGATCCTGGTGGTCCCTCAAGCAGCGGTCAGAGAGGATGTGGAATAGTTGACAGGCCATGCCTTGATTTGCAAATTTTTGGGTCTCAGGATTTCACAGTCAGCCTTGGAAGCCTGGATGAGGCGCACCTGGCATGTGGAGGGAGACATTGATATAATGTTGGCTGCCAACAGTTACTTTCTGGTAAATTTCTCTTCCATTTCTGATAGAAATCGCATTTTTGAAGGAGGACCATATTTTTATGATCGCATAGGGCTATTCATCAAACCATGGCATGCTGGGTTTAACTCGGTGGAGAATTTGCCTGCTAGTGTTCCTGTATGGGTCCGTCTCCCACGATTGCCTCTGGAGTTTTGGCGGGAAGACATTTTGCGCCAAATTACAGCATTATTGGGAATGCCAATTGCGGTTTCTCATCAGTCTCTGGACAAAAAATTTATTTCCTTTGCCCGTATCTGTGTGGAAATCAATCTAAACAATCCATTGCCAGAATCTATAGAGATTTGTTTAGGGGAAACATCCTGGATACAACAAGTCGATTATGAAGCCATTCCTTTTCGTTGCAGAATTTGTCATGTATATGGCCACCTACATAGACAATGCCCTCAGGGTGGGAGATTCAGTGGGGTGGATTCTCAGAAAGGAAATGCTGCTGATATGCCATCTCAGAGAGATACCTTAACTTCTTTACTTGGGACCGTAGTGACAGGTATAGGTGCCCCAAAAGGGGTAGAGGCGTCCTTTGACAAGGGGGGAGCTCCAGGCCTGGACAGGGAAGGCTTCTCCCAAGTCCGTCGGCGTGGGAGAGGGCGCAGCCAGAGGGGGAGAAACCAGGATAGATCTGCGAGCTCGAGTTTTAACAGGTTTGAAGTCCTAGATGGTATGGCTATAGAGGATGGTGTCATCCCTGATGAGGTGGGAGGTCTCCCAAGGAAAGAAGCTAACAACACTCATATAAACCAACCTCAGGACATGGTGTTTCAGCAAGGACAAGGAAGCGAACAGGGGCTAGACGCTGAAAGCATGGAGGACATTTTGGAACAACAAACCAAGGATTGCAGCTGGGCCGATCAGGTGCAAGAGAGAGAGGCTCCTCGGAAAGATAAAGGAGTGGGAGAGGCCCTGGGTCTAATGCAAAAACCTTTTAAAAAGGTATCCTTTTCTACACCTTCCAGACCAGGGCGCAAAAAGGATCAGGAGAAACTCAAGCGTGCAGGTGATTTACTGGTTGAGTCTGGAGAGGTGAAAACCTTGGTTGAACACTTCACCCAATCTACTCAATGATTGTGTTGTCTTGGAATGTGAGGGGGCTGCATAGTGTCCCCAGACAAAAAACTATGTGGAATCTAATCTTTGCTCACTCTCTGCATATTTTATGTATCCAGGAGACGAAGATGTCAGTTGATGCTATGTTAGAAAAGTCATCCAAAATCTGGGAGGCTGGCCAATGCCAATGTGTGGGGGCACTGGGTAGTGCAGGTGGGTTAGCAATTTGCTGGGACCCGATAAAGCTTACACCGATCCAATGGTTGGCGACTATCTCGACACTATCCATGATTGCCTCTTCGCCGGAAACCGGAGAGAGAATTCTGATCACCAATATTTATGCACCTGGAGATACTCAAGGCCAATTGAAGATGTGGGAACATTTATGCTACATTCGTAGCTGCTGCCCTTATCTCCCATGGATTATGTGTGGAGATTTTAATGCTGTCCTAAATTTAGAGGAGAAGAGAGGGGGGCTAAATCGGCTTGACTTGTCTTCGGAGCTTCTTAGACTAAATATGGAGCGGCTGCGCCTCTCAGATGTGAAACCCACAAATGGGAGATTTACTTGGAGCAATAGAAGACCTGGTAAGGATGCCATTTCTGAGTGTCTGGATAGATTTTTAGTTTCTTCATTCTGGCTGTCTAGTGCTTTCTCCATTGCTTCTGAAATCTTGGATTGGCGGGGATCCGACCATTGGCCCATCAAACTCACAACTAACTTCATCAGACGACCCAAGCGACCCCCCTTTAAATTTCAGTTAATGTGGCTCAGGGATTTATCCTTGCATACCCTTATGCCCCATTGGTGGAGGCAGGGGAATCCAGAGTATGGTACTGCCATGTACTCCTTTGTTAAGAAGCTTCAATATGTCAAAAGGAAGTTACAGGTTTGGAATAGAACCAATTTTGGTAATATGAATACTATGAAGAAGGCAGCCCAAGATAGGCTTGACAGTATTACCAGGAAGATTTTGAACAATGGCTTGACTGAAGAGCTGCATAAGGCTGAATTTGATGCTTTGAAGGAGCTTAATGAATGGGAAATGCGGGAAGAAATCTTTTGGAAGCAGAAAGCCCGGATCGATTGGCTGCAGGAAGGGGATAGGAACACGGCCTTCTTTCATAAATCGGTGCAGGCAAGGCGCAACAAGAACTATATAGCAGCTCTTGTTACCAAGGAGGGCGTTAGTACCTCTTCCGCTGCTGCCATAACGGAGGAAGCTGTTCGTTTTTACACGGAACTTTTTTCTGAAGAAGGTTCTACAGCTGATTTGGAGAGGGAAAAGGTGCTGTCCTGCATTCCGCACATTGTCACGGCTGATATGAATTCAGCTCTCTTGAAACCTATTGAGAAGGCGGAAGTGGAAAAAGTGGTCTTCACTATGCGTAGAGGGAAGGCGCCAGGTCCGGACGGATTTCCGGCTGAGTTTTTTCAGGAGTTTTGGGAGATTATTTGCCATGACTTAGTGGAGGTTGTGCAAGAATCCTACCGCAACAAGGAGCTGCTCAGAGCGATCAATGCTACCTTTCTGGTCTTGATCCCGAAGAAAGATCAGGTTAGTCAGATGGATCACTTTCGGCCTATAGCTCTCTGTAACACGGTGTACAAGATTATTACTAAACTCATAGCGGAAAGGCTGAAAGCTTGCCTCCCAGCGGTTATTTCGGAGGAACAAGGGGGCTTTGTGGCGGGAAAGCAAATTCTGGATGGTGTGGTGATTGCCTCAGAGGCCATCCATTCTATGAGCATTTCCCAACAGAGAGCTATGTTTGTTAAGCTGGACTTGGCTAAAGCGTATGATAGGGTTGATTGGGGTTTCATGCAAAAGATCCTTCTGGCTTTTGGTTTTAGCCAGGACTGGGTTAGTTGGGTGTGTAGCTGTGTGACCACGCCTTCATATTCTGTCCTCATTAATGGGACTCCTTCCAGATTGTTTGGGGCTTCTCGTGGGCTGTGGCAAGGGGATCCGCTATCGCCTTACCTGTTTATTCTTTTGGCTGAGGGCCTTGGGAGGCTCATAAAATCTCAAGCTTTGTAGGGTTGGATCCAGGGATGGAAGTGGGGTAACGGGGCTGCCACGCTGACTCACCTCCAGTTTGTGGATGACACCATCATTGCTGGGCTCGCTCGTATCAGGGAGGCGCAGGCGTTCAGGGGTGCTTTGGACACTTATTTATTGGCATCGGGACAGCAACTGAATGAGCAAAAATCCTCCATCTATTTCTTCGATACACCTGTTTCTATTCAGCACAGGATTTCTAATATATTGAGATTCCAACCTCAGTCTCTTCCAGTGATTTATTTGGGGATTCCTATCGTGGTGGGCAGCCAGCCTCGGCTGTTCTGGCAAAACATTCTAGACAAGTTAAGACAGAAGGTGAATCATTGGACTCATAGGTGGCTCACGATGGCAGGACGTGTGACACTTCTTCAGTCGGTCATCCAAGCTCTTCCCATATATCGAAGCATGGTCCAGGGGGCTCCGAAGTACTTCCTCCATGAGTATGATGCGCTCTCCAGGCAATTTTTGTGGAGTGGCAACCTTAGAGACTCTAAATGGAGCTTGATCAAGTGGAGCACAGTGTGCAGGCCCAAAAGAGAAGGTGGTCTTGGACTAAGGTCGGCCATCCTGGCCAGCCAAGCCCTTGCGGCTAAGCTGTACTAGAGGTGGTGTACTAATCAGCCCCAGCTATGGGCTCGTATTCTTTGGCTAAAATATTTACCTGGGGTGCGCCTGACTGAGATTCCTAGGTACCCCATTGAGGGAAGGGGCTCTATGGTGTGGAGCACCCTCAAATTGGGAGCTTCTCTGGTGCAAGATAAACTTTTCTGGATATGCAATAGTGGCACGAAGGCGTTATTTTGGGATGATTCTTGGAATGGTTTCCTCCCGCTTGCTATCTCACACCCCCATCTACAGGACCTGAGGGAGGCTTTCCGTATTGCTGGCTGGGATACTGTGGAACATTATAAAGAAGCGGTTCAATGGGAAATGTCAGTGTGTATGTTTGGAAGTAGGAGAGGACCTGGCCGCAAGGGGGAACTATTGAGGACAGACAGGAACTTCTTCAGATTCTGACACATAGAGACTGTAGCTCGCTGCGTGAGGATGACACCTTGGCTTGGGGGGGCGATTCCAGTGGTCTTTATACTGTTTCTTCCGGCTACCAGACGTTGATTAAGCAGCAACTTGGAGCTGAGGATTTTCTGTGGAGTAGGAAAATCTGGAATCCTGCTGCTTGGCCTAAATGCAATTTTTTCTTGTGGACTCTCACCTATAGGAGGTGTCTCACTTGGGATAATCTCAACAAACGTGGCTTCCAAGGACCTTCATTCTGCTTGCTGTGTCGGGACAGCGAAGAGAATGGAGAACATTTATTTTTTCAATGCACTTACGCCAGAGCGCTTTGGCACTTATGGTGGGACGCTTGGGGACGCCCCTGTTGGCATGCTAGATCCCTGACTGAGTTCTGGCAGCGCCTGGATAGTCCCCCCAGCAAGGCGTCCTTTCTGAAGAAAGCTTGGACAGCGGGTCCTTCCTTTATTTTGTGGCACCTCTGGCTTGAAAGGAACAGAAGACTTTTCCAGGAGCGCAGCCTGTGTATAAGCAAGTTGTGGCTGAGAATTCTTGTGGCACTTCAGGAGACTCTCCACGCCAAAGGGGAATGGTGCGGTGTCTTGGAGGAGCCAGACGCCTCTGTTTTGGGCCGCCTCTCCCTAGGCGTGCCTTTGGCTGTGCGCCCCTGCATCCCAGCTCGCCTTTCGATCTCTAGCACGCATGGAATGCGCCCGATCAGCCGTGCTGGTCGCTGGCTGCCGCCGGTGGAAGGTGTGGTCAAAGTTAATGTGGATGGGTCTGTTCGTGGGAATCCTGGGGTCGCTGGGATTGGTATCATTGCCAGAAATTATGCAGGTAAGGTTTGTTTTTTACTTTCGGAGTATCAGGGATGCCATACTAACAATTGTATGGAGGCGAAGGCTATTCTGGAGGCTTTGAGAATTTGCAGTAAGCAGGGGATATACAGCATTGTGTGTGAATCAGACTCGCAGGTGGTGGTTAACCTGCTAAACAACTCATACTCCATTTGTACGGATTGGAAACTTGGAGTGATTATTAACCAGATCAGACAGTTAATCCCATTTTTTGAATTAATCTCTTTTAGACACATTCCTCGGGAATGGAATGCTGTGGCCGACCGTCTAGCTAAATGGGCCACAGATCACGGGCCAAGTTGGGCTATTCATGATCAGTGCAGGCTTCCTGCTGATTTGATTCCGAAACTGACTCAACTGCTTGAGCAGGATTTGAGAGTGTAATTCCATCTTTCTTGGTGCTTAATATATTTTTACCCCCTCTTTAGTTGCATATATATATATATATATATACATATATATATATATATATATATATATATACATATATATATATACATATATATATAGACATATATATATATATACATATATATATATACATATATATATATATACATATATATATATATACATATATATATATATATATATATATATATATATATGTTTGAATTACTAAAGGAAGATTCATAAAGTCTTATTTTCTAAGTTACAAGCTAGTCACTATTCTACTTGCTTTACACACATTGTGTAACATCCCCACTAGGATCTACTTAGAAATACATGATTTTTTTAAAATTCTAAATAACATATTCTTTCATCATATTACACCATGAGAATATAATTAGTGATTCAGATAAAGTACTCAAATTATGATAATAGTAATATAAGCATGTAACATCTATCCATCACTAATCACTATCATCATATGAAACATAACATAACTGAATATAGAAAGTAATTATAAATGCCCAACCACATATTACACAAAGACACATCCATTTTTATCAATTTACAATAAGTAAATAATTACATCTCATCAGGTATGATGTTTTAATAATAATAAATACAATATAATATACAAGATACATGATATGTGGCTCCGTGAAACATGAGTTCCCCAAACTCTAGTATCTATAGAAATCTCAAGTGTCATCTCTAAATAAGTAGTATTGTGGGGAAGGAGAGAATCATCTAAACACTTTTCCATGCCAACCATGGACCACTGATCACCTGCACAATCTTTCATCAAAGAATGACCCTCCCTTCATGATGTAGGAACATCAAGCAAGTTAATGTAATCAAGTATGTTTTGTCATAATTTTAGTTTAGTCTAGTGATAAATGTCCTGTATGTACCCTAGGGAGGTTTTAGATTCATTAGGTAGCTTATTATTAGATGTTCTTGGCCTTGGAAGCTTTTCCCACCAAAACTCTAATTTGAATATTTGAAATTGTGTTAGTGTGTTTAGGAGTCTATTGAGAAATTATCAAGAATATCATGTTAGAAAATGAATGTAAGAGTATCTAGGTGAGTCTATGTGGATGTAGGTACATTTATTACATGCCTATAATGAGTAAAATGATATATCCTAATAATATTGAATGTATTTACCATATATTGGTAGTTGACATGAAAGTTAGTTATCCAAGAAAGTAGTTTCTCATGTGTGCAATGAGTTTTGGTAAGTAGAGTAAGTGATAAACTTGAGGAAGGGTCAGTTAGAAGTTAGTAGGAGTTAGTTCAGGAGGTAGGAGTATGGAGTAGAATAAAAAAATGAGACAAAATCAAAATAAAATTTGTATTATATCCATGTGATAGAGTTGATAATGTAAATGAATGAAATCAATACAGTTGAAATGATTGAAGTATATTCTTTTATGCCTTCATGTTGATATTGATTGTGAATTAAAATTAATGTATGAAAGGCCTTAACACCTTTACGATAGTATTTTTTAAGGTAAGTTTTAAGTACTAGTGACTGTGACCATATTCATGTGTTTTTTCATTAAAAACTATAGTCTAATGAAGAAATAATCCACTCAAAGTGAAAGGTAGTAAATATATGTGTGATATTTAGGAGTATCATCTAAGTTATTATGCATACATGTATAGTAATTTTTTTATTCCAATAATGAAATAGGATTCATATAACTAGTATATGTATATTATGTTTGCAAGATATAGTCAATATCTTTGTATATGATCTCAATAACAGATGTTAGGTGTGATAGATGTTGTAATGAAAGGAGATTATTGAAGCATAAAGATAGTTTTGAAAGAAAATAATGTGTATTAAAATCTTGGTGGAATATTCCTAAGCCTTCAAGTAAAGTAAATGTGAATGAAACCCCTATTTTAACTTGCACACAGGTAGACTATGTTATAGAACATTGTAAACTTCAAGGTTAGAGTGTGAGTAAGATTTAACCAATAAAAGTTAAAACTTGGAAAATATGGAAACATTTTAGGTATACCTTATTCTAGTATATTTGAGGTTTTAAAGTAAGTATATATTCATATAATTAAATTAGAAGACTCTCAGGCTTGTTACTAACTTAAAAACCCTAATTTAGGGTTAAAACTTAAAAAATGGAATAACAAGCATTTGCATTGGTGAAATAAAATAAAACTTGGTATTTTTTTGAGTTTTGACATGAGGAAGGATACTTTGAAGGTTCTAGATAGGTACGACATCTGTATGTATGCTTATAAGTGATTATGTGCTTAAGAGGAGCAAGGAAACCTAATTAGGTCTGAGCAAGAGCTAGAAAAGGCATGTAAGAAGGTATTTAGTTAATGAAACTTCATGGAGAGATATAAGTTGATAGAGGGTGTTATAAAATAGAGTTATTTTCTCAGGCCTTAACAATACTAGTTCATATAAGAGGAAAAATCCTAGAAAACGTTTATACGAAGTCTTAGTCAAGGTAATCAAACAAAAAATGGTGATAAAATGGTAGAAATATGGTGTTTAGATTAGATATAAGTACCAAAAGGATAAATTTTATAAAGTAAAAAATAATTTAACCTCATATAGCCTTGAATGCTTTGAGTGGTATAATTAGCTATTGTGCCTACAAAGGTAATAAGCCTTGAAGGGCTAGTAAGTCTACATAAACTAGTGTGTTAGATGAATGAAAGTTAATGAGTAGTTGAATGGGTGAGTGTGAGGTGTACAAAGGTTCTTTAGGTAGATAGAGATAATCCAATAAGTCTAATAAATAGTATCAAATAAGGAAATGATGTCATGATTTAACATAGAAGGAAGACTGAGGGCTTATGATGCATGAGTGAATCATTGTAGGTATTAGAACTATGGAAAGGGTAGATAATGAGAAGGTATCTACATAATTAGGTATCAAAACAATAAATTTGAATGAGAAAAAGAGTAATAAATTCATCAAATAAATAAGGTACATGTTTTATTTAGTTTTCATTTTGATTTCTGATATGTTCATGAGATAGTGTTAAGGTGTGAGTTCATGTTTTGAGTGTGGTAAGTAACACTGACACTAGTGAAGCTTGATATTATGAGAGAGATATTAAAAATATCATGAGTGAACTCAAAGAGAGTTTGAAGAGAGAGAAATGAGTCCTAGTCAAAGGACAATAGAATGTGATAAACCCAAGTGAGGTCAAAGAGTTAGAGATACCCAAGTGAGAGCTCATGAGAAGGAAAGTACAGGAGGCTTGTCAAAGAGAATAGTTCTAGGTGAGACCAAAACATTGAGAGAAAGACAAGATGAAGAAATAAAAATGAAAGAGGAATTAGATCATGGTTTAAATGAGCTACCATATGGAGAAGAAGGTTCAATAAGACACCAAAATAAAAGAGATGGAAAAATAGATGATAGAGGTAAGGCAATAGTTGGATGAGTTTTTTACCATAATGGAGAAACTCAAGGTAAGTGAGATCCCATATTATGGATGGGTCATGAAGAAGAAAATTGTTAAGTGGAAAATAAGGCTACAGATGAAGATGAGAAATATGAAAGTTATGAGAGAGGACAAAGATAAAAAAAGGTTGATTTTCAAGAAACTTAAGAGAGTTGAAAAGACTTTGGATGAATAGGTATCGAAGTGAGCAAAAGGATTAAGATGAAAAGTACCTTAAGAATAATGAGGTAAGTTTGAATGATTAAAAATAATATAGTTGCATCCAACTAGGTGATGGAAATGATAAAGAAGAAGTAGATCATTTTGTAGGCCTAATTGAAGGCTTGGACAAAGGATAATAATCAAATTAAGGAGATGTGAAATCTGATTACATACTTATCTATGATAGTCAAGAGCAATTGGAGGTAGAAATAGAAGCTTTGTAAATATCCTTAAGTGATGAAAAGGTAGATAATGAAGAGAAGGCATAGGTTGAAAAAGTTGAGGACATAATGAAGGATGATAAAGAACATGAAGAGAAATCATTAATGTTAACAGTGTAACAGATTGAATACATAGAGCCTTATAGAGGCTTGAATCTCATTAAGATAGTATGTAGGAAATAAATTATCTTTGTTTTTATTGAAAGCATGTAGATGATGAAAAGGTAAGATGAGATTATAGGTATAATATAAATACTTTATGGAATAAATATCCCATATTATAGAGGAAAAGTTCAAAGTGAGAGTGCACATCAAATGTTAGTTGTTGCCAGCAAGCATTAAAAGCAAGGAGGAAAAATTATTAATGACAAAGGCAAGTATAAGAATGAAGGTGAGAATTTGAATCATGGATTAACAATAGAAGAGGAGGATGATCCAAGAGACATGAATTTTAATACTAGGAAGAAGATTAAAATATTCTATTGGATCTCAAATTCTTTCTTTCCTAGGAGTATGATGCAAGAGCATCAAGCAAGTCAATGTAATCAAGTGTGTTTTGAAATAATTATGGTTTATTATAGTGTTATAAGTTGTATATGGACTCTAGGAAGGTGTTAGAGGCATTATGTGTCTTAGTATTATATTTTATTGGCCTTGGTATCTTTTCCTACCAAAACTCTAACTTGAATATTTGAAATTGTGTTAGTGTGTTTAGGAGTCTATTGAGAAATTGTTAAGAATGTCATGTTAGAAAATGAATGTAAGAGTCTCTAACTGAGTATATGTGGATGTGGTAGGTGTCTTACATTCATATCAAGAGGAAAATGATATATCCAGATAATCTTGAAGGAATTTACCATGTCCAGGTAGTTTCCATGAAATTTAGTTATCTAATAAAGTAATTTCTCATGTATGCAACAAGTTTTGGTAAGTAGAGTAAGTGATAGACTCAAGGAAGGGTTAGTTATAATTTATTAGGAGTTAGTTAAGGAGGTAGGAGTATGGATTATAATCATAAAAATAGATAAAATTGAAAGAAACTCTATGTTTTGTCCATGTGACAGAGTTGATAATGTAAATGAATGAAATTAATACAGTTGAAATGATTGAAATGAATTCTTTTGTATCTTTATGTTGATATTGTTTATGAATTCAAATTGATGGGTGGAAGGAATCAAAACCTTCAAGAGAGTATTCTTTTAGGTAAGTTTTAGGTTATATATATGTGCAACATAGCTGAGGAGGGGATTGTTCAAATCTTCCTACTCAAATGTAGTCCAACATGGGACTGATCCTACGTTGTGGGTATCCTAAAAGTGGATCAGACCTTTGCATAAGGTCAACTTTGTTATGGATATATCACCTATACTAAACCTAAACTAGAACTTACTTGGAAAAGGGAAAAATAATTGAAAAAACTTATAAAATCATGTAAACAATGGTGATGCACCAATTATTTGATCACTCTAACTCACACAAAACACACTATGAGACACTTTTTAGACCAAATATCATCAATCTCACATAAATATTTTAGAACAAAGCATTGATCAGTTTATCAAATTAGCAAGAGAGGGAAAATATCCACTTTTAGGCTAGACAATAAGATATAAATCACACTCATAATTCCCTGTGAGAACTATTAATCACTTCTTGAAGGTGAGGAAAAATCTATACATAAAAAAGGAACATATATTTGCTTAAATATAGTGCATGAATTCATAGAACACACTTCAATCTAGCTTTAAAAATAATGGAATTCAATCTTTATTGCATCAAAGAGGTGTCACAGTATAAATTTAAGCATTGTTTGGCCATACCAAAAAGAGGGATAGATGATCTGAAGGATTAGAAGACTACATTTATATAAAATAAGGAGAGAGGGAACTATGTTTTGGAAAAGGACCAACCAATCCTTATGGATTAACACCAATTCAAGGATGATGCTGAGTCATGAGCTTATCAAGAAGGCACAATTTCAAAGGCCTTTGGAAAAGAATTTAATTATCCATGATCCTTATGAAACTGTTGGGTCTTTATCTTGTGACTCCATGCCACCTCTACTTGATCTATTGACAAGGATTAACATCTTCACATCTTGGAACTTAAATATATTATTGGTCTATTTTGAATGGCTGGATGTACCTTTTTTGTTCAAAATAGGTCCACATTGATAGATGAAACCCTTTACATAAAACACTCATATATTCTCCATTTTCATAGTCTACTATAGATGGAAAACCAATCTAAGGTCATTAGTTTTCCCGTAGTCCTTATATTAAAACGTACCCATAGACCATATAGTATCTTATGGATCACATTGGGTGTAAAAAGACCCACTTTATCTGTATAGGAGACAAGAGTTCATTGTATATAGGTCCTTTAGAAATACTGAACTGGTTACAAGAATGAACCCTACAAGCCAAAAAATGTTAAACCAGAGGTCCACATTAAGTTGTAATGGCGATCCCTTTATATTCTTCATACTTGACTATATCAGTTAGACCACTTCATGGCATTTGAAATAGATTAAATGGCATTAGGATGACCCTGTAAAACACTATTGTCCATATTTAAAAATAGCCTCTCAACCCTCATCAAAAACCTTGGGCTCATCATTTCTCTTGACCTTAATTTTCATTAGCTGACAATGTTCGACATGCATTTTTGACATATTGACTCAACTATCCTTATGTTTATCAGTTATGTATATCCTTTTGACTCATTGACTCCACTCACATGTTTGATCTTTATGTACATGGATACCCATGAAACATTGATTTTCTTCCAATTGAACATGTTTGTGGCACTTGTGCTTGACTCATTAGCTCTATAGATTTGCTAACTAGTTTAACTCATGCAAATAATTTGATTAAAATTTACAAGTTCATGTTCACCATAGATCTCCCTAGTCCCACTTTCCTATCAGTTCCTATGCTATGTTAGATCATTGGTACAATTGAGTAGGAGCCCTTGATTTTATTGGGACCCATCCTTTTGTTAGTTATTTTACTCTGTTTGATCTTGGATTGATGAACATGTACCACTAGATTATGTCCAACTTCTAGATATTTAAAGGCTTTAACTTAGGGACATTTTGATTTGGTTGACTCAGCATGGATCATTGGATCTTATGTGTCAGTATGAGGGCTTCCACAGACCCTTATATCTCAACCAACTTCAAATATTTTAAGGACCTTTTGAACCCAAATTTTTACTTGACTTGATTAAAATTGACATTCACATGAACATCATTTGACATCCATGTAGATGTATTTGACATCCTACAAACCATCAATTTTAAGTGTGGATAGATTTTTTTCTCTAGCTTCATTTTGATGTTAGTGTGAACATCTTATGTTGTAGGTCCATATTTGAAGATTTATATCTTGAAGCAAAAAATTCATGGGGGCACAAAACTTGTATGGGATGATCCATGTAAAAAGATAAACATGTCTATGTGACCTGAGGGCTTGTAAGGATTTCTAAGTGTACTTATCAAATGTGCAAACATGTTGACTAGTCCATTTTTGAGTGACATCCTAATGAATTTATGGATCTTAGACTTGTTATTTTGATATTTTTCTTAATCTTTGGAAGCTCTAATGAACTTATAAAACATAAGAAAACTTATCCATGACCTGTACTATAAGATTACCTATGCAAACTTATTTGGATCCTCTATTTACTTTGAAGACCTATTTTCTAAGATCAATAGAATTACACTTTAAGAAATATGATCTTCTTCCTTTATCATTTGATCCTTTTATTAATCAAGAACATTACTCAGTCCTTGAAATCTCTATATGTAGGCCAAAAATGGCTAACATCTTTAGTAACTTAGTTGGGTAGCATGCCTTCTATGTTTGAGAACTCATACCACATACATAACTCTTGGATCATCATAGATAATAGATGGACCATTACATGACTGTAAGACAACCTATTAACTTGTAAATACAAAAAGAATCCCAAAAATGTGGAAGAAAACAAACTGAAAGGGAAAATAACCTAAAAAATAAAGGCAATTAAACTATTAAACAATTATGTAAGAAAGAAACACTTATTTAGAAAAAAAATAGAAAGGAAAGTAACTAATGTGTTAGAAAACACTTGGAAAAAAACAAAAAAACTATGTATAGGGGGCTTAACTTTCCTTAATAGCAGTGTTTGAGATGTATCCCATTAACTAGGATAGGAAGTTCTTCACCATTGATCCTTGTGAGTTGGAAAGCATTATGGGATTTGTAACTTAAAAATGTATATGGTCCACTCTAAAGAGAATCAAATTTTTTGTGTTTTATTACCTTGGCTCTATCCTCAACCCACTTTAAGACCAAATCTCCTTCGTAGAAGCTTCTCAAAGAAGTTCCTTTGTCAAAGATCTCTTTGTCATTACTTGATGGGCCTCCATAGCCAACATGGCCTGATTTTTTGTCTCCTCTAGCTCCATGAGATGAATATATCTTATTTCTATTGGCTCAATCTCCAAAATCACAAGCTAATGCATTAATTCTAAAGTAGGGAATTTAAGAGAAATAGGCATTCTTGCTTCCATATTGTATACTAGTTTATACAAATAATTAGCAATTGATATTTTATAGGTGATCTTATAAACCCACAAAGCTGACTTAAATTTGAGATGACATTATCTTTGATTGTCTTATACAATCTTCCTAATGATCTTCAAAAAATCTTGTTAGTAGACTTAGCAAGACCATTTCATTGTGGATAGTAGTTTGATAAGGTACTGAGAAAAATACTATGTTGAAATTCCCACTGGTTGATCTTAGATCCTATAAAAGCTATAGAATTATTAGAATTTATAATTGAAGGGAACCCAAATCTAGTAAGTAAACCTTCATACAAGTCTAAAACACTACCTCTGTCTATATGGTAAAATAATTTGTGGCAGTTAAGATCCACTTATGTCCTAAGCTTGATGGGGGTTGATAACACTAATAAAATCCAATCACCATTGGATAAAGAGTTGATTAACTAAAATTGATTGGAGAGGTAAGGATTCAAGTGTTACTTTTATAAAAAACATGGCACACTGTCTACATTTCTTGATCCATACATGCCAATCACCAAATAAACTTTACTAGTAATACCCAACTCTCATGTTCTTATAAATTGTAACCCTAACTGAGTAATGTCCTCCACCATGTCCATCATGGAATTGATCAAGTAACTCCTATGTTTGACTTGGTTTTATGCATCTTAGTAGTATACAATTGATATCCTTTTTGAATAATACATTATCAATAAGGAGAAAAGGAATTGACTATAATCTAAAATATCTCCTCATTGAAGGAGCAAGATAAGAAGGATAAATACCATCTTGTAGATATATTTCCATTTCTTAAAACTAGTTGGAAGTTGAGGCCTGATTACTTACAAGTTTTTGATCATTTGAAACCATAACTTATTCATTAGACTCCTACAAGTCTTAGGCTAGATGTTCATAGAGTCCTTTGCCTCTAACCATCTTTGTGAATTTGATCTCAATGTCACATTCCATGACCTTGGTTATCCAACTAGATCTTTTGTCACTTATATCTTTGTTCAAAAGAAAGTCTTTGACACTTGGATATGTAACCATCAAATGTATCTTATTATTAGATAGTAAGTATATAAACTTTTTAAGAGACCTTATAACTAAAAGAACGTGCTTCTCAATAAAATAACACTTTGTTTTATATTCTTCTAAGCCTTAATTGACAGAGGTTATTGGATGCTCTAAAGTCTCTTTATTCTACTATATGAGAATACCTGATATTGTGTCAAGGTTATCATAGCTATATAATAATAAATATTTTGTAAAATCAGGTTTAAGAGTATAGGAGCACTGACTATAGCTTAAGTCTCTTTATTCTACTATATGAGAATACTTGATATTATGTCAAGGTTATAATATCTATATAAGAATAAATATTTTGTAAAATCAGGGTTCAAGAGTATAAGAGCACTGACTATAGCTTTCTTGATTTCTTTAAAACTTTTCACTCCTTTAGACTAACTAAAACTTTGTCCTTTCTTTAACATGGCTATAAGTGGCCTAGCTAAAGTAGAAAAATCTAAAATGTATCTCCTTATGATGTTGATCTTGCCTAAATTTTTTTTCAAGGCTTTATTATGCTTAGGAAATGATAGTGCAAGAATTGATTCTATCTTATCAGGGTCTATGCTTGTACCTTCATTTGAAATGACATGTCCAAGAAGCCTACCTTCATGAATAGAAAAAACACATTTTTTTAGGTTCAAGGAAACTCCAAATTCTCTACACCTTTCAAACACTTGTCTGAGATGAATCATATGCTCATTTGTGATATTAGAGAATATTATTATTTCATCTAGATAAAAAAGAATAAATTTATTGAAGAGACCCTGAAATTCCATTTCCATAGCCTTCTAAAAATTTGCTCCAGCATTAGATAAACCAAAAAACATCTTTTATATGCATATGTCTGCCTCTTTGTGGTGAATTATATTTTGTACTGGTCTTCTTCTTCAACCAAAATATGGTTATATCCACTATAACCATCTAATAACGAGAACCTTTTTAAACTTGTAACTAACTATAAAATATGTTCCATTGATGGCAATGGATAGTGGTCTTTGAGAGAGGACTTGTTCAAGTCATGGAAGTCAACACATAGCCTTATTTCACCATTATTTTTCCATAATAGAATAATGTTTTCTACCCAAGTTGAGTGCTTAATTAGAAATAGTTTGGATGACTCAATGAGCTTATGTAGTTCATCTCTCATTAGATAATCAAAATTTGGATTGATTGGCATTTGCCTTTGTTTGAATGGCCTAGTCTCATCTTCTAACTCAATGTACATTGAGCGAGACTTAGATCAAAAGCTTTAAGGTCATTGTACTTCCATGTAAAGACATCTATAAAATTTGAACATAACTTAAAAAAATCTTCTTTCTCTAAAGATGTGCAAAATTTACCTATCTTTAAATGTTTTCCATTTGCAATCTCTAAATTTGTGTAGTGTTCTTCCTTGGTTGATAAAGCAAAATTTTCTTTTATTAATTCATCATCTCTGTTGAATATATTATCTAGGGTGACCAGTCCTTTAGGAAACTTGTTTGTATTTAATTTCACACTCTGACCATCATACTATTATAAATGCTTATCTTCATTCCTTGAGGATAATTTAGCTTCCTATTGTAAGAATTTGAAATCTATCTTTCATATTTAAATACTTGCCAATTCTCAAGGTTTTCTATTATATAAGTTGTCATAACTACCTTGATTTGTGATTGGACTTTGTCTATTTTGATATTATCTTGGATACTAAATTATGATCCAATAGCAACCAGCCTATCTACATGTTTGTTTTGATTTTTTGGTATGGCTTGTATATTTAAGGCTTGAAATTATTAAACTAGGTCTCATACTCTATGCTTATTATACCTAAGTAGTGGGTTATTGAATATATTAAGTCCCCTTACTTGGTGAACTACTAGTTCACTATCTCTAAAGACTTGTAAATAATTAACCTTCATCTTTCTTTCCCATTGCAAACCATGCAATAGTGCTTCATATTCAATGAAATTATTGGAACAACCAAATTGAAACTTGAGAGAAGAGAAATACCTTTGATTATCTAGATAAATTAACATCATTTTAGCTCTAGTGCCTTGTTTATTCCTGGATCTATCAAAATATAGCTATCACAATCCATCACTAGGTTGCTTATATTTCATTAATGTTGGAATTAGTGCATCATTTTCATGAAGACAATAGACACCAAGTAATTTTTATTCAATTAACTTGTAGGTATCATGCTTATGTAAATTAGAGGCCCATTCATCAAGGAAAATATCTAGGGCTCCATCTAGAGGTGATTCAGATTCAACCTCACTATTTTATAACACCTTGTCTGAGATAACATAATTATTGCTCACCATGCTTGGCATATATGGCTTCAAATGAAATATTGAAATAGGTTCAAAATGTATTGTCACATTAGTGCCATACCTAGTTATTAACATTAGATAGGTCCAATCAGCTAACAAATATCCTCCAATTTTTGAAGTAAAATCACTTGACAGACTCATGGCAAAATAAGGAGGTAGGTCCACTACAACTACATCTTGCTAAATAATAACATTGGGTCAAGCATGTAATGTCAGATTTAGGTATTTTATCATGCCTAATATTTTAATTGGTGAGTCATCTAATTTCAATACTCCTTTGTTATTTGGCTCATATACAAGACCAAGTTTGTCTGTAATTTATTTGGGCATGGCAGTGCTACTAGCTCCACTATCTACCATATAATTATGGACTAAATAGTCACCTACTATCAAATAGAGATAAAAGTGAGGGGTATTGCTTGGATTTAAATTGACTTTATCCACCTTTGTCATGTTATGTATCTACTAATTAGGTTGATTGATTTTTTGGTCTAAATTAGCTAAGACACCTTCGTGTTTCTCAATTGGTTCTTTAGATATCTTGAGATCCAAAAGTTCTTGAATAAACATGTCCTTTTACCTTGGGATGGAAAGGGAATCCACATTCTAAAACTAACATTTGATTTATTCATTTGATAAATAATTTTAAAATATGTTCCACTAACCTTTAGCTACAAATTATCGATCCACTCGGTGTTTTCTAATTAGGGGCATTTGGGGAACTTTCATTGCCTCTATGTTTTGAATCTTCTATGACATAGGAACAAAAACTTGATCTTTGACACAAAATTAGGAACACTATAAGTATTTCTCAAATCTTGAGCTCCTTCAATTACTCTTCTTTTAGTTATAGTCAAAGCTACCACTTGACCATTTATGTTGCTAGTTTCACCAACTTGGTTGAACATAATGTGATCATCCAAATGATAATTAACATTGATAGCTTCAGGCTTCCCTAGAAATTGTTGAGCTTCTCCTTAGACTACCATATTCATGTCTTGATATTGAACACCTTAAATAGGGAACTCTTCTTATGTCACCTATGGCATGGTAATATTTTGTATACCAAAGCTTAATTTTGAATGTCATTTTGATTGGAAGACTACCAACCTAGATATTTCATTAATCTATTTTGGGGAACAATAAATTTTCAGCTAGAAGGCACATTAGGATCAAGGGTTACATATGGCTTAGTTTGGGTTATAGATCCTTGATTTTGATAAGGTTGCTTGTTATCCTTGAAACCTTGATAAGGTGATCTTTGGTTATTGAAATATTGATAGGTACTTTGGTTTTGCTATTGATAAGGTCTACCTTGGTACTATTATCTCTTCAATGAAACAATTTCATTTCCAAAATCTTTTAACATGCTTTTCAAATTACTAATCTCACTAGATTGATTAGGAGGGGCTACAACTTAGACTTTTGGATATAGAATAGGAGTTATAGATGGAATTTGGGGAACTTGAAGGGGAGGAATGGGTTGAAATTTTGGGAAAAAGGGCATTAGAGGCCTTAGAGCAAGTTTACCAACTTGAATCAAGTTGTTCTCTACTCTGATAGCAATCTCATAGGCATTTGGCAAGTTATTACCACTTGTGGACTATATCATGACACTTCTATCAAAATTAAGGGCCTTAAGGAAGTACAAAAATTTATACTCTAGGGATGGTCTAACCAATATAAAGATCCTAATTTATGTTTTTTGGAATCTAAGGTTAAATTCTAACATGAATTCATGGGGGTACCTTTTTATGGTAGTCAATTATTCAACCAAAGATAGATGATTAGACTTTTATTCAAATTGATTAACTAAAATTGTGCCCAACTCATCCCAAGTATAAATAGAGGTTAGAGTAAGATTACTATACTATTTCAATGTTTTTCCCTTGAAAGAGGTAACAAGTAATTTGATAGCCACATTATCTTGAGTAACATTATGAATAAAACATAGATTGGTAAAATCTTGGATATCCTCAATAGTAGTAGTTTTATTTGATTCTCTAGAGAAGAAAGGGATACCTTTTAGATCAGAAATAATAATATCATTATATTAGTCTAAATTTAGGGGATTACCCTTGTTAAATGGGATAAACACTTGATTTTTGAAAACCATTTGGGAAAAAGGGATTTGGCTTATGGGGAAAATAGATTAGAATAAAATAATAGACTGACCAAAAGATAAATACTACTCTGGAGGATAAGGCCTTGTGTTATTAAATCTTGATCTTTTATAATAATTAGGAGGTAATTTAATATGTTCAAAATAAGTACCTTTACTTGATGCTCTTGTTGTAACCTTTGGCATGAAATTATTGTCTAAAAGATGTTATGAGATCTGCAACCTAAAGGATCTTCAACTTTTGATGATGGTAGATCTCTCCTACTGATGTGAATATTTCTTCTCAATCTTCAAACCTCAATTATACCAAAGAAACTCATTGTCCTACTAGGCATGCCAAAACTATTGGGATTATAAATTTACACCCTAGCCAAGGAGGGGATTGTTTAGATCTTCTTACTCAAATATAGTCCAACATGAGACTGATCCCAGACTATGGGTATCCTAAAAGTGGATCAGACCTCTAGAGAAGGTTGGCTTCCTTATGGATCTATCACCTACACTAAACCTAAGCTAGAACTTACTTGGAAAAGGGAAAGAGAATTGACAAAACTTATAAAAGCATGTAAAAAGTAGTTATGTACTAATGATTTAATCACTTCAACTCACAAAAAATACATTATGAGACACTTTCTAGACCAAAGAACATCAATCTCACATAAATATTTTAGAACAAGGCATTGATCAGTTTATCAAATTAGCAAGAGAGGGGAAATATCTACTTTCAGGCTAGACTATAAACTATAAATCACACTTATAATGACTTGTGAGAAGTATTAAGCACTTCTTGAAGGTGAGGAAAAATATATACATAAGCAAGGAACATACATTAACTTAACTATAGTGCATGAATTCATAGAACACACTTCAATCTAGATTAGAAAATAATGTAATTTAGTCTTTATTGCATTAAAGAGGTTTCATAGTAAAATTTTTGGTAGAGTTTAGTTATACCAAAAAGAGGGATAGATGATCTTAAGGCTTAGAAGCCTACATCTATAGAAAATAAGGAAAGAGAGGGAACTGTGCATGGGAAAGGGACAAACCACTTCTTATGGATTAGCATTAATTTGAGGATGCTACTAATTCAAGATCTTATCAAGAAGGGATAAATTCCAAGGCCTTTACAAAAGAATTTAATTCTTCATGATTCTTATGAAACCACCAGGTCTTCATCTCGAGACTCCATGATGCCTCTCCTCGATCTATTAATAAAGACTAATCCCTTCACATCTTGGAACTAAAAGAGATTCATGGTCTATTCTTTTTTTGTTAAAAATGGGGCCACATTGATAGATGATACCCTTTTCATAAAACACTCATATATGCTCCATTTACATAGGTCTACTGTAGACAGTAAACCAATCTAAATTCATTGGTTTTATCATAGTCCTTATATTAAAATGGACCCATAGACCATATAGTATCTTCTAGATCCCATTGGTCTAAAAAGACCCACTTTATCTCTATAATAACCAAGAGTTCATTGTATATAGGTCCTCCTTTAGAAATGGTGAACTAGTTAAAAGAATGAACCCTGTAAGCCATAAAACATTGAACTAGAGGTCCACATTAATCTATAATGGTGGTCCCTTTATATTACTTATACTTGACTATATCAGTTACACCACTCTATGGCATTTAAAATAGCTTCAATGAAATCAAGATGACCCTGTAAAAACATGTTATCCATAGTCAAAAATAGCCTCTCAACCCTCATCAAAAACCTTAGTCTTGCCATTTTTCTCGACCTTAATTTTCATTGGTTGTCAATGCTCAACTTGGTTTTTTGACACATTGAATCAACTATCCTTATCCTTATTGGTTTCATAGATCCCTTTGACTTATTGACTCTACTCACGCCATCAATCTTGATATGCAAATATGCCCATGAGCCATTGATTCTCATCCAATTAAACATGATTATGCCACTTATATTTGAATCATTAGCTATCTAGATTTGTTTAATTATTTAACACATGTGCATTGTTCAATTAAAATGTATGAATTCACATGTACCATAGATCTCCTTAGTCTTACTCTCCTATCAGTTCCTGCACTCTGTCAAATTATTAGTACGATTAAGTGCGATCTCTTTATTTTCTTAGGACCCATCCTTTTGTTAGTGATTTTTCTCTATTGGATCTTGGCTTGATGAATGTGCACCATTGTATTATGTCTAATTTGTATATATTTAAAGGCTTTAACCTAGGGGCATTTTTACTTAGTTGACTCAGGGTGGATCATTAGATCTTATGTGTCAGTATGAGGGATTCTACAGACTGTTAGATCTCAACCAACTTCAAACCTTTTAACAAAATTTTGAACCCAAATGGATACTTGATTTGATTAAAATTGACATTTTCATGAATGTCATTTGACATTCATGTGGACATATTTAACATCCCATAAACTATCAATTTTAAACATAGATTTTTTTCCTAAGTTTCATTTTGATGTTAGCAAGAACATTTTATGTTATAGGTCCATATTTTAAGATTTATACCTTAAAGCAAAAAATTCACGAAGGAACAAAACCTACAAGGATGATCTAGGTACTAAGAGCAACATGTCTACATGAGCTGAGAGCTTATGAGGCTTTCTGAGCATACTTATCAAATATGTAAACAAACTGACCAGTCCATTTATGAGTGACATCTTGGTGATGGTCTAGATCCTAGACTTGTTCTTTTGATCTTTTACTTGATCTTTAGAATCTCAAATGAAATTCTAAATCATAATCAAACTTGTACATGACCTGTCTTATAATATTACCTATTGAAACTTATTTGGATCCTCCATTTACTCTATAAACGTATTTCTCTAAGATAAAAAAATTACACTTTAAGCAATATGATCTTCTTCCTATATAATTAGATATTTTTCTCAATTAGGAACATTTCTCAGTCCTTAAAAGCTTTGTATGTAGGCCAGATATGGCCAATAATTTATTGTAAGGACTGGTGACTATGACCGTATTCTTATGTTTGTTCATTGAAAACTATAGTCTAATGAAGAAAGAATCGACTCAAAGTGAAGGGTAGTAAATATCTATGTGATCTTCAATAGTATCATCTGATTAATTTTTTATTCATACATGCATGGAAATGTTTGATTCTAATAACAAACTAGGATTTAGATAACTAGTATGCATATACTTTGTAAGATACAGTCAATATAGCTATATATTATCTAAATAACATATGTTAGGTGTAATGGAATTTGTATTGGATGGAGGTTATTGAATCATAAAGATAGTGTTGAATAAAATATCATGTATGAGAATCTTGGTGGAATACTCCTAAACCTTCAGGTAAAGTAAATGTGAATGAAACCCCTATTTTAACTTGCACACAAGAAAACTGTGTTACAAAACATTGTAAACTTCAAGGTTAGAGTGTGACTAGGAGTTAACCAAGAAAAATTAGAACTTGGAAAATATGGAAACATGTTAGACATACCTTATTATAGTATCTTGGAGGTTTAAAAAAAAGTATAGATTCATATAATCAAATTATAAGATTCTCAAGCTTATTACAAATTGAGAAACCCTACTTTAGGGTTAAAACCTAAAAAGTGGAGAAATAAGCATTTACACTAGTGAAATTGAATGAAACTTGGTATTTGGTTGAGTTTTGACATGAGGAAGGAGATTTTAAAGTTTATAGATAGGTATGACATCCATACGTATGCTTATATGTGATTGTGTGCTTAAGAGGAGCAAGGGGACCTAATTATGGCTAAACAAGAGCTAACAAGGCACTTACAAAGGGAGTTGGTTAATAAACATTCATGTAGAGATAAAATATGATAGAGGGTGTCAAAAATAGAGTTAGTTTCTTAGGACTCAATATTACTAATGCATACAAGAGGAAAAATCCTAAAAAAGGTTATAAGGAGCCTTGGTCAAGGTAATCAAACAAATAATGGTGATAAAGTGGTAGAAATATGGTGTGCATATTGGATAGAAATACCAAGAGGAGATATTTGACAAAGGAAATAATCATCAAAAATCATAGAACTTTGAGGACTCTAAGTGGTATAATTAGCTATTGTGCCTACAAAGGTGATAAGCCTTGAAGGGATAGTAAGTATACATAAAATAGTGTGTTAGATGAATGAAATTTAGTGAGTAGTTAAATGGGTGAGTGTGAGGTGTACAAAGGTTCTTAAGGTAGATAAATAAAATCCAATAAGTCTAATCAATAGTATCAAATAAGGAAATGATGGCATGAGTTGACATAGAATGAAGACTGAGGGCTTATGATTCATGAGTGAATCATTGTAGGTATCAAAATTATGGAAAGGGTAGAGAATGAGGAGGTATCTATATCATTTGGTATCAGAGAAACAAATTTATATGGGAAGAAGAGAGAGAAATTCATCTAATAAATTAGGTATATGTTTTATTTAGTTTTCATTTTGAGTTTTAATATGTTCATGAGATAATGTTGAGGTATGAGTGTATGTTTTAAGTGTGGTAAGAAACTCTAACACTGTTGAGGCTTGATAGTGTGAGAGAGATGTTGGAAATCTAAATAATGAGATCAAGAAGAGCCTGAAGAGAGATAAATTAGTCCTAGTCAAAGGACAAGATAATAAGAGAGACCCAGGAGAGGTCAAAGAGTTAGAGAGACCCAAGTGAGAGTTCATGAGAAGGCAAGTAGATGAGGCTTGTCAAAGAGAATAGGTCCAGGTGAGACCAATAGATTGAGAGATAGATAAGGTGAAGAAAGAAAAAGGAAAGAGGAAATAGAGAATGGTTCAAATGAGCTACCAAAAGGAGAAGAAGTTGTAAGAAGACACCAAAATAAGAGAGATGGAAAAATAGGTAACAGAGGTAAGGAAATAATTAGATGAGTTTTTGATCATAATGGAGCAATTGAAGGAAAGTGAAAACCCATACTGTGGATGGGTCATGAAAAAGAAAACTTTCAAGTCAAAAATCAGGCTATAGATGAAGATGAGAAAGAAGAAAGTTATGAGAGAGGAAAGAGATCATAAAAGGTTTCTTTGCAAGCAACTTAAGAGAGAGTTAAAAAGACATTGGATGAATAGGCAGTAAAGTGAGCAAAAAGATGAAGATAAACAGTACCTTGAGAAGAATGAGGTAAGTTTGAATGAAGAAAAAGAATATAGTTACATCTAGCTAGGTGATGGGAATCACAAAGAAGAAGTAGATTAGTTATTAGGCCTCATTGAAGGCTTAGACAAAGGATAAAAATCTAATTGAGATGTGAACTATGATTACTATTTTTCTATGATAATCAAGAGCAATTGAAGGCAGAAATAAAAGATTTATAAATAGCCTTGAGTGATGAAAAGGTGGATAATGAAGAGAAGGTACATGTTGCAATAGTTGAGGACCTCATGAAGGAAGATAAAGAACATGAAGAGAAAGAATTTATGTCAATAGTGTAACAAATTGAAGACATAGAGCCTTATGGAGGCTTGAATCTCATTGAGATCATGGGTAGGAAAGAAATTGTCTTTGTTTTTAATGAAATCATGTAGATGATAACAAGGTAAGTTGAGAGTATATGTGTTATAGAAATATTTTGGCATAACCAAATGACAAGGGAAAATTTCAAAGTGAGAGTGGATAGTAAGTTCTAGTTATTACAAGAAAGCATTAGAAGTAAAGAGGAAAAATTATCTATGACAAAGGAAAGTATGAGAACAAAGGTGATGTAGAGGCATTAGGGAGAAGTCTTTAAATCATCATCATTATCTAGTTACCTATCCTTGCTAACTCCACTGGTCATAAACTTCTTCATTTGGTTTTCAAGTTTCTCTCATTAGTACAAACTTACTCTTTATTTCTAATCAATTACTAGTGTCTTGAATCCTAGAGCTATTATCTGGGATCTTATATCACTTCTTGATGGCCATATATGGTCCATAATTTATACTCTATCTTATCTTTTCATATCCTTCTTGAACTCCCTTATCTCTATTACTGGTTTACACTAAGTAACCTTGCTTTAAGTTTACAAAAGTCATTTCTTGTTTTATTGCTTAAAGTAATTTAACCTTTGTGTTAGATAGTATCTAATATTCTTGACACTCTTATTATAGTCCCTTTTAGGGGCTTAAACACTTAGTTCCTTTCTTATTACACCTCTAATGCACAATAATCTATTTAAGCTTATAACCCTATTTTCCTTTGGTGGATCAATCTGCCACTTTTCTTGAAGAACTAAGGACACTTTAGGGAAATCCTTACCTTTTTTTAACCCTTTAAAAACTTAAAATTCCTTTCTTATTTTCTTGTTCCACTTCTAACCTTGTCTATCTTTGAAATACTTCTCTTTAAGCCTCCATTAGCCCCTTTTCTTGTCTCAAACCCATAATTCAATAAATATCATACATTGGCACTCTAAAACCTTATAAATATAACTTATCATGTAAAAAAATATCTTCATACAAAATTTCATTAGAATTTATGGGTTAAAACTTCTTTTATGAGCTAAACCCTAGTTTTAGGCCGTACACATAGGCTAAGTATATAAAAATTCTTAACTTTCATTATGTATAGTTTCCTAAGCCCAAATCACTTTCAAAAGGTATGTATTGATATTTTATAACTTCCCATGCACTCTTTTTACCCTATTAAAATAATTAAATACTTGAAATTTAATGGAACATAATAACTTGGGTATGCATTATTGATTGTGACAAGGTATTTGGTTGTCTATTCTCTTTTCTTGGTGACTTTATCCTACAAGGAAAATTATTGAGGGTTAACCATGTTATTGAAAGATAAAAATTATCTCTCACAACCTCAATTCACTTTTCATAGGCCATTGTCTCCTTCTTAGTATTGAATTCATTTCTTGACAAACTATAACAGGGCAGACTGCTCTCACAGGGTTTTCATGTTCAAGCCTCACTCAATGTCCACTAAGGTCTCACTTGGGCTCTTACAACATGTTCATATCATATTTCAAATACAATTAACACCTATTTCAACTCCATATAATTACCAATGACTAGATACAACTTCCTTTAGGAACATAACACCTAACTGGCTCTTTGACTATGAGTCAAGATTTCTTAAAGCTAAATTTGAATTTTAGATAGTGGAATAATGTGCAACCTTCCAAGATAAGCACCTAATATTTTTCCAAATATACATAAATAAAAACTCTTTCCTTAATATATCTAATGACACACTTTAAATGTTAAATAATGGCTCTCCACACACTTTGCAAACAACTGTGTATCTATAACTAGGAATATCACAGGCCTGAATAATAATTTAGAGAGTTTTATAAACTCTAATTTTATCACACCTCCTTAAGAGTATAAATATATATTTAAATTTAGATAATAGTTTCAATTACAAAATATGGAAACAAAAATTATAACTATATTTATTAAAAGGTCTAAATCTTACATCATATAGTGATAAGACACCTAAACATGGCTCATCTTGAGTCAAAAGAAACCTTACTCCTCTTGTAACTTGTACACTTGTTATCATAAATCCGTGGATACATGTTAAAACATTAAAAACCTATATTCACATTTGGAAATCATTATCACCACATGATAATAGTCTATATCTAAATAAGAAGGCATGTACTTTCTTTCATAACTATGACTCAGGGTATAGGGTTCCAATATTCCAATGATGTATAAATTGTATTCTCTCACTTATCTCATTCCTATAAGTCATCATAATGGTTATGTTATATAAATAACATAATGAAAAAATAAAGCACCATATCTTTTTCACCAAACTATAGATTAAGATTCTAGTTTAAACCTACAACACCATGCATATGCAAACCTTGTTTATGGCCTCAAGGGCCTACAATGATAAGATACCTGACTTACAATAACTCAATGAAATTAAAGAAAAATAATACACATAATCTAATTCTTATTTATTCCTTATATCACCAAAAGCATTATAAACTTTGTCCTTCTTGGGACTGTATCATATTTCTTGAGAGTTTCATACAAGATTTGCATTCTTAGACTCTTTTTTCTCTCTGCTTGGAGAGTACACAACTCTTCCTATATCCTCTATCTTATAAAATTAAATCTTCTCCTTCTTTCAACGTATACCTCATATTTTAGTTACAAAACATAAATACTTCAACACCCAAGAATGTTTCTACACTTTAACATATGACTTGTTTCAAGATACAAACATGGAATGTATTTCAAAAACCTTGTCTCGTGACTTGAATGACCCCTTAAAACAAAATTATTCATATAACACCCCAAAACATAAAAAATGACCTTCTTTATTTATTTTAAAATATTTAAATTTTTTTGAATTCTTTTTTTGGAGGCAAATGTCCTAAAGACCACATAACATAATTTTATGACTCCAAATGGACATTAATGACTCTAATAGACCTAGTAAGGATTCTAACACACCTTGACACTTACTTTAAACATATCATATTATAAAATGAATGTAAGAGTCTCTAATTAAGTCTATGTGGATGTAGGTAGATGTCTTACATTCATATCATGAGGAAAATGATATAGCCTAATAATCTTGAATGTATTTACCATCTCTAGATAGTTGACATGAAAGTTAGTTATCAAAGAAAGTAGTTTTTCATGTATGTGACAAGTTTTTGTAAGTAGATTAAGTGATAGACTCAAGGAAGGGTCAATTAAAATTTATTAGGAGTTAGTTAAGGAGTTAGGAGTAGAATCAGAAAAATATAGAAAATTGAAAGAAACCCTATATTATGTCCATGTGATAGAGTTGACAATGTAAATGAATGAAATCAATACAATTGAAATGATTGAAGTAATTTATTCTATTTATTCATATTGATATTGTTTGTGAATTAAAATTTATGTGTGGGATGCCTTAAAACCTTTAAGATAGTATTTTTTGAGGTAAGTTGTAAGGACTAGTGACTATGACCATATTCTTGTGTTTGTTCATTAAAAACTATAGTCTAATGAAGAAAAACTCCACTCAAAGTGAAGGGTAGTAAATATTTATGTGATCTTTAAGAGTATCATATAAGTAAGTAGTTATACAAACATGTATGGTATGTTTAATTTCAATAAATAACTAGGATTTAGATAACTAGTATGTGTATACTCTATTTGTAAGATATAATCAATATCTTTATATATGATCTCAATAATAGATGTTAGGTGTGATGGAGGTTGTAGTGGATGGAGGTTATTGAAACATAAATATAGTGTTTAAATATAATATCATGTATGAAAATCTTGGTGGAATAATCCTAAACCTTTAGGTAAAGTAAATGTGAATGAAAACCCTATTTTAACTTGCACATAAGAAGACTGTGTTACAAAACATTGTAAACTTCAAGGTTAGAACATGACTAGGAGTTAACCAAGAAAAGTGAAAACTTGGAAAAGATGGAAAAATATTATTCATACCTTATTCTGGTATCTTGGAGATTTGAAAGTAATTATAGATTCATATAATCAAATTATAAGACTCTCAAGCTTTTTACAAACTAAGAAACCATAGTTTAGGGTTAAAATCTAAAAAGTAGAATAACAGGCATTTTTATTAGTTAAATTAAATGAAACTTGGTATTTGGTTGATATTTTACATGATTAAGGAGATTATAAATTTTCTAAATAGGTATGACGTCCATACACATGCTTATAAGTGATTTTGTGTTTAAGAGGAGCAAACAAACCTAATTAGGGCTGAACAAAAGCTATAAAAGGAAGTTACAAAGGGATTTGGTTAATAAAAATCCATGGAGAAATAAAATAAGATAGAAGGTGTTAAAAAATAGAGTTAGTTTCTCAAGACTCAATAGTACTAGTTAGTACAAGAGGAAAAATCCTAAAAAAGGTTATATGGAGTCTTGGTCAAGGTAATCAAACAAAGAATGATAATAAAGCGGTAGAAATATGGTATGTAGATTGGATAATAGTACTAAGGGGAGAAATTTGAGAAAGGAAACAATCAATGAACCTCATAGAACCTTGAAGACCCTGAGTGGTATAATGAGCTATTATGCCTACAAAGGTGATGAGCCTTGAAGGGCTAGTAAGTCTACATAAACTAGTGTGTCAGATGAATGAAAGTCAGTGAGTAGTTAAATGGGTGAGTGTGAAGTGTATAAAGTTTCTTAAGGTAGATATAGATAATCCAATAAGTCTAGCCAATAGTAGCAAAGAATAAAATGATGTCATGAGTTGACATAGAAGGAAGACTAAGGACTTATGATGCATGAGTGAATCATTATAGGTATCAAAGCTATGAAAAGGGTAGAGACTGAGGATGTCTCTACATCATTTGGTATCAAAGTAACAAAATCATATGGGAATAAGATCAATAACTTCATCCAATAGACAAGGTACATATTTTATTTAATTTTCGTTTTGAGTTTTGATATGTTTATGAGATAGTGTTGAGGTGTGAGTGCATGTTTTGAGTGTGGTAAGCACCCTAACACTAGTGAGGCTTGATAGTGTGAGAGAGATGTTGGAAATCTCAAAATTTATCTTTGTGAGATATTTAAGGGAGAGAAAGGAGTACTTTTCAAAGGATAATAGATTGAGATAGACCTAGATGAGGTAAAAGAGTTAGAGAGACCCAAGTGAGAGTTAATGATAAGTCAAGTAGAGGAGGCTTGTCAAAGAGAATAGGTATAAGTAAGAACAAGATAATGAGAGATAGATAAGATGAAGAAAGAAAAAGGAAAGAGGAAATATAATATGGTTAAAATGAGCTACCACAAGGAGAAGAAGGTGTAAGAAGACACTAAAATAAGAGATGGAAAAAAGGATGATAGAGATAAGGCAATAATTGGATGAGTTGTTGATCATAATAGAGCAACTAAAGGAAAGTTAGAACCCATACTATAGATGGGTCTTGAAGAAGAAAACCATGAAGTAGAAAATAAGGCTACAAATGAAGATGAGAAACAATAAATTTATGAGAGAGGATAGAGATCATAAAAGGTTGCTTTTCAAGAAACTTAAGAGAGTTGAAAAGACTTTGGATGAATATGAAGCAAAGTTAGCAAAAGGATGAAGATGAATAGTACCTTGAGAAGAATGAGGTGAGTTTGAATGAGGAAAAAAAAGATAGTTTCATCCATCTAGGTGATGGAAATGACAAATAATTAGATATGTTTGTAGGCCTCATTTAAGGCTTAGACAAAGGAGAACAATCCAATCAAGGAGATGTGAAATCTGATTACATGTTTGTCTATGATAGTGAAGAGTAATTGGAGGCAAAAATAGAAGCTTTATAAATAGCCTTGAGTGATGAAAAGTGGATAATGAAGAGAAATCATAGGTTTTAATAGTTTAGGACCTCATGAAGGAGAATAAATAACATGAAGAGAAATCATTGATAGTAACAGTATAGTAGATTGAATAAAAGAGCCTTATGAAGGCTTAAATCTCATTGAGATAAAAGGTAGGAAAGAAATTATCTTTGTTTTTATTAAAAGAATGTAGATGATAACAAGGGAAGTGAGATTACAGGTGTAATATTAATATTTTTGGGCATAACCAACCTATATGATAGAGTAAAATTTCAAAGTGAGTGTGCACATCAAGTGCTAGTTGTTGCAAGCAAGCATTAAAAGCAAGGAGACAAAATTATCTATGACAAAGGGAAGTATGAGAACAAAGGTGAGTATTTGAATAATGGAGTAACAATATTAGAAGAGGATGATTCAAGAGACATGATTTGGAAGACTAGGAAGAAGATTACAATAGTTCATTGGATCTCAAATTCTTTCTTGCCTAGGTGTATGATGCAGGAGCATCAAGCAAGTTAATGTAATCAAGTATGCTTTGAAATAATTTTTGTTTATTCTGGTGTTATAAGTCATATATTAACTCTAAAAAGGTGTTAGATTTATTAGTTTTCTTAGTATTGGATGTTCTTGGCCTTGCGAGCTTTTCCTGTCAAAACTACAATTTGAATATTTTAAATTGTGTTAGTGTGTTTAGGAGTCTATTGAGAAATTATTAAGAATTTCATGTTAGAAAATGAATGTAAGAGTCTCTAAGTTATTATATTTGGATCTAGGTAGGTGCCTTACATTCATATCATGATTAAAATTATATAGCCTAAGAATATTGAATGTATTTACCATGTCTAGGTAGTTGACATCAAAGTTAGCTATCTAAGAAAGAAGTGTCTCATGTATCTGACAAGTTTTGGTAAGTAAAGTAAGTGATAGAATAAAGGAATGGTAAGTTAAAATTTATTAGGTGTCAATTAAGGAGGTAGGAGTATGGATTAGAATTAGATAATGAGAGAAAATTGAAATAAAATTTGTATTATGTCCATGTGATAGAGTTGACAATGTAAATGAATGAAATCAATACAGTTGAAATGATTGAAGTAGAGTATTTTGTGTCTTCATGTTGATATTGTTTTTTAATTCAAATTGATTTTTGAAATTTCTTAAAATCTTTAGAATAATATTTTTTAAGGTAAGTTGTAAGGCCTGGTGAATGTGACCATATTCCTATGTTTTTTTCATTGAAAACTATAGTCTAATGAAGAAAGAATCCAGTCAAAGTGAAGGGTAGTAAATATCTATATGATCTTCAAGAGTATCATCTAAATAATTTTTTATTCATACATGTATGTAAATGTTTGATTCCAATAAATAACTAGGATTTAGATAACCAGTATGTGTATACTCTATTTGTAAGATACAGTTAATATCATTGTATATGATTCAATAATAGATGTTAGGCATGATGGAGGTTATTGAAGCATAAATGTAGTGTTTAAATAAAATATAATGTATGAAAATATTGGTGGAATAATACTAAAACTTTAGGTAAAGTAAATGTGAATGAAAACCTTGTTTTAACTTGCTCACAAGTAGACTGTGTTACAAAACATTGTAAACTTCAAGGTTAGAGCATGACTTGGAGTTAACTAAGAAAATTTAAAACTTGGAAAAGATGAAAACATGTTAGGCATACCTTATTTCAGTATCTCAGATGTTTTATATTAAATATAGATTCATATATTCAAATTATAAGACTCACGGGCTTATTACAAACTAAGAAACCCTAGTTTAGGGTTAAAACCTAAAATGTGGAATAACAAGCATTTACATTGGTGAAATTAAATGAAACTGGTATTTTGTTGAGTTTTGACATGAATAATGATATTTTAAAAGTTCTAAATAGGTATGACATCTTTACATATTCTTATAAGTGATTGTGTGCTTAAGAGGAGTAAGGAGACCTAATTAGGGCTGAACAAGAGCTAGAAAAGGCACTTACAAAGGGATTTGGTTAATAAAACTTCATGGAGAGATAAAATATGATAGAGGGTGTCAAAAATAGATTTATTTTCTCAATAATAAATAGTAATAGTTAGTACAAGAATAAAAATCCTAAAAAAAGGTTATAAGGAGTCTTGGTCAAGGTAACAAAACAAAGAATGGTGATAAAGTGGTAAAAAATGGTGTGTAGATTGGATAATACTACCATGAGGAGATATTTGAGAAAGGAAACAATCAATGAACCTGATATAACCTTGAATACCCTAAGTGGTATAATGAGATATTGTGCCTACAAAGGTTATGAGCCTTTAAAGGGCTAGTAAGTCTACATAACTAGTGTGTCAGATGAATGAAAGTCAGTGAGTAGTTGAATGGGTGAGTGTGAGGTGTAAAAATGTTATTAAGGTAGATAGAGATAATATAATAAGTCTAGTAAATATTATCAAATAATGAAATGATGTCATGATTTGACATATAAATAAGACTGAATACTTATGATACATGAGTGAATCATTGTAGGTATCAGAGCTATGGAAAGGGTAGAGAATGAGAAGGTATCTACATCATTTGGTATCAGAGTAACAAATTTATATGGAAATAATATCAATAAATTAATCAAAAAAATAAGGTAATGTTTTATTTAGTTTTAATTTTTATTTTTGATATGTTCATGAGAGAGTGTTGAGGTGTGAGTGCATGTTTTGAGTGTGGTAAGCAACCCTAACACTAGTGAAGCTTGATGGTGTGAGAGAGATGTTGGAAATATCAATAGTGAGCTTAGGGATAACTTGAAGAGAGAGAAAGGAGTCATATTAAAAGGATAAGATAATGAGATAGACCCAGGTGAGGTCAAAGAGTTAGAGAGACCCGAATGGGAGTTCATAAGAAGGTAAGTAGAGGAGGCTTGTCAAAGAGAATAGGTCTAGGTGAGACCAAGAGATTGAGAGATAGATAAAATGAAGAAAGAAAAAGGAAATATAACATTGTTCAAATGAGATACCATAAGGATAATAATGTGTAAGAAAACACCAAAATAAGAGAGATGTAAAAAAAGATGACAGAGGTAAGGCAATGGGTGGATGAGTTGCTGATCATAATGGAACAATTGAAGGAAAATGAGAACCCATATTGTGGATCGGTCATGAATAAGAAAACCATCAAGTGGAAAATAAGGATATAGATGAAGATGATAAATATGAAAGTTATGATAGAAGAAAGAGATTAGAAAAAGTTGATTTGCAAGCAAATTAAGAGAGAATTGAAAAGACTTTGGATGAATAGGCAACAAAGTGAGCAAAAGGATGAAGATGAATAGTACCTTGAGAAGAATTAGGTGAGTTTGAATGAGGAAAAAGAAGATGTTTTCATCCAAATAGGTCATGGGAATGACAAAGAAGAATTAGATTAGTTTATAGGCCTCATTGAAGGCTTGGACAGAGAACAATCTAATGAAGGAAAAGTGAAATTTGATTACATGTTTGTCTATGATAGTCAAGAACAATTGGAGGAAAAAATAGAAGATTTAGAAAGAGCCTTAGTGATTAAAAGGTGGATAATGAAGATAAGGCACATGTTTTAAAATTTGAGGACCTCATCAAAGAGGATAAATAACATGAAGAGAAATCATTGATGGCAACAGTGCAACAAATTGAAGACACAGAGCCTTATGAAGGCTTGAATCTCATTAAGATATTAGGTAGGAAAGAAATTATCTTTGTTTTTATTGAAAGCATGAAAATGATAAAAAGGGAAGGTGAAAGTATAGGTGTAATATAAATATTTTGGGGCATAACCAACCATTATGATAGAGGAAAATTTCAAAGTGAGTGTGCACATCAATTGCTAGTTACTGCCAGCAAGCATTAGAAGTAAGGAGGAAAAATTATCTATGACAAAGGCATGTATGAGAAAAAATGTGAGTAGTTGAATAATATAGGAACAATATTAGAGGAGGATTATCCAATATACATTAATTATAATACCAAGAATAAGAGCACAATAGTCCATTGGATCTCAAATTCTTTCTTGCCTAGGAGTATGATGTAGGAGCATCAATGAAATCAATGTAATCAAGTGTGTTTTGAATTAATTTTTGTTTGGTCTAGTTTTATAAGTCCTATATTGAGTCTAGAAAGGTTTTATAATCATTAGGTGGCTTAGTATTAGATTTTATTATCCTTGGGATCTTTTCTTGTCAAAACTCCAATTTGAATATTTGAAATTGTGTTAGTGTGTTTAGGAGTCTATTGATAATTTTTTATGAATATCATGTTAGAAAATGAATGTAAGAGTATCTAAGTGAGTATTTGTGGATTTAGGTAGGTGTCTTACATTCATATAATGAGGAAAATGATATGGCCTAAGAATATTGAATGTATTTACGATGTCTAGGTAGTTGACATGAAAGTTAGTTATCCAAAAAAGTAGTTTCTCATATATGCGACAACTTTTGGTAAGTAGAGTAAGTGATAGACTAAAGGAAAGGTAAGTTATAATTTATTATAAGTTGTTTAAGTAGGAAAGAGTATGGAGTAGAATTATAAAATGAGAGAAAATTGAAAGAGACTCTGTATTTTATCCATGTGTCAGAGTTAACAATGTAAATGAATGAAATCAATACGGTTGAAATGATTGAAGTAGATTCTTCTATGTCTTCATGTTGATATTGTTTGTGAATTAAAATTTATGTTTGTAAGGCCTTAAAACCTTTAAAATAGTATTTTTTAACGTAAGTTGTAAGGACTGGTGACTGTGACCATATTATTATGTTTGTTCATTGAAAACTGTAGTCTAATGAAGAAATAATCCACTTAAAGTGAAGGGTAGTAAATATCTATGTGATATTCAAAAGTATCATATGAATAATTTCTTATTCACACATGTATTTCAATGTTTTATTCAAATAAAGATCTAGGATTTAGATAACCAGTATGTGTATACTTTGTTTATAGGATACAACCAATATCTTTGTATATGATCTCAATAATAGATGTTAGGTGTGATGGAGGTTGTATTGGATGGACATTGTTTAAGCATAAAGATAATGTTGAAATATAATATCATGTATGAAAATCTTGGTGGAATACTCCTAAAAATTTAGGTAAATTAAATGTGAATGAAAACCATATTTTAAATTACATACAAGCAGACTGTGTTATAGAACACTGTAAACTTCAAGGTTAGAGTGTGACTAGGAGTTAACCAAGAAAATTTAAAACTTGGAAATTATGGAAAAATGTTAGGCATACCTTACTCCAGTCTCTTGGAGGTTTGAAAGTAATTATAGATTTATATATTCAAATTATAAGACTCTCAAAAACCTTCGTTTAGGGTTAAAACCTAAAAAGTGGAATAACAAGCATTTGCACTAGTGAAATTAATTAAAACTTGTTATCTGGCTGAGTTTTAACATGAGGAAGAATATTTTAAAGGTTATAGATAGGTATAACATCCGTACATATGCTTATAAGTGATTGTGTTCTTAATAGGAGTAAGGAGACCTAATTAGGGCTAAATAAGAGCTAGAGCAAGAACTTACAAAGGGAGTTGGTTAATAAAAATTCATGGAGAGATAAAATATGATAGAGGGTGTTAGAAATAGAGTTAGTTTCTCAAGACTCAATAGTACTAGTCTATGCAAGAGGAAAATCCCTTAAAAAAGTCTACAAGGATTCTTGGTCAAGGTAATCAAACAAATAATGGTGATAAAGTGGTAGAAATATGGTGTGTGGATTGGATAGGATTAACAAGAAGATCCATTTGAGCAAGGAAACAATCAATTATCCTCATATTATGTTGAAGACCTTGAGTGGTATAAGGAAGTATTGTGCCTACAAAGGTGATAAGTCTTGAATTGCTAGTGAGTCTACATAAACTAGTGTGTCAGATGAATGAAATTCAATGAGGATATGAATGGGAAAGTGTGAGGTGTACATAGGTTCCTAAGGAAGATAGAGATAATCCAATAAGTCTAGTCAATAGGATAAAAAAAGGAAATGATGTCAAGAGTTGTTATAGAAGGAAGACTAAGGACTTGTTATGCATGAGTGAATCATTGCAAGTATTAGAGGTATGGAAAGGGTTGAGAATGAGGAGGTCTCTACATCACTTCATGAATGTATAAATAGTGATAGTGTGGGAACCTAGAGAGACAATCTAGTAACTGTGTGTTGTGTGATTTCTAATAACATGTAGTATACCATAAATAAATCTATTTTAATATGATATTACACAAACATGTAAATCATAAAAATGAAATAGAAATGTTTAACTAAATATTACTTTGGCCATAGTTTTCAATAATTATTGATCTCTAGGATCAATTAATTTCATACACACCACTTGATTTAATTAGCTTCATCTAGAATTGATGATGCTAGTAAGCTAGTGAAACCCACCTCACTACTTACTCAGTAGTAACAATATGAGATTTGGTTAACATAAATATAACGAAAAAATTTAGACATATTACTTCCTACTAATAGGCATAAAACATGATAAACACATGAATAATAAAAATGCATACATTTAGTCCATCAAAGGTATGAATGAATCTCCACCATGTGATTTACCACATAAATAATAAGCAAATAAGTATAATTTATACCAATTGGGAATATCCTATGTTTAGATTGCATAATATAATTTTGATAAGTAGATTCAAATTCAATATATTATATGATAAGTATTGATACCACAACCCATCATCTTATTTACAATCTAGTCAATTTAAAACAACCATTCATAACAATTTATGTGAAAAAATATATCATAATCCAAGTTATACCTCATATGAACATAATCTTTCATTTATGTGACTTATTATACTTTCAAGAGGATTTGTGCATATAAATATAGTACCCTATCCTTTGGAATTATATGACTTATTTCACTATTCAAAATCTATAATTATAAGCTCACATTCTCATGTATATATAGGCTAAGTATATATAAGAGTTCCTATATTCTCATATAGACGTATTTTGTATATTTATGCACCTTGAATACCATATACTACATATATTTTATTAAATAATTATTGTTCCACCATACTAATATTATTCTTCATATTTCCTTTCCTAAATTAACAATCAAGGTCTATCACTATAATTTAACATTTTTTGAATCCTTATTCCTATTCAATTATTTATAAATCATGAATCCATTTATGACAAATAGAGGATACATTTCATGTTGGATAACACCTTCTATTAGATAAAATATTAATCAAATGGTGTATTCCATGATAACAAACAACTCTAAATATATCAATGTTGTAAACTCAACTCAAGTCAATAAAGTAGCATTGACTTAGCCCAAAGGTGAAAATGCACCAACAAGCATTGATACATGGATTAAATGGTAGAGTCAACCTTGATGGTCTAAATAAGAACAAAGTTAGTCGATTAAAAGCAATAAAGGATAACCCACCATTGGCTCAAATAAATAAATTTTAATCTTGCAATTTATAAAAAAAATTGCAAATATAACTTAATATTCAACCCCAACCATTCCTACTTAGGGTTAATTAAAATGGAATACAGTAATAACCTTAGGGCTACAACTATTCAGGGTAATCTTGAACTCAACTATCACTCTACTGGGATAACTATTGACCAATTTTGACTTTTAGGTCAAAATAGGTCACCCTTAGTTAAAAACTTCATTTTTAGGCATATGAGGGGTTCTAGTATATTGTCATAAGGTGTTTTATAGGTCATTTCATGCCTCTCAATGTTATATTAACCATGGTCACTCATTTCATTAGCATGTCATGTCATTAGGGGTCATTTCAAGGGTCTAAATGGGTTATTTAATGCTTTGTATAGGTTTTTAGGTATTTATGCAAGTTACAAAATTCAAGTCCCATGTGTCCTTATAACTCTTAGGAAGTTGACATAACTGAATAAATGGTAGGTTGGTCAGACAAAATGTAGTTTTCTTGGCCAAAGAGAGAGGAATGGGCACTTATATGATTAATTTGAGAAGTTTTAAACTTATAAAATGTGGTGGTGTCACTCTTCACATCCTCATAGGTCATATCAATGTTTGGTTTTCATTTTTTGTACAAAAAATTGCATCATCAACTCACTTTCTCCCTTTTCCTCTTGGCGTGCAAAGAAAGGTCAACTTTAAGCACTTGGTATAGAAGGTAAAAGTAGAATTGGGAGGAGTTATTATATAGGGGTATTTTAATCTGAATATAATTCATTTTCATAATATGTTTTTTTTTTTTGCTTCCTCCTTTATGAACAATCGTTAACAATCTAGGCAACCTGTTATAGAATTGCATCTAAGAGGGGTATACTTGTGCATCTATTTATAATTTTTAGAGGTCCTTAGAGTTGAGTGGTATTGATGAGGTGTTTTTATACTATAATAAGGATATCTACATGATATTTTAAACATCTAACACTTCAATTCTCTTTGTCTTTGAAGGAGTTTTCAAAAGGTGCCAGTTTCATGAAGTTTGCAAAGTTGAGTGTAGGTCTTATGTTTTCAAACATACAAGGACCTTCATGATGGTGATAATGTGTTTGAGTTTAATGAATGAATATATATTTCATTTTTTAATCTTGTGGGAAGTCCAACTATCACATTTACAAATCCAAATTTTCCATCTTTACCTTGTCTTCTACCTTGTCACTTTTAGTCAAGTTTGTGCTTGTTCCATGGAAATTGTACGAATGTGAGAGAGTTGGGAGAACATGGTGGAGTATATTTATATATTTATCATTATCCAAGATTCATGATTTTATTTTCATGAATGTCTAGGATGGTATACAAGAAATTCTCACTTCAAAAGAAGTCATTTCCATTTTTGGGCTCTCAATCCCCAAATGCAAAAAACAAAGGTCATGAGGTTTTTATGGATTAATGATTGATATACTAGAAGATGATTTCACCACTTTTATTATTTTTTACTTGTATCCCTATCTACCTAGTTCAACTATTCCAAATTTTGGAGCTAAATTCTAAGTGGAAGGTAGATTTTGAGCTCCTCTAAGTTGCCAAGAAATCACTGAAAGTTGATAGTGATATCTATAGGATTCCTAATGAGAACTTGCCATAAAAGGCACTTGAATACTCATATACATATTATTTCAAGAGGTAACATTTTAAAAAAACTCAAAAAAAAAAAATGAGAACTTAATCCATGAATAAGAGTTATGTTTTATAGAGTGACCTCTTAGGCCTATCCTCTGTCTGTACATAGGGCAGGGTAGGCAGTGAATGCAATATTTCAATAGGATTGAAAGAAGAGATGGTATTAATGAATCCATGATGAAATATTTACTATTGGTAATATCTCCAAAGTTAATTAAAATATCAATAATATTTATGCACTACTAACATGCTCTAAATAGCTCTTACACAACCTATAGGCTTGGATTATCCACCTACAGCTAGGGGCATTGGAAGTTGATCTTAGTCAGGGGTAAGGAAGGTTTTGAAGATAAAGTGGACCATGTAATAAAATTTAATTATGATAATGGAGCATTAAGAGGAAAAAAAAATGGATTAAAAACATTTTTAGACTAGATATCTACCTCTACTAACCTACAGGCCTATGAGCATGCACATATAGTCAGAGATATTGAAGATTGAACTCAATTTGGAGTAGGATGGATTTTGAGCTCAAGTGGAGCATTTAATGAGGTAAAATCATATGAATTTATGTTAGGGATGAAAAAAAAGGTTTATATGTACATTTTGAGGTCAAAAACATACCTTGACAATCCACAAACTTGTAGGTGTGTATCTTAGTCTTGCATGGAATGTGACCACAGTCATGTCATGAGAGTATGCTTGAAGAAATATGATAAGATAGGATAAATAGGTGATATTAAGGGATAAATTTAGCTTTAACACAACATATAAAAATCCTAAACCCTTGCCAAGAGTACACCTATAATAAGATTGAAATGGAAACACAATCAAGATAGGGTAGATTAGCAGTAAAGGAGAGATTTTGAAGTTTAGACCTATTTTAGAGTCTTTAAAAGTGGTAAAAGTGAAATTATAAATATGTGATATTAATTTAAATCAAGGTAACATAAAAATAACTTCAACTATCCCTAAATCCTTATCAGATGCACCAAATAGGGGTGATGACTATGAATAGTCTAAATAGACAGGGAATGCTAGTTAATAGACCAAAGCATGGAGTTGAGCTAGTTTGAGGGCTTTTATGTGAATATAAGGTATGAATATGGTATTTTTAAATAGTAAACATGGAATTTAGGATCCAAAAACCATCACACCATGCTCAAACAATGCAAAATAGGGGACTATCTCAATGCTTAAGGGGTAGAAGGCTAGTCTTGAGTTTGGGGGTGAGCTTGGTACAAAAGGAGTGATATTAGCCTGATAAATGGTAATAAACACATAAAATATATTTATATCATAAAAAATTGGTTTGTGTTATGTATTAAAATCCAAAACAAGCTCATGAGAACCTACAACCATGTTAAAACAAAAAATTTCCTTGTGGGCAGGCAAGACCTAATTCTAGGTTCCTAAGAAATGGAAGGTGTTTGAGAGGAAAATAGGCCATATAAGTGGTTTTAATGAGTTTTTAGAGGCATTAATAATCCATAAATTCCTTTAAAAATCTCAATTCAAAACCTAAGACCTTCAAACATAATCCTATACTCTGCCTACTCTCAAACCCTACCTAGTCAAAAGTCTACCTTAGAAAAATGGAGAGTTGGAGGACGAAATGGAGGCATTGAGAGATAAATTTTGGTAAAGAGTACCCTTAGTTACTATATAATATTATACAATAATCAATTTTTATGAGATAGTAGTGAAAACATCGTATATTTTGTCTCTGATTAGGGTCACTTTTAATGTTCATAAAGGTGCCAATTTTGAGAAAAGTGATGAAATCATGGACCAAAATGTAAGGAGGGTTAAGGATTTGTTTTTTAAAGATATATAACACCTATGGGGACATAAAAAACATATTATATGGTTGTAATACCAAGGATATGGTCTAGATAAGTAGGTCTGTAGGTAGACCTAGTACAAAAGCATGCAAACCCAATCCCAAATGAGAGGTCACTTCATGTTATAATCTTATCCAAGCACTCTGATGTTTTTATGATTAATAATGAGGTAAAATATGATGTGTTAATTCTGAATAAATTTATTAAAGGTGATAATTATGGTCTTTTGGTTCACAAGGTGCTAACAAGCCTGTTGGCAAGGCATAACTCATGTCCCAAACTAGGGGTCATTCCCATTTTTGGCTCTTGGTGATATCTCCAAATGATTTTAAAATGTTTATAGGTCATAAATAGAGGTGAGGAATATTTTTTTTGGAAATTAAACTCCATAGGTAGTCATCTCCAACTCTAGACAAACTGAAACACTCACAAAAAGCATGAAAGCCATTAAAAGGTTAGCTTCCATCACTCATATCTCTCATGGATGATTTCATGGGACCCTGAGCCATTTTGATAAGTTATAGGGGTTTATTAACATTTCATATATGTAATTTTTCTATGGTTTAAACGTTTAAAATTTATGAACAAAGGTTAAGAGTCCAGGTCACTCAAAACCCTTGCAAAACCCTCATAGTGACATGTTTGGGAAAATTGAGTTGCTAAATCACCAAGATGAAAGAATGAGGCTAGGGGTGTTAAATAAAAGTTTTATAAGACATTATCAAGTTTCTATCCATGTTATTTTTTAATACATAACTATATGGATCAAAGGAAAATAAGACTTATTTTGACCATTTTGAGTGGTGTGCGGGCTACAAGAGGAGTTAGAAGATGAAACAAACTTTTTAAATAAGATTTTCACTTGAGATAACTCCAAAAATTTATATAATATCATATAAAAACCTCTAAGTGTCCCAAATAGGATCTCACTTTCAACCAATCTAGTGAAGCAACTAGTGAACACTTGTGGAAAGTGGCGAAAAGCAATTAGGGAAGCCTTTTAAAGGTTTTTTCTTGAAAATGATGATATGAAAAACTTTAAAAAGTTTCATTCCCTATTGTAAAAGTATATATTTTCATGTTTAGGAGTTTTGAATGCCAAGTGGAGAAGGTGCATGGAAAAGATCCTTTTTGAGACTTCTAGGAATGAGTCTGCATGTCCAGAAGAATAGGGATAGTTAGGGATCAATACAATGAATGTTAGGACTTTTTTGTAACCCATATTGCTTATACCAACCATAATAACTAACCATATATAGGGATAAAGGTATTTTTGGAAGGAAAATCATGAGGGCAATTTCTTATGCCAAAATTATAGGTTTTGTGCCACTTTTTACTATTTTTATGACTTGTTTGGACAAGTATACTTATATGACATGGCATAGGTCACCCCACCTCTCTACCACATGTAATTTTAACTAATTTTCACTTTTTGACACATTTCTTTGTGCCTTTTGGACTCCCCTTCTCTCTCTCTCTTCCTCCAAGTTCTATATATTAGGCCCTTTTGGCCATTGTATTAAAAAAACTCCACCTGGGTATGGTGAATCCCTACCAAATTTTTGTCTTGAATTAATAAATATATCTATTTTTTACCTAATTCAAGGATTATATAAGTGTATGTGATGGTTATTTTCTTGTGCAAGTGTATCTTAGCTTACCTTCACATGTCAATTTTCCTAATACCTTGTGAGTTTAAAGACTTCTCTTTGCAAGTCAGCAAGAAGTGTCAAATGGAGTTGCAGGTTTAGTGAATAGCTTCTCCAATAGTTTGTATTATAATTCCTATTATCTAAGTCTTCCTATCCTAAACCAATTCCAGGACCCCATGTTGAAACATTGATGCAAGAAGAAGGTTGTTATTGGATGTGGTTTATGTTAGGCTTCTCTTGGTTCAAAGTACATGTCAAGAGTGTGAGTAGAGCATACAATTGGTGTATCACCTAAAATATAATAGGTTTAATTTTCATTCTATTCCTAACCCTTTACATTCCCCAAGTTTTTAGTAGTAGGAGTATGAGCTTAAATGATGCATCAAGGGGAACTAGCCCTTAATCTACAGATCCACCCCTAATAGGGGTACCCATAGCCCTGGGATAGTTCCATTGTGTCACTTGAGTGAGTAAAAGCTTATCCCATCTCTTTATTGGGTTTAATCAAGTGATGAGAGCTTTTGGCACACTTGGTGGGATAAGAGTTCCATTTCTTGAGAAGTTTTGGTGTTCTTCTCAAGACATCAGCTTTTAGAGGGAAGTTTGATAAAAACCAATGGTGATTCCATGAATGAATCTAATGGTAAAGTAGCTCAGGTATTCTTATTGAATTGTTTTTATTGTGATACATACTTCTCACAACTCATGGACTACTTTGATGTTGATTTTGTCCTTACACAAGTGGGTGAAACTTACCCTATGTTACCTATTCCTCCTAATTATCAACAAGTCCTTGTTCAACCTTGTCATGAGCACCATGTTTCCTACAACAAATCCTCATCATCTTATACTCCACATAGTCCACCTGGTCCATATCTAAATCATACTATTAATAGTTTTAAAATTACTCTCATTAGCTATCAATAATACATGCTAGATCTTGACACTAGATATGGTGGTGGTGAAATCATTCCTAGTGTTTGTATTGAAATTGTAAGGAATGCCTTAGAACAAATCAAGGATTAGATACCTATAAAGGGGGATAGTTGGCCAATTATTACCTATGAAATGCTTTATGTTTGTGTTATAATATTTAATCTAGAGGAGAGATTGAGAGTCCATGAACAAATTCCATCTTGGCAACCTCAAAATTCCCCACATTCACTTTCAAGTGTACCCTTTTAGAATGTTAGTCCAACCATGTTTCCTAATACCCCAAACCCCTCATGTACTTTCCCAATTTTCCCTTCTTGGAAATTCATCCAAGAAAATATCCCAAGGAAAACATCATGGTTGAGTAGGTTCACTTATTGGAAGAAGATTTTGAAATGAAGAGATTAGATTTTAAATCTCATCTTGAAAGGGAGTTAGAATTGGCCAATCAAGCTTTGAGGTAGTCCATCATAGAAATGGAAGGTAAAATATCTAAAGATAATATTTAAATTTCTAATCAAGACACCAAGCCTCAATAATTTATTAGTTTCCTAGACATATCTTTCACTCCTTCACTAGTAGCTCAGTCTTATGGAAATAGCCTTGAACCCACCTTTCCAAGATGGGTAGAAATGATAGTAGCTTGTGAAGAGAGGAATGAGTCTTGATTGGGTGAATAAGTTGATAGAAGAGATAATATTGAAACTACTCATTTCCCTCCCAACCATCCTTAATAGATCATTGATTCCATCTTTCCATCTCCTCCAACCTATCAAGGTCGTCTTCCTAGTTTGGAGAATTGTCTTGCTACTTGGGAATCCCCTTTGGCTAAATTCCTTATTTTGAAGATTATTGATGTTGAAACCACCAAGAGGGAGGATGAAATTCAAATTTCATATTAGATATAGGATGAGGAGGTACTAATTGATAATGATGAGACATTTTCTTGAAATGATGAAGGAAAAGTTGAGGGACAACTTTTGGAAGAGCTCTTTTTGAATCCCATGGAAGAAGAGGGAGATATCTCTCTTGTTTTTCCATTTCATGATGAAGATAAATTAGATAAGGATGAATTATGGCAGAGGTTTTATGACATATGAAATGAAGGAGAAGGCCTCAAATGGTGTACAACTCCTTTGGAACTCATTCTAAGCCATGACAAGCAACAAGTTGTGTCTAAAAAGGACATGTGGCAAATCTACTTGAAAATGTTTCAAGGATATGAGGAGGGTGAGAGGGATAATTTTCAAGTTTACAAACATAAATATGAAGGAGATAAAGTAAATTTTAAATAACATCACCTCCAAAAAATTCCATCTCATGATGGATTCATCTGTGATAATCTTGAACCTTTTGGAGGTGATCTAGAGTTTGTTTCTAAATCCATCTATGAAGCTGCCTCCACCACCATCAAAAGAGGTCTTGAACAAGATACACTTTTTAATGGACTTGATACAACACTCCTTGAATAATTTGAATAAGTTGTGATAAAGGATAATAATGATAGAATCCTTCAAGGAGACATAGATTTACAACAAGTTATCCCATGTCTAAGTATGCCAATTTGTCATGAAGAGTTAGGAGGACAACAATATGAGGCTTGATTTAAGGTTACAGAGGACCTTATATATTTTTTAAATCTATGGGAGATTAATCTATTGGATGGTGTAAAAAATCAAAGAGCAAAGATAAAGTGAGAGTCATCTAGTATCCCATCTAAAAAGAAACATGACTGGCATCCTCACTCATCTAGTGAGGAAAGAGACCTAAGATACTTCCCTTTTGATCTAGGAAGGGAGGTATAATCAAGATTAATGTACATATTTTTTTATTTTATGCTTTGTTTATTTTCCTAAGTGCTAAGTAACACATGTGTGTTTGTTTTAGTCTTTGTTATGTGTCTCTTTCCTTTGTGTGTTTGAGGTAATCAATGGTTGTCTTGTTGATCAAGGTTTGAGTCAATGTTCAACATATCTTGTTTGATTTAGTCCTTAGATGAATCCATAATCCTAATGGACTATTTATTATACTGGTATAGTTAGTATAGCAAGCATACTATCCCTATGAGTTACCAATTTGTTGACCAATTTTAACTTTTAGGTCAAAATAGGGCACCCTTAATTAAAAACTTCATTTTTAGGAATATTAATGGGTCTAATATATTGTCATAAGGTGTTTTATAGGTCATTTCATGCCTCTCAATGTTACATTAACCTTGGTCACTCATTTCATTAGCCTATCATGTCATTAGGGGTCTTTTCAAGGGTTTAAATGGTGCATTTAATGCTTTATACGGGTTTTTTGGGATTTTTTCAAGTTAAAAAGTTTGATTTCAGTCCCCATGTGTCCTTATAAGTCTTATAAAGCTTGCATAACTGAAGAAATGGTAGGTTGTTAAGACAAAAGCTAGTTTTCTAGGCCAAAGAGAGAGGAATGGGCACTTGTATGATTGATTTGGGAAGTGTGCCACTTAGAAAACATGATAGTGTGACTCTTCACATCCCTACAGGTCATATCCACATTTTTTTTTCATTTTTTGCACAAAAAATTGCATTTGCAACTCACTTTTCTCCCTTTTCCCCTTGGCATGCAAAGAAAGGTCAACTTCAAGCACTTGGTATAGAAGGTACAGGTAGATATGGGAGGAGTGATTATATATGTGGATTTTAATATAAATATACTTCATTTTCATAATATTATTTCATGTTTTATTGCTTCCTCTATGAACAATTGTTAAACAATTCAGGTAGCTTGTTATAGAATTGCATCCAAGAGGGGTATACGTATGCATATGTTTCTAATTTTTATAGATATTTTAAACTAAGTGGTATTGATGAGGTTTTTTAAGTCTATATCCATGATATTTTAAACATATAACACTTCATTTCTCTTTGTCTTTGAAGGAGTTTTAAAAAGGTGTCAGTTTCATGAAGTTTGCAAAGTTGAGTGTAAGTCCTATGTTTTCAAACATCCAAGGGCCTTCATGATGGTGATAATGTGATTAAGGTTAATTCATGAAGAGGTAATTCATTTTTTCATGTTTTGGGAAGTTCAAATAGCACCTTTACAAATCCAAATTGCCCATCTTTACCTTGTTTATTACCTTGTCACTTTCAATTAGGTTTGTGTTTGTTTCATGGAGGCTGTACAGATGTGAGAGAGTTAGGAGAACATGGTGGAGGCCATTTGGAGATTTATAATTATATAATAGTCATGGTTTTCATGTCATTAAGGTCTAGGATGGTATGCAAGAAAGTCTCACTCTAAAAGAAGTCATTTCCATTTTTGGGCTCTCAATCCCCAAATGTAGAAAGCATAGGTCCCAAGGTCTTTATGGATTATGTTTGATATGATAGAAGATGATTTAACCAATTTTATTGTTTTGTATTTGTATTGCTATATAATTAGTTAAACTATGCCAAATTTTGGAGCTAAAGTCTAAGTGGAATGTGGATTTTGAGCTCCTCTAAGTTACCAAGAAATCACTGAAAGTTGACAGTGATATCTTTAGGATTCCTAATGAGCACTTGCCCTAGAAGGCACTTGAATATTCCTAGAAATATTATTTAAATAGGAACATTTAAAAACAATTCAACAACCAAAATTGAGCACTTAATCCATGAATAAGAGTTATGTTACATAGAGTTACCTCTTAGGCCTATCCCTCATTTGTACACAAGGTAGGGTAGGTAGTGCATGCAATATTTCAATAGGATTGCAAGAATATATGGTATTAAGAAATCCATGATGAACTAGGTCCTAGTGGGGATATATCCAAAGATAACTATAATCTCAATAAGTTTTAGACACTACTAACATGCTCTAAATAGCTCTTACACAACCTACAGGCTTGGATTATCCACCTACAGCTAGCGGCATTGCAAGTTCATCTCAGGAAGGGGTAAAAAAGGTTTTAAATATCAAGTAGATCATGTAATAAAATTTAATGATGATAATGGAGTGATAAGAGGAAAACAAAAGGCATTACACATATTTTGAGTCTAGATATCTACCTCCACTAACCTATAAGCATGTGAGCATGCACATACAATCAAAGATATTGAAGATTAAACTCAGTTTGGAGTAGGATGGATTTAAATATAAATGAGAGAATGTAATGAGGTAAAATTATGTGACTTGATGTTAGGGAGGCAATCAAAGGTTTGTATATACATTTTGAGGTCAAAAACATTCCTTGACAACTAATAGACATGTAGGTGTGTATCTCAATCTTGAATAGAATGTGACCACAGTCATGTCATGAGAGTATCATTTAATACCTATGATAAGATAGGATCAATAGGTGATATTAAGGACTTAATGTATATTGAGAAGAAAATGGACAAAGCATAAAACCTTGCCAAGAGTGCACCTACAGTAGGCTTGAAATGGAAACACAATCAAGATAGGGTAGATTAGCAGTAAAGGAGATAGTTTGAAGTTTATACCTATTTTAGAGTATTTAAAAGTGATACAAGTGCAAGGATAAATAGGTTATATTTAATTAACTCAAGGTAACCTAAACACAACTTAAACTAGCCCTAAATCCTTATGAAATGCACCAAATAACGGTGATGATTGTGACTAGTCCAAGAAAATATTTTATATGAATAAAAGGTATTAATATGGTATTTTTACATAGTAAACATGGACTTTATGATCAAAAAACCATAAAACCATGCTCAAAATATGGAAAACAGGGGATTGTTTGTCTTTAAGGGGCAGAGGCCTAGTCTTGAGTTTAGGGGTGAGCTTGGTGCAGATTAACCTTAAAAATGGTAATAACTACATAAATTAGCTTTATATAATAAAAATTAGTTTGTGTTATGTATTTTAAGCTAAAACAAGCGCATGAGAACCTATGGTCAAGTAAAAACAAGAATTCTCCTTGTGGGTAGTCAAGACTTAATTCTAGGTTCCTAAGAAATAAAAGGTATTTGAGAGGAAAATAGGCCATATATTTGGTTTTAATGAGTTTTAAGAAGAATTAATAATCCATATATACCATGAAAAATATAATTTTAAAACTTAATACCTTCAAACACAATCCTATACCCTGTCTACCCTCAAACCCTACCTAGTCAGAAGTCTGCCTTGGAAAAATGGAGAGTTGAGGACCAAATGGAGGAATTGAGATATAAATTTTGGTATATTTTACCCTTACAGCCTATATAACATTATAAAATAATAAATTTTTATTATATAATAGTGAAAACATCCTCTATTTTGTCTCATATAAGGGTCACTTTTAGTGTGCATAAAGGTGCTAATTTTGGGAAATGTGATGAAATCATGAACCAAAAGGTAATTAGGGTTAAGGATAGTTTTTTTGAATTTGGATAAACCATATTGTGATATAAAAAATATATTTGAGTTTTTTAATAACAAGGAGATGGTCTAGACAAGTAGGTTTGTAGGCAGACCTAGTACAAAAGCATGCAAACCCAATCCCAAATGAGAGGTCAATTCAAGTTCTAACCTTATCCAAGAACTATAATGTTTTTATGAATAATAAGGAGTTAAAATATGATTTTTTAGTTATAAATTAATGTATTAAAGGTGAGACTTATGGTCTTTTAGTTCATAAGGTGCTAACAGGCATGTTGGCAAGGCATATCTCTTATCCCAAAACATGGGTCATTCCCATTTTTGGATCTTAGTGATCTCTCAAAATTATTTTAAAATTTTTATGGGTCCTAAAATGAGGTTATAAATCTTTTTTGGTAAGGAAACTCCACAATAATTCATCTCTAACTCTAGACATACTGAAACCCTCATAAGAAGCATGAAAGTTATTCAAAGGTTAGCTTCCATCACTCATATCTCTCATGGATGCTTGAATGGGACCCTAATTAATTTTGGATAAGTTACAAGGGGTTATTAAGAGGCCATATATGGAATTTTTCTAGGGTTCCAATGTTTGAACTTTATGAACAAAGGTTAAAAGTCTAGATCACTCAAAACCCTTGCAAAACCCTCATAGTGACATATTTGGGAAAATTGAGTTGGTAAAGAACCAAGTTTAAATAATGAGGCCAGGGGTATAAAATTAAATTTTTAGAATAAATTTTTAGGTTTTTGATCATGTGATGTTTTTATATAGAACCATAAGGATTAGAGGAAAATAAGGCTTATTTTGACCATTTTGAGTGGTGTGCAAGCTACAGGAGGATTTAGAAGATGAAAAAACTTTGGAAGGAATATTTAAATTTGATTTAACTTCAAAAATTCATTTAATATAATATAAATACATCTATGTGTCCCAAATAGGCTCTTACTTTTAGCCGGTCTAGTGAGCGAGCTAGTGAACACTTGTGCAAAGTGGTGAAAAATAATTAGGGAAGCCTTTTAAAGGTTTTTTCTTAAAAATTATGATATGGGAACATTTTAAAAGTGTCATTACCTCTTTTTGAAGGATAATTTTGTATTTTTTAGGAGTTTTGAATGCCAAGTGGAGAAGGTGCATGGAAAAGAGCTTTTTTGAGACTACTAGGAATGATTATGCATGTCCAAAAGAATAGGGATGGTCAGGGATTAATCCAATGTATGTGGGGACTTTTTTTAACCCCTATTTATCATACCAACCATTATACCTAACCATATTTATGGATAAAGGTAGTTTTGGAAGGCAAATCATCAGGGCAGTTTCCTATGCCAAAATTGTAGGTTTTATGCCACTTTTCACTATCCTTATGACTTGTTTGGATAAGTATACTTTTATGACATAGAATAACTCACCCCACATATCTTACACATGAAAATTTAACTAATTTTTACTTTGTGACACATGTGCTTGTGCCTTTTGGACTCCCCTTCTCTCTCTCTTCCTCCAAGTTCTATAAATTAGGCCCTTTTGGCCACTGTATTAAAAAAACCTCCACTTGAGTATGGCAAAGTCCTACCAAAATTTTGTCTTGAATCATTAAAGATAGATATTTTTTTAATATCATTCAAGGATTTTATAAGTGTGTGTGATAGTTATTGTCTTGTGCATGTGTATCGTAGCTTACCTTCACATGTCAATTTTCCTAGTACCTTGTGAGTTCAAAGATTTATCTTTATAGGTCAAAAAGAAGTGTCAAATGGAGTTGTAAGTGTTGTGAATATATTTTCCAATAGTGTGTCTTAGAATGCCTATTATCTAAGTCTTCTTATCCTAAACCAATTCCAAGACCCTATCTTGAAACATTGATGCAAGAAGAAGGCCATTATTAAATGTAGTGTATGTTAGGATTTTCTTTGTTTGAAGTACATGTAAAGAGTGTGATTAGATTAGACATTTGGTGCATCACCTCCAATATAATAGGTTTACATTTCTTGATATTCCTAACCCTTTTCATTCCCCAAGTTATTAGTAGGAGTATGAGATTAAATGATGCATCAAGGGGAGCTAGACCCTAATCTAGATATCCACCCCTAGTAGGGATACCCACAACCCTAGGGTGGTTTCATTGTGTCACTTGAGTGATGAGA
>JARHVA010009693.1:182500-200000 GCA_037957365.1 Torreya grandis
TGATAATAAAATAACTATATGACACCCCCTCGAGGGAATGATTGGCACAAGGAGGGTGGAAAATGGTCCCTTAAAAATAAAGAAATAAAATGAGGAGACCAAAGAAAGGAAAGATGATTGGGTGAAAACATAATAATATTGAAAAAGTGGTCAAAATCATTGATAATGCAAGTGAGATGATGCACAATGGTTTTCCCAAAGGTGGTTATAAGAATTATACCTCGATAGTGGTAACATGGTATGATAACACAATGATTTGCCTAAAGGTGGTTATAATCATTGAGAATATGGAGATACCCTAGTTAGGATAGAGAAACAAGATAATAACATGCCCCTATATGGGTAGAAAAAGTAAAGTGGTGACAACTCAATGATCTACCCAAAGGCAGTTATAATCATTGAGAAATGTAGGTGGGATGGTATGCAATGATTTTCCCATAGGTGGTTATAATCATTGGACCCTGATTATGGAAAACATGATAAACTTGGTTGAGGATGATGATAACTTGACATAGAGGGTAATGATGAATTGGAACAACCTACTAGTAGGGAGATGCTCATCTAAACTAATAAAGATTGAAATTATTTCATGGTTAATTACTCTTTTTGGGATATGATTGGGAGTGGAATCAAGATGTCAATGCTAAAGAGATGCTGCCATTACTAAATAGACTTATTAAAGCTGAGGTTTGGTGTAGCATGTGATGGTAAGAATTATGATAGAACACCATAAATAATTGGCTAAAATATGCATAAGGACTGACTCTCATAATCCAATACTCAATAGAAAATAATGCACCAATGATAAAAAAATATGAAGACAATGTAAACATATGAATAGGGATGGATTCAAGTGTAAGTGTGGATAAGGAATCACCCAATGAACACACATAAACTGAATCAAGGCAATAGTGCTAAAAGCAAATAAATAAACAAAATAAGCAAAAACAAACAAACAATGTAATAAAAAAATCCTACAAACATTGCCCCTAGAAAATATGTGACAACTTAACAAATGAACTAAATGGGGGAATAGAAGAAAAATAAGGGGGTAGTTGAGTTGTCTCCATATGCACTAGGCAAGTGGACGCTACCTACATAGTTCCATAGATGTAATATCTAATAAAAACTTTAGGCTAAATATAGTTCTCCTAGGGAATGGAAAGAATGTGATAACTGATGAAAACAAATAAAATGGATGTGATAGAAGAATGGGAATGATCTTGAAAAATGGCAAGTGGATGAGATAAAAAGGCCAATAAGGATGGGGAAACTAAATGACAAGTGATTTTCTTGTAACTTAGTAAGGGTTCCCAAAATCCTTAAGGCAAAGAAGTGGTCAATGTTTTTGTTCTTTTACAACTATTTTACATATGTTTTTGGAAGTGTTTTAGAGTGTCTCAACTCAATCAAGAATGAAGAGACACCAAATGGTTCAAGCTCATAAAATGATGAGAGTGTGGCTTTGATTGCTCACAAAATGGTGAGAGCATGGCTTAGGTTGCTCATAAAATGGTGAGAGCATGGAAAGGGGGAATGAGGTGAACTTAACATAAATTGAGCATGACCCATATAGTCCTAAAATGACCTCAATTCATAGTAATTCCATCCACATAAAAGGTGGGGAAAAACCAACTAGGTCTTAACAAGTTCTCAAATCTAGCAAATGGCCAATCAAATGAAAATAACGATGGTAAAGTGACATGGTAATGCATGGTAACCTAATGTTTCCCCTAGTTTTCCCATAGGTGGTTATAACTAAAATACAATGGCATAGGTTAATGATTCTAAATTTACCATAAGCAGCTATAATTAGTAGCAAGACTAATGAGACATTGATTTGCTTATAGGCAGTTATAATCAACCTCACAAAAATAAATGTCGATAGGATGAAAGATATCTTGCTATATTAATTGTCACACTACTTTCATAGACTATCATTGTAAACATGGATTAGATTGATTGTTGAATCCTTATTGGAATCTCCCCATAAAAGGTGTGAGAAGAACCAAATGAACCAAGATCAAAATAGGATTGGGTAGGATGACTAAAAATAGGCTTTAGTCTAAATAGGAATGGAATGATAGGATGGAATGGCATTGCTAAGGATAATGATGGTTTTTTGATAGATTAGATCAAATGGTAGTAGGGTTGCCCCTAAGTGATGGGGTAAGTGGCAGGAATATTTGACAATGGAAAATAGATATGAAACAATAGCAATGGCATGACAATGTGAAATGGTATGGTATATGTTTTTGGCCTAGGTGTGGTTTTTGATTCTATTGTTACTACTAAGAAGGCAATGCAAATCTTAATCAACAAATGATATGAATAGAATACCCGATCATGTTAATTGCTAGCCTACACCTCATCACAATAGATGCTTTATCAAAAATGGCCTACAGATTTGGTTGCCAAGAATTCTTTCATGATCTTTGTTGGTCATTGATTCTGATTCCTTCAAGCATTAAGACAAGGTATCTTTGTAGCCTCTATAAAGGAAAGTGAAACCACATATGGTAAATAGGGATAAATAATAGATGGTAGGTTTGATTATGAAATGGAATGGTAGATGCTAATTGAATGTATAATGGTAAGGAAATAAATGAAGATCAAGACTTTCAATCACATGTAATGTTGTTGATGCCAAATTTTACATAATTTTGGTTGTGACAGGGCTGAAGACTTATTCTCTCAATAAGACCACCAGATTTTTCTATTATTTGATCTTGAGAGTAGCTACCATCTAATTAGGCTGTAGATTAGAAGTTATTTTGATTTGATCTTTGATCTTTGAGGCTCTTAAAAAATAGGTATATGGTCAAGGTAATGATTTTCCCAAAGGTAGTTATAATCATTAAGAAGTGACTCAACAAATACTAGCTCATTAGAGTGAGACTCCTCTAAAACTTGTATAGGATTAATAGGCAATTTATATTAGGTTGACTTATGTTGGAAAATAATAGTTCTAAACATAGCTTGGTCTTCAAATGATTAGATCGATTGAGGTTTGGTTAGGATTGGTACTAGATGAGGAATGACTTGGGATTAGATAATGGTAGGATATTAGGGAGCATGATTTCTTAGACAAGCAAAAGAATAAATCCCTGAGATGGTAATGAAGGGGCATTATGAAGTATAATTACTTGTACAAGCCAAAATACTAGGTCCCGGTATGATGATGGGGCATTATGGAGCTTGATTGCTCACACAAGCCAAAGGACTAGGTCTAGGAATGGTGATGGTCTTCCTTGGATATTACATAGCTTGATGGATAATATAATCCAAAGAAGGGTTAGGGGTAGTTGATGATTGGATAGAAAAAGGACATCATGAAACTTGATTTCTTGTATAAGCAAAATCATATAAGTCTTCCTCATAAATCATATCATCCTAGTCATGAGTTGGTTCATAAGCTAGTTATTGACTATGTTCCATGTACTAATTTCTAAAAAGAGGGTATAGATCCATATCCCAAAAAACATTATCTATAGTTGGATCTTCAAAGTCCTCTTCATAAGCCTCTTCATACCAATCAAGGTCTTGAGTTAGATCATAATTTGCTTCATGACTTTGTTCCCATGAATGATTAATATGACGCAAATAGAAATCTATCTCACAAACTATATTAACATCATTGAGGTCTTGACAAAAACCATAAAAGTCATCTTGTGCATCCATTCTATCATAAGTTAGATTGTAAGCGACTCCACCATAAGTGTAGCAAAACATATCCATGTAAATTACAAAAGATTTGAAACAAAAAGGCTTAGGGTTCTACAAACTCTAAAACTATGTCCAAAGGATAAATGGTTCAAACTTGGCCTAACTTGGTTGAATGGGTGGAGCCGCATCTCCAAATGGTCTGAAAGTGGAACGGTATCTCCCAAAATGGTTTATGCTAAGACTTGGCATAAAATAGCCTAATATCAAAGGTCTAACATGAAATGTCAAATACATAAAAGGTCAAGTGTCTGAATAAAAACTAACATTTCAAAGGTTTAGGTTAAAGTGTTCCAAACAAGGTCTAAACTAGAAAGGGAAAAGTTGAGTTACTAGGTCATTTGTCCAAATGTAGATTCAAAAGTGAGGCTCAAACAAATAGGCATGTGCTAAGACTTTTGGCCAAACAACATCAAAAGCTAGACTTGAAATAAAGGTTAATTTGACTTGATTTAATCTAATGAGTTTGGAAATAACTTTGACATAGACGTGGCACATAGAATCAAACATAAACATGATTAGTTGGCATAAGGCATAAGGCAAAAGGCTCTTAAAAAAATGTTGTGTTCTCCTAAATAAAGGTATAAATAATGATGAGGATAGGCATTAAACAAACAAACCATCAATAGTTTTCAAATTTGGGTAATCGATTAACCAAAGTTATGTAACCCAAAAGAGAAATATCTATGTATCATCCCCATGAATTGAGGCCTAAATAGAAATCAATCAATGTTTTAATCCTAACTTGACAAGGCTAATTGAAAACTCAATGATGAAAACTAGGTTTTAACCAAACAACTAGACAAGATTGGATAGCATGACTGTATAAGATAGAGGTCTAAATGGTATACATAAAATGGTTTTAAAAAAATGGTTTTGATATAGTGGTAAGCAAGTCTTGAAATAAATTGAGTATCCTAATGGCATAAGCATGCTTGAATGACATGGTCAATGTTATGTTTCAAAAGACTAAAAAGGCTCAAAATGTTTTGACATGATTTGGGCAGCATAACACTACCCTTCACAACTCAAATGGCACACATAAAAACAAGTATAGTAGAAATTTCAAGGCACAAGTGTGGTGTAAAATGGATATTATAACGCCTCTTTAGATAAAAGAGTGAAATATAGACAAATTGGTTTTGACATGGATTATACACAAACAAACAAGTTTTAGTCTCAAAATATACCAAAAAAATAATGACCAAAATACACTAAGTATAATCATCCAAATCGTATCAAGGGTATGGCATGTGGGGTTTACTAAACTATCAATGTTTTGATCATTCTAGGGGAATCAATTACACAATGACTTTCATGCTAAATAATTTAAAATAAAATCACAAATTTTGGGTTTATATCACTCGACTTGTTGAAAAAAATTCTAGTCCTTTTACAACCACTACATCCTACTGTTCACTTAGTGTAATGTGATGTCCAAAGTGCCACTATGTCCTGTGTACAACTCTAATGGAGCCAAATGAAGTCAATGTCAGGAGATGAAACCCAAGGTCAAAGCTTCCCTAAATAACTTTTAGGAGGTCATGAAGTCCCCCTCACAAGCCAAGATGCATAACAATAAAGAAATCATGAAATTAGAAAGACTTTAAGGTCATTTTCAAGGTCACCCAAACTTTGACAAGTTTTTGGGGAGTGCTTTAGATGACTTTCTTTCTAAGCCTTAGACTAGGATAATTGCAATAGGAATGGTTATTTTGATTCCAAGGGTTCCCTAAAGGGGAAAAATGGAAGAGCATGCACACAACATCCCTCTTCTTGCCAAACAAAAATTAGAACAAATAACTAATGAAGACAAAAATGACAAGTGTGTTCAATTTTAAGCCCAAATGAAAGATTTGGTTGTGTTCATTTGACCCCTTTGGTCTTAGTTGTAACTTTGAAAAATAATTATAAAAACACTTATTTAAGCACCTTATATGTTACTTTAAACACCAAAATAATTTTCCTAATTCATTTTAAAATCATTCAAAAGGTGGTCTAAAACATGATTTATCAAATTTGAAATCCCCTGGTTACCTATCTACCCTTAAGGCATCACCCTAAAAGAAAATATGTTAGATTAGAAACATTTTAAATATATTTAACAAATTTTGATAAAAAAATATGAAACTTGAAGCTAAACTAATACTAAATTCTAAACATTTAGGAGAAAACATGTGGTTTAAAAAAATAAATCATCCAGAATGGAGTCTGTATGACCCCAAACCAAGAATTTTAAAATGGCTCTTAGGTTTGTGTTTTTAAGAAAACACAGTGACCAACATCAGTTATATACCATCGATGTTGGTAATGGCTAACCAATATCTAACTGATGTTGGTTATGCTAACTGATGTTGGTTAAGCCAAGTAATTGATGTTGGTATTTCCTATCGATGTTGATTACTATGTAAAACTGTGGCAATAAAAAATGGCAAAATAAAGTTAGAAAATCAATTTTCAAGAGTTTTAAAGGTCCAAATGGAAATTTTAGAGTTGAAAAATGATTTCCTTTAGGTGTGAGATATGTCTAGTCCCACCGGGCATGTCATTATGTGATCTAGGAATTTGACTCAAGAGAGGATGGTAAGTATAGTATTAGTTCCAAAATGAAAACAAAATGAAATAAAAACACTAATAGCATAACATCTCTAGGCCTATACACTAGGGAGAGCTTAGTTAACAATCATGAATGAAACACACAACTAGAATACAAAAGAAAACTCTTTTACCTTCCTTAGATGCTTCAAAATGATTATTGTGGTGGCTTGCTCAGCTTGTACTCATGAAGTCCTTTGCAATTGAATCTTGAAAACCTCCATCTCTTCTTGGTGCCTTTGGCTTGGCTTGGATTGGAATAAATTTGGCATTATAACATTAGTTTTTGAAGATTTTTGGAACCAATCTTTCATTATAACTTTGCACAAATTAAGCTTAGAAATGATGTTGTGAGGTCTCCTATTTATAGATTTTTGGATTAGATCAGAATCAACCTCAACCATCCATCTCAAGATTGAGATGTGTGGTTCAGGATTAATTCAATTTTTCTAATTAAGTTTGTAATTATCCTCATCATGGCATTGGAAAAAGGGGCAATTAAGAGGCATGGAGGGCATGAATCCTGATATTTATGGCATTTATGGCCTAGGGATATCTTCCCAATAAATGAGGTCACTTGAGAATGTAGATATTCAATATTCATTTCTAAAACAAATTATTCAACAAGTTTCCATGGAATTTTTTATGAAGCCTTGATTTGGGTTAATTAGCTCTTAGGCATGATTAAGCACTTTATGCAAAAAATACTCAAATTGATCAAAATGCCTTATTATTGGTCCTAAATTTAACTGGATTTGAATTGGAAGTCAAATTCAGATGCATTAGATGTGTATTCCTATTTGGATTTTTGCCAACAACAAATAATAAAGGCACAAGTTTTGTGCAAAAGATTTGATAGGAAAGAGCAGTCCAAAGCACGCAGGTGCAAATTTGGCATTTTGATTCAAACTAATCTAATCAAAGTTAGCTAGCCTATAAATTACATTGCCCCATTTAGGGATACCCTAGATAAAATCAGCATTTGAATATGCCATTTTCACATCATTTAACATGTTTTAGTGTTTTTAGGCTAAATTGTGCATTTTGGGTAGAAATTAGTCAAAACCCTAGTTGGAGGTTATCAATAGCTAATTTTAGGTGTCTACATTAATTACTTATTAATAATATGATTTTATAAAAAATAATAATTTAGTAAAAATAATTAATCATAATGACTTAATAGGGACACACCTAATAAAAAGTCATAAATATTGTTTTATCCAAAAATGGTAAATTATGTTATGTAGACTATCTATGTCTTTTCAACAATGATTGCCATTCCCAAAGTATCATAAAGATAACTAGATTATTCTCTCATCATTAATAATATATAATGGTTAGTCTACACATGGTATCACCAACACTATTCACATAAATTTTCATGTTCAAAAACATTAATAGTTATGAACACATTAACATGAAATAAACACAATCACACAAGATTAAATCTACATAAGCATTAAACTGAACTAATGCACACAACTAATATGCATAAATGGTTATCAAAATATAGATAACGTAAATAATTTTTTGATTCTAAAAATTTAAATTTTACATATAACATGTACTATCTAATGTGGTGTGTGCAAGGTTTTAGTCATTCCTTTATCGTCCCTCAACATCTCCATCTATGCCACCCTATTTGATGATGGTCTCCCTCTATCATGCTTTGAGGGATGAATCTCTATTTTTTCAAACTCATGACAATCATGTAGTTGGTCCATAACATCATGGAATTTATCTTAAAATATTGATAAAAAATCAAATCGACGTGATCATAATGTAAGAATATACAATACAACAAAACTCATATAAATATAATCATGTAATCAAAGCAATATACAACTATCTCATAACAACATATAACTCGTATCTTAGTTAATAATAACCCAAATAAATTTACCAACTATATACAATCCATGGTTAATCAAGTATGTCTACTTAGCGAGGAATCGGGATGTAACATCTTCCCCCCATAAAGTTGGTCATCATCCTGATGACACTTATTCAAACATAAGTCATAAAATTAAAACATTATTTAGTATAAAAATAACATAGTATGAAGAATCAAATCACTCAAATAAATGTGGAAAGTGCTTGTATAACTCATCATATTCCTCCCAAGTAGCAACATCATTAGAGTATTAGTCCCAAAATACCTTACACCATGACATCTACCTATTACATAAACAAAGTTTGCGAGTGTTAATTACTCTGATTGGTTCTACCATGACTACCTTGGGTTCCAAAACCTAAAAAACATTTCAATCCAACACATGTGAAGGATCAAATATATAATTTTTAAGATAATAAATAGGGAATACATTATGCAATAGATCTAGGAGTGGTGGAAATGCAAGCCTATAAACTACAATATTGACCACTTCTAACACCTTAAAGGGTCCCACATATCTCGGTGATAATCAAGAATACTTCTTGAATTTCATTCCTCAACCAAAATCATATGAAATCATCATAAAATACAAAACAAATAAACCATGAAGCTTCCTAGCCCCTCTGTACACCTCCCTAACCTAGAGAGTGTTTTTTTTTCATTTCTATGAGAAGTGTTTAAAGACCTAGAAAGAATGATGTGTATAAGTCTTTATCATCACTACTCCATGTATCTCCTAATAAGTATTATGATAAATAGGAACTAGAAGTAATACATCTCCAATGTATATAAAATCAGTGAATAAACATTCCTTAGTATACATACGTATGACCATATGGCTAAATTTGACAAGTCCCCCTTGCCAAATCTTGAATTTGACAAGTTCCCCTTGTCAGATCCAAATTTAGTAATTATCAAGTCAATGTGAGACTAACTAGGATCCACTCCCATATCTTAGTACTCACATTCCTAATTCACCACTCATCCCTTAGGTTTCCATGACCTAATGATCTCCAAAATATGCACATGGTTAAATGAATCACAAATCCATACTAATAAATCCTAGAGTGAAATGATATATACTAAATAATCCAAAATATATCAATACCAATCATAACAAAAATCATACAAACATTCCATAATTGCATTAATTTTCCATTATTTAAACATAACTAGTATCAATTTTCACAGCTTATCGCAACCCCTTAGACTAACAAGGTGTTTTGCACATCCTATTCCATACTCATGCTTGGAGAAAGGTACATAAATGTCTCATCAAAACAACATATTTTAATAATTATGAGAATAATACCAATATAATCAAGGGTGAATTGTAACATAATTATTATAATCAGCTTAAAAATCTTAATCCAGAACTAATATAAATATAAGGTTTACCACTCCACATTGTCAAAGTTCACAAGTTTAGATAAAGTAGCACTAGAAAGTGTGACTGATGCAAAAATATTGGGAATAAGTCCTAAAACCTTCATAAACTGATGCTAAACCAACTAGTCATAATCATTTGCTAATGGGTTATTCTTGATTGTCTTTGCATTATACTAGTTCTCCCCCTTTTTGGATTGTACTTGATGATTTTGTTCCTTAGTTGCTGATCATTGGGATTATTTAATATTTATTGATATTATTATACTTTTTATATGACCCACACCTTCATTCCACATTTCACAACATTCACTCTCTTAACAAACTTGACCTTAAACCATCACTAGTTATTCACTAGGCCACCACCTTGATTCATAGGACCAAATATTATTTTGGTTGTCAAAGTGCAAAACTTAATGTAAAAATGGAATTAATTAATCATATATTACCTATACATACCCCTCTCATGGGTTCTAACTCATTTCAACAGCCTTTTTCCACTTCTCAAGCATTCTATAACTTTTTGGCTTGTAGCCCTATTTAAGCAATCTATCTTTACTTGAATACTATAGGATTTAATCCCAAGGTTAAATAAAATTTATGAGCTTAATTTATACCACATAAGGTGTGTTTAAAGTTTCAACCTCAAACTTCATTTCTTTCTACCACTTCCTTTGCAACATAACCTTCTTTTAAGGCCTAATTAGGCCTATGCCAAACCACTATGGTCAAAATCTATAAAATACTATCTACATAAGCATAAATATTTTTTATTCACTTGAGTCATTTCAAATACAAATAACTACAATTTTTTTTCACGTTTGGATGGTTGGAACTCATTTTACAAGCCAAACCCTAGTTTTAGGGTTTCTTAAGCACTACATAGGCCAAGACCATATAAAAAACTATATCTTGAGACTTATAATGAATAAAGATGCCAAATCACTTTTAAAAGGTATTTTTTTATCTATATAAACCTTTATAATAGCTTTTAAGATTTAAATCACTCTCATTTTCTCACAATAGACTAAAACACAAGATTTTGGGCTCATTAGCTAACTGTGTAGGATAGAATAGGTGTCCAAATGAAATGAATTTCATTTTGATTGTATTCATAGGGTTCCAAGACATTGAACAAGTCTATATTGTCTCTCAAAGACTCTAAAACATCTCTAAATTCCACTTCTTGATAAATGTTAATGCTAACTCAACAACCTTCAAGTTTCTAATGCCCTCAAATAAGACTGTGAAGCTTTATTAGATAACTCAAAAGTTTATAGGGACAATTATGTTTTATTGAACACCTCATTTAATTTATCAACACAAACACATCTCTTGATAACTCTATGTGCACCCCATTTCTCAATAAAAATCCTTCTCTATAATGGATGGACTATGCCAATAACATAATATCATGGTACATGGTTTGTGATATCAAACTTGTAGATGTTATTTGTCCTCTCTTTTCTTGTATACTGAAACTAGACCCTTCTATCAAAGAACATCAATAAATTATTGTCATTATCTTCACTCCTTTGTTGACTCATCCAAATCTGTCTAAAATAGGAGATATAATATGAATACACAAGACTCCTTCGACAATAGGGATTATTTCCTTAATAAACTGAGTACCTTAACAATAACAACTAGAGTACAAACACATTACTAAACATTCTCTTGAGACATGTGATTGCAGCTAGACCATCAACTTCAATACACCATCTTCTCAATCTCAAAAAATAATAAACTATCTTCCTTAACATACCAAGATATGTATGTGCATAGAATATTGAATAGGGGTTTGCACTATATGTCTTCAGATGTTTAGTCTTTCACAACATCTATCACGCCTAACATCTGTTATTGAGATCATATACAAAGATATTGACTGTATCTTGCAAACATATTATACATATACTAGTTATATGAATCCTATTTCATTATTGGAATAAAAAAATTACTATACATGTATGCATAATAACTTAGATGATACTCCTAAATATCACACATATATTTACTACATTTCACTTTGAGTGGATTATTTCTTCATTAGACTAGTTTTTAATAAGCAAACACATGAATATGGTCACAGCCACCAGTACTTAAAACTTACCTTACAAAATACTATCTTAAAGGTGTTAAGGCCTTTCATACATTAGTTTTAATTCACAATCAATATCAACATGAAGTCATAGAAGAATATATTTCAATCATTTCAACTGTATTGATTTCATTCATTTACATTATCAACTCTATCAAATAGATATAATACAAATTTTCTTTTGATTTTGTCTCATTTTTTTATTCTACTCCAGACTCTTGCCTCCTGAACTAACTCCTACTAACTTCTAACTGACCCTTCCTCAAGTTTATCACTTACTCTACTTACCAAAACTCATTGCACACATGAGAAACTACTTTCTTGGATAACTAACTTTCATGTCAACTACCAAGATATGGTAAATACATTCAATATTCTTAGGATATATCATTTTCCTCATTATATGCATGTAATAAACCTGCCTACATCCACATAGACTCACTTAGATACTCTTACATTCATTTTCTAACATGATATTCTTGATAATTTCTCAATAGAATCCTAAACACACTAACACAATTTCAAATATTCAAATTAGAGTTTTGGTGGGAAAAGATTCTAAGGCCAAGAACATCTAATATTAAGCTACCTAATGAATCTAAAACCTCCCTAGGGTACATACATGACATTTATCACTAGACTAAACTAAAATTATGACAAAACATACTTGATTACATTAACTTGCTTGATGTTCCTACATCATGAAGGGAGGGTCATTCTTTGATGAAGGATTGTGAAAGTGATCAATGGTCCATGGTTGGCATGGAAAAGTGTTTAGATGATTCTCTCCTTCCCCACAATAGTACTTATTTAGAGATGACACTTGAGATTTCTATAGATACTAGAGTTTGAGGAACTCATGTTTCATGGAGCCACATATCATGTATCTTGTATATTATATTGTATTTATTATTATTAAAACATCATACCTGATGAGATGTAATTATTTACTTATTGTAAATTGATAACAATAGATGTATGTTTGTGCAAGATGTGGTTGGGCATTTATTATTACTTTCTATATTTAGTTATGTTATGTTTCATATGATGATAGTGATTAGTGATGGATAGATGTTATATGCTTATATTACTATTATCATACTTTGAGTATTTTATCTGAATCACTAATTATATTCTCATGGTGTAATATGATGAAAGAATATGTTATTTAGAATTTTTAAACAATCATGTATTTCTAAGTAGATCCTAGTGGGGATGTTACACAATGTGTGTAAAGCAATTAGAATAGTGACCTAGCTTGTAACTTAGAAAATAAGACTTTATGAATCTTCCTTTAGGACTTCAAACACACACACACACACACACACACACACACACACACACACACACACACACACACACACACACACACACACACACACACACACACACACACACACACACACACACACACATTTTACCTATGATTTATATATAAATAGGGAACTTTTGATCAATTCAATGATGGATAGAGTGATTTTGATAAGTGCCTTCAATGTTGGTATCTCTGGTCTAATAGCTAAGTTAGGAATGAATGAGGGTTGATATTGTATTCATACCAATCTTATCAGGAGATAAACCATATTAAATCACTTAGGTGGACCATTATAATATGTTTTATTTATAAATTACATGACTTTAGGGCATTGGACACTTGTGTCATGGTAGGATAGTAATGTTGATGCTACTATCTATTATGGACATTAGTGTCCAAGGAGTATCAAAACATGTATAAGATCATAACTTCTAGAGGTGTAAGATAAGTATATTATAAACATTGTGTAAGATAAGATGTATGTGTCATCAATATAATAATGGTCAAAATAAGATATAAGAAAAGGGGCACAAGATAGAGTACATGCGAGGCTTGTAGAAGCAAGGCATGTGTATAACTGAGAGGAATAGCCAAGGTAAGAATTTTCAAAGTATACAAGATTGAAGTGATAAATAATCACAAAACATCATTTACAAGTATGATTCTTGTACCTTGCCTATTCTATGTAATGTATTTATCTTGAATAATTTTTACTTTAAATACAAAATGAATGTAAAGTTATGGTACAATTATGAGTAATGTTTTGATGCTTTTATATTTGATTAGGAATTTAGGATATATTATACAAATAATTAGTCCTTAGTCTTGAAATAAGGTAAGGGAATTATCCATTCAAATAAGAGTGTATGTGCTCTCCTTATAGTAGTTACCGATAAGAACTAGTAATAACATGACTGCCTTACTTTAATATGAAACTAAATTACATTTATTTGATAGGATAGTTTGATTAAACTTATGAGTCTTATGGGTACAACTTTAGGTTAGCAACTATTTAGCCTACAACATGTATATATTATTGTAGATTTTTCATGGTGTTATTATTGTGTAAGTCATAAATTTTAGATGGCTGAAAATCAATCTTATAATATACAACTATATGCTATCATGATCTAGTATGTAACTATGATCCTTTTATTGGATTCTTATCTTGAACCACATTTGGGTTAACTAGTGGGATAGAAATAACGGTCCTTATATATCTAGCTATAGGTAAAGTATGTATAAGATGTATGATTCCTTCTTAGGTGTGTATTATTAGTTGAAAAAGAGTTAAATGAACTTAATATATAACATGGGAAGAACTAAGGGTGAATATTGTTTAAAATTAAATTGCTATACTAATAGAAAAATATGATGAGAATAGTGAAAATTTAAAGTAACACTTTTGTATTTATAACAGTAGATTATTTTACATCTAGCAGTTGGTATTATTATCTAGTTGTAAACATTTATGTGTCTTATGTTATCCACCTTCCATCTCAATTTAGTGGCATAACAATTGGAAATTAAATAGATCTAGTATGTATTAATCAACTTGATGTTTGGGCTTATTATTCAGCCTTAAAATATGCCTAGTAATGATGGTCGTGGTACTCACATTTTTGTTTTTCCTAAGAGGTTACTTATATTTTGGTTTTTACTATGTTTTAACTATTTTAAAGATATTTAGGTAAATAAGAAACCCCAACCTCCTACTTGTACATATAATATCATGATATGACTACTAAAACTATATAGAATAAGATCTAAAATTTAATTACTCTTAGTAATTAATTCAAAATATTCAAACCATTATCTCGGCATCTTATTCAATTAAGTATTTAAGTAGATTGATTAAGGAAGCCTCAATCCTCGAGTTGTAATCAATATTAAAACATTTGTGATTGTGACCACTATTTATTAAAGAGATCATAAAAGTTATGTTCTTAGATATTTCAACTCATTGCCCATCTCATAATGACATGCATAGTATGGGATCACAGAGTGGATCCTAAAGCCTTTAAGGTTAAGGATAATTAGTAATAAATGGATAAAATTCAAGTTATATATACATTAATGTTGGATCATTTTTAACTTGGATCATCCTCTATAGATGAGTGACCCAGTCCTCTTAAGGAGGACCCTCCTAAAATGGTAATTAATGAAGGGTCTTAATCATTACTCCAAGACAAATTAAATTAACATAATGGAGTCATAGTTAAAGCTTATAGTGGATTGAGATAATAGTGATTATCTTCCTCTCGATTATGTTGGTATTAAATGACTTTAAAATATGAAGTTGTACAGATTCACATACAATGTGGGTAACCTAGTTTATTCATATATCCATAATTTTCCATGACCTTTTGAGATTCTTATATATGGTGGTGTTGAATTGTTATCTACCTTTAATTATATAATAGTATCAAGGCCACTATGGAGTAACTCTTCATGTTCAAGTTGAAGACAACTTTCTACTTAATGAGTAGATGCAAGTTAAATGGCTTAAGTGTGTTTGGTCAACATTTTATCACCATAGTAAACATAGTTATCTAAAAATAAAAACATTAGTGAGTTCTTAGATACCCAACCAAAATGTTGTGACATGTGGTATCAGAGTTGAGGTTCAAACACTTAACCTAATGTGCTCATTCAGATTTTGTGATGCATAGCGATTATGAAATTAAAACTGAAACATCTTTAATCTAAAGTAATAAATTATAATGTGTAAGGGACCAATAACCTTGTAGGGGTTCAAAATATCCATGTACATGAAAGGTGGTGATTATTGCTTTCACTTTATGGGATGGACTAACAACATAAAAGTAGGTGGGTTATCCAAGAATGTCAAGACTTGAGATAGTAGTAACCCAAAGTGGGTGTACCTTCTCATTGATACCCATTCTCAGAGAAGGAGTACATTTTTAACTATTTATATTTTTCATGATAGGTTTACCTAAATCATGTTATAATATCCTTTATAAGTCATTTATTTTACTTGAATAATATTGATAATTAATAAAATTGTAATAATAGACCATGTAAATAACTATATTTAAATCATTATTTGATGTATAATTATTACTATAACTAAGTATTGCATTAAGGCATACTTAGAGTAGTTCATAGTGCCCTAGTGTATGATTTTGGTAAACATGCATATAAAACTATATAGCTGGTTAAACTTTCCTTGGGTGAATGATTTTATACTCACTAAAACCTACGTGGATGCATATTAAATTTAAAGACTTGTGCATACATTGGTATGTTTGGATTATTCCTAGATGGTTGTGCATACTTTCACAAAAACTATTGTTACAATTAGTATGACTGTGTATACATTACAAAATAGTTTTAATATTTTGAATGGCTAAATTGAAACATACATCTGTATGGCTGATTTTACATGTGCATGGTTGTATGCACATTTGTATGGGCTGAATATATCCCTTTCAATGAGTGAAATTAAAATGCATACTTGGTGGTTGATACAATACTTTATATGGTTTCATAAACACATGTTTAATAATTGTGTACAAACTCTCTTTATGTGGCTAATTTCAGTATCAGTTTCACAAATAGTATGTACTTGGATGTTTATGGGTAAAAGTGGTATACTTTTTCATTTAAAATGACTATATAATTATATGAGAAATGTATACATTTGAGCATGCTTATTTGTATTTACTCATTTTGGTAAAGATGGATGTTGGATATCATTATTCCATTAATGTTTTGTGTTGTTATGCCAAATAAGCATGCACATGGACATGTTTATATTCAAATTAGTTGTGTTTTTAATATGTTGCTTTGTGGCATTTGAAATAACTAAGTATGTGACAATAGATTTGTTGTTATGTTTGTGTTTCCTTGTTATTTTTACCAATATTAGAATTTGTAACCTATAGATATTTAGATCATTTGATTATTGTTGTTGTGATCAAAGAATATGTTGTTTTATGGGATTCAAACTAAGTAGGTGACATTAATTATTTGTTATGTTTGTGTTACCTTGTTAATTGTGTCCCTATATCTTTTGTTGAGCAATATAATAAAAAATATTATGATTATTTAAAATTATCTAGAATGTATTCTTATGAATAATTACTTCATTTTTCATGATTGGTTCAAGAGTCATCCTCCACGATATAAGATAATGAGTAATGAAAGATAATAGGCCTTTGTATAATTACTCATCATAAATCAACATGTGGGATGATGTATTTAGTAGAGAGTATGGGTGTGTGTGGATTAGACTCTACAGTTGTTGATTACTATAATGAAAACTTTGGACAAAGTAATGTTATAGTTGTATACATTATATATTTGTCATACCATTTAGAGTCACATCCATGTGATTCATAGTAGATATGAGATATATTATAGATTGTGTATGACTATTACATATGATAGAGAATGAAAAACTCATAGTTATGATATATGTAGTGTCACTTCCATTAGGGAGATATGTGGGTAATCACTACTA
>JARHVA010009693.1:205000-232500 GCA_037957365.1 Torreya grandis
TATACTACACTATGGCATTACCAATATGGGAACCTTTTTATTGGTTCCTTGTACTAGTTCAGATCTAAGGCCATCGTATATGGAATTACTCAAGTGTCACATTATTTTCTTGTATACCCTAAATGCCTTACCTAAAAATAACATAGTGTTCTATTCGAGATGAGTTCCTCACAAGCCAAGGATGATCTTGATGTGGTACACAATGATCTGTGTAATTCCAATTGTTTTTTAATGATTTTTATTGCAAGACATCATTATTATTTTTAAAGAAGAAGAGTGAAGACTTCACTCATTTTAAGGTCTTTTACCAACTTGTTTTCACCTAGTTAAGGAGGCATATTTGACTCCTCCACTTAGATTGAGGGGGGAATTCACATCAAAAGAATTCTTGGCATTCTTGAAGCAACACAACATCAAAAAACACTTGAATACTCCCTATACACATCAATAAAATGGAATTTTAGAGCAATGCAATCATTTAATCATGGAGGTTGCATACTTTCCACTATGAATTTGGATGTGCCATTCTAGGTATAAGTAGTTTAGATAGTTGTATATCTTCTCAATAGGGCACCTATAAAGATGTTGCAAGATAAGATTCTAAAAGAGGTATGGAGTGGTCATAAACCTTCATACTCTCATATTAAATTATTTGGTTGTATATATTATATGCATATCCTAGCTAAAACAAGGAAAAAGATCAAGATGAAGACATGCTAGTGCCTTTTATTGGGGTATAATACTACCTTAAAATCATATCATCTCATGGATCTTGAGACATAGAATATTTATGAAAGTTGAGACATGGTTTGTGACAAGTCATCAATAAAATAATTATCATAGAAGGAGTAATAACATACCACCTCTCATATACTATTATTATGAAAAGAGACATCATTATCTACTCTTCACATGCATTTTACTCTAATACTTACAACTATTTCTCTCTCCTACATTAACTCTTTACTTTTTCCTCTTCGTATTTCACTCTCTCTCTCCTAGTTTTTGATAATTTAAACTCTCAATTCATATTATATACTCCTTTGACAGATATATTTACCTTATATAGGATTATTAGATCATATATAACTCCAAATTAAGTAGAAGAACCTTGATTAACACTCACTTATTAACAAACACTTCTTTTATGTCAACTTGTTCTTTCTTTGAGCAAGGCTCATAAGCTCAAATTATTAAAACTTGATTCAACATTCATTGAATAAATTAAGGTTATTGGGACCATTTAAATACTAAATATATCCCTATTTAACCTTCCCACAAAACCACACAACCTTTAATCACAACTCTTCAATCACTGATTACTTCTTGTTCTTATTCTCACTTTCTAGTAGACTTTTTAGGCATTTTTCATTGGTACAGACACTTGAAGACTAATATTGAGAAAATAAATTTATATTTAGGTACAATTTATCCTCTACTTCCTCTATAAAAGTTTTATTAACCCAAATTCACACTTAGATGCCTTTTTATTCCCTTTTTAGACATAATTAGGTCTTTTTTGCTCTGTGTTACATTCATCCTAAAATGTACACACCGGTACCATAAAAATATAAGACCTTAAATTTTTTTTAGGTCACACTAAAATAAAACTAATAAAAATTTTTTGTGGTGTTTTACTTGTGGAATCTCTCATAACATCAATTTGAATTCCTAGACTAGTTCAAGGTTTCATAGTCTGCAATGACTCAAGAGGATTCAAAGTTGACTTCAATGAATATTTATTATTTTTATAAATTTAAAATACATAAATAATGTTTGTATTATATGTTATAATCTTATCAAATCTCTATCATTGCTTTGACAATGCCAAAATTCACTCAAAACAATGGTTTCACAAGATTTTGTCAACATAGTCTACTTGGGTAAGTTCACACAGGGTTCTAGTGCACATTTTGCTCACTTTAGGTTATGAAACATTCCATCAAGAGTATATTTAAATAGGTTACCATTATACACCATAATTATACTACAACAGTATCTATTCATAAATAGATTTTGTTATGGAGATCGCACATAGGTATCTTGATTGTCTCCCGTGGACATAATACTCACAAACTATTAACTTGAATTCTTATTCTTATTGGAATAAAACATAGTTTTATATGAATGAAAAAACACCAAAAATATATGGTTATACTCCTAGCATCATCATCATACCCATGTTACCTTAATTGGATAGGTTCTTTATGAACTAGTCTCTCATATTCAATGAAATAACATAAAATACTTGTCACAGTCTAGAAAGACACCAATATTTGCACTTACGTTATAGAGTGCTGTTATAAAAACTTTAAGGATTTAAATAAAATAAATAAATTCAAAAAAATTATATCACCACCAAGGTAAAAAATCATGCATTTCAAATATTCTAACTTTCATTGGTTCCTTCTTTTTACATTATCTACTTTATTACCATGAACACAATACAGAGTTCTTCAATTTTCTCATTCATTCCTGATTATCGTCCATACCTTTGTCTCATAAAAACCAATAAATAAATCCTATCATGATTATACCACATTCATACTACCAAAAACTTATTGTATTCATCCTACATACAATAGAAACTACTTTATTGACACATACTATAATGTGGCCATTGCATTCAAAACTCTTGGTATATGATACTTTGCTTAAGATAGAAAAATAAACACCTTAACACACTCTCCTAATCCCATTTATGATGTTATACAAATATTTTACAATATGAAACTTCTTTAAATTTACACAAAATGCTCCTAAACACACTAACATAATTCAAATATTCAAAATGCCCATTTTGGTAGGAAAATGCCAAAGGGTTACAAAAACACACCTAAGGACCCTTTTAATGACTCAAATTCCTTCTAAGGGATGATATGAGATAATAAAAAACTTAATCATCACCTAAATACTCACTCATTACTATATTAACATTGTTTTTCTTGATGCTCCTACATCATACTCCCTGACAAGGAAAGATTTGAGCTCTGCTCAAATAGACTTCACTATTTTTCTTTCTAGTCTTCCAATTTTTGATCCTTAGATATTTTTAATTTTATGATTCTCCTTCATGATTAAAATTATATTTATATTTTCTCTCTTTATTTCTCTATCAAAGATAATTATGCTTCCTTTATTCCATTTCTTACTTGTATCAAGTAGTATCTATTATAAACTCATAGTGTGAACTTTTCCTCTATCATATGGGCAAACACTTATGGTACATCTAGATTCTCATATTCCCGTGATATGATCCTCAATCCTATAACAAAAATAGAAATCTCATGCCTATTTTATTCCTCATAGAGATTCAAACTTACATATGACTCTTTGTGCTCTAACCCTCTTATTGTTGCCACTAGTTCTTCCTCTTTATGTTCTTTATCCTCCATCATGAAGTTCTCAACTGTTGCAACCATTACCTTATCTTAATTATCCATATTTAACATTTCAAGTACTATTATATTGATGATATTTATACCTCTAATTTCTATTTATTCTTATAAAAAAATATAATCAAGTTTCATATGTCTTCTATTGGTTGTGCTTCTCGCTCCAACCCTTGAATGAGGCCTACATATTGATCTTCCTCTTTATCTTTCCCATCATCTAGTTGGCTGAAAGTGAATTATTTTTCCTCACTCAAGTTCATGTAATCCTATTCAAGGTATTATTTACCTTCATCCTCTTGTTCACTATGATGCTCACTCATTCTAAGTCTTTGGATTTCTCTCTTAAGTTGTTTACGAAGCAACCTTTTATGCTCTCTTTCTTATCTCATAGCTTTCATCTTTCTCTTTTTAAACTATATATTTATTATTCACTTGATTTCCATATTATTCATTATCTATCCATAGTATGGGTTCTCCTTTCCTTTCATTTTCTATATTATTATCATCAACTCATCCAACTATTTCCTTACCTCTATCATTTCTTTTTCCATCTCTTTCTTCTTGGTGTCTCCTTACACCTTCCTATCTTTATGGTAACTCATCTCAACCATGATATGTTTTATATTTTATTTATCCTTATTAATTTTATATATTTCTCAATCTCTTAGTCTCTTTTGGACCTATTTCTATTGATAAGCCTCCTCTATTTACTTCTCATGACTTCACTTGGGTCTCTCTCACTCTATGACCTCAACTGGGTCTATCTCACTCTCTTGTCCTTTATCTAGGACTCCTATTCCTCTCTCCAAGATCTCCTTGAGATTAATATTGTGATTCCAACATCTCTCTATCTCTCCTTAAAAAGCCTCAATGGATTTAGGGCTACTTACGATGCTCTCAACCTTCTTACACTTCAATCAAATACATAAAATGAAAAACAAAAATCAAACATGTACCTTTTTTTGTTTGAAGATATAATTATCCTCTTCCCAAAGAAATTCCCACTCTAATAATAAATTATTTAAAGAGAAATCATTATCTACTCTTCACATGCCTCTAACTATGATGCTTATAACTATTTCTCTCTCCTACATTCACTCTTCATTCACCCTTCTTCTTAGTTCACTCTCTCTGTCCTAGTTATTAATGCTTTAAACTCTCAATTCCTATTATAGACTCCAATTAAACATATATTTACCTTATATAGTATTATTTGATCATACCTGACTCCAAATGAAGTAGAGGAACCCTAATCAACACTCATTAATGTTCACTTCTTTTATGTCAACTTGTTCTTTCTTTGAACAAAGCTCATAAGCTCAAATTATCAAAAATTGATTTTTAATTATTTAACTTAATTAATTTTATTGGGAAAATGTACCTACTCATTCTATCCCTATTTAATCTTCCCACAAAACTTCATAACCTTTAAGCACAACTATTCAATCACTGATTACTTCTTGTTCTTGTTTTCTCTCTAGTAGCCTTTTTAAGGCCTTTTTAATTGCTACTGACACTTGAAGATTAATATTTAGAAACTAAATTAATATTAAGGTAAAATCTATCCTCTAATTCCTCTCCAAAATTTTTATTAACCCAAATTTACATCTAAATGCCTTTTTATCCCTTGTTTAGACCTAATTAGGTCTCATTTGCCCTGTGTTACACACATTCATCCTAAACCTTACACACCAATACCATAAAAATATAAGACCTTAAATTTTTTTTATGCCACACTAAAATAAAACTAATAGAATTTTTTTATGGTGTTTTATTGATGAAATCTCTCACAACTTGAATTTAAATTCCTAAACCCTAGTTTAGGGTTTTCACAGTCTACAATGGCTTGAGAATCTTCAAATTTGACTTCAATGAGTATTTATTATTTAAAAACCTTTTCAAGACCTCATTAAGGTCTATCCCATATTTCATATTATTCTATAATATCTATCCTTTCTTGAACAATGCCAAAACATATTCAAAAGAATGGTTTCACAAGATTCTATCAACACAGTCTACCTATGTAAGTCCATTCAGGGTTATAGTGCACATATTTCTCACCTTAGGCTATGAAAAATTCCATCAACAGCCTATTTAAATAGGTTACTAATATACACCATATTCATAATAAAATAATATATATTCATACATATACTTAGTTATGGAAATCACACATAGGTTTCTTGACTCTCCAATGGATAGAATACTCATAGACTATTAACTTGAATTTTTATTCTTATTAGAATAAAACATAGTTTTATATGCATGAAAAAACACCACACATGGATTATTATAATCTTGGTATCATACTCATACCCACGTTGCCTTTTTTGAATAGGTTCTTTATGCACTAGTCTCTTAGATTCAATGAAATAACACAAAATACTTATCACGGTCTAGTCAAACACCAATCTCTATACTTATATTATATAAAACTATTATAAAACCTTTAAGGCTTTAAATCACATAAATAAATTCAAAAAATTATATCAAAACAAACGTGCATATGTATACATTTCAAACATGCTAACTTTTATTCAATCCTTCTTTTTACATTGTCCACTCTATTACCATGGAAAAAATACAGAGTTATTAAATTTTCTCATTCATTATTGATTATCTTCCATAACTATGTCTCCTACCAATCTATAAATGAATCCTCTCATGAGTGTACCACATTCCTACTACCAAAAACTCATTGTATTCTTCCTACATATAAGAGAAACTACTTTCTTGACAACTACCTTTTATGATAACTACCTTAATATGGCCATTACATTCAAAACTCTTAGTCTATGCCACTTTCCTTAAGATATGCATGTAGAACACCTTCCTACACTTTCATAGGCCCATTTATGACCTTATACAAACATTTTATAACATGGCACGTCTTGACATTTACATAAAATACTCCTAAACACACTAACATAATTCAAATATTCAAAATGCCCATTTTGGTAGGAAAATGCCAAAAGGTTACCAAAGCACACCTAAGGACCCTTTTAATGACTCAAATACCTTGTAAGGGATGATATGAGACAAAATTAACTTACTCATCACCTAAATACTCACTAATTAATAGATTAACATTATTTTTATTGATTTTATTGCATCATGTTCCCATAATTAAATGATGAGAATGAAGAATATTTTCCTAAAGAAGGTGAGATACAAGGAGAATTATTCATTGATCTTAGAAATTTGGAATACAATTATTCATCAAATTATTAGAAACATCGACATCCAAAATGGATAGAAATCACCATTAGATAATCACACTTGAACTCTGATCTAGATACTTCATTATGAGTTTGGACCAGAAGATAGGCAATAAATGAAGTTAATCTCAAACTGATGACTTTAGTAGTTGATAGCATTAAACTAGAGAAAATTCAAGTGACTTTATGTCAACCTTAATATAATAAGGCCATGCATGATAAATATGATGACCTCATCAAAAAATGGGATGTGGGAACCTATTGATCTACCTATAAATAAGAAATTCATTAACTACAAAAGGATTTTCAAGACAAAATATAAGGCAGTTGGATCCATCGATAAATATAAAACATGATTTTTTTCAAAGTGATATGCTTAGTAAGAAGAAATTGATTATGAGGAGACCTTTTCATCCATTTCTAATATCACGATCATCAGAGTTATTTTCACACTCTTAACACAAATGGGATGGAAGTTTTGGTAATTAGACATCAAAAGTGCATTCTTGAATAGTGATCTCAAAGAAGAAGTGTACATGACCTAGTAAGAAGGATTTATTGATGAACAACATCCAAATAAGGTATGTCATTTAATTAAGACACTTTATGGAATTAAGAAAGCACCAAGGTCATAGTACATTAAGATTGATGATCATCTGTTGTACTATAGATTCCTTTGTATCCCATCAGATACAAATTTGTATATCAATAAGGTACGCATTAACATTTTCATTCTTTTTTTGTATATATGATCTTGTGATCATAGGAATTTCAAATGATCTTGTTGAATAAATAAAGAATGACTTGAAAAAACCTTTGACATTATAGATTTGGGGCTACTTCATTATTGTCTTGGCTTAGAGATATGGCAAAATAAGAATCACATTTTTGTTTCATAGATGAAATATGCCAAGACACTAGCTGATAAATATGGGATGATAGATTATAAACTAATGTCAAATTTTATAGATAAAGGTTTGCAACAATTCTAATTTTGGGATTCACCTCAAGTAGATAAAACTCACTATAGGTAGCTTGTTGGGAGTCTCATTTACTTGACATATACTAGAGTAGACATATGTTTTGCTTTCAAATATCTTTTGAGATTCATGTAGGAGCCAAAAGAAACATCATTGGGTTGTATCAAAGCATGTTTGAGATATGTTTGAGGTATAGTTGATTATGGTCTGGAATACAATAAGAACTCAAAGTTCTTCTTAAAGAGTTACACAAGGCTTAGACTATTTTAGATATATTGATGACAAAAAATCAAATCTAGGACATTATTTTCATCTTGAATATAGACCAATTTCATGGATTAGTAATAAGTAATCTGTATTTTCTCTCTCATCCACAAAGATAGAATATCATGTTGTATAAGGAGTTGTGTGTGAAGTAATTTGGTTACATCACATTCCTAAAGATCAACCACTAATACTTTTCTATGATAGTTAGGTGTGTTAAAGATTTTTAATAATTTAGTATTTCATGAAAGAACAAAACACATTGAGGTACAATGCCATTACATTCAAGAACATGTCTTGAACCACCAATTTAGCTCTAGTACTACCCAATATATTTATAGATAGCAAATATACTCACCAAGTCACTTAGAAAGGTGAAATTTGATCTATTTTGGGGGTATATTTGTAAAAATAATGTAACAAAGGGGGGAATGCTAGCATAGTTATTTTATGATTACATTTGTCAAGCATAACTATTAGGTAGTCATTAGATAGTTATGTAGCAGTTACATAGAAAATGGTACACTATAGTTTTGACAACCATTTTTTGTATGTATTTAATCACTTATTGTTCATGAATAATATATATAATATTTAATTTGCATGTATCTTTAACTTTTAATCAGTCATTTATTCACTCCATAGAACCATATTTATAAACTATCCAGTATTGGTAATATTTTTTATTTAATTAATGGACCTATATCACTCTAAAAACTCTTTCTTCAATGTTTCCCTTAACTCATCCACCTATTCGATGTAACTCAATATGGTTAAAATTTACTTAGCTTTAGTGACACTAGTTTGGGTAGTTGAGACTTGTAAAATATATTAAATAGACACCTATAGGAATAATTGTGCCATTACTTATAAATCATACTTCATCTTGTAAAAAAAACTAAAATTTAAGAGTTTAATGCAAAGAAATAACAAGACAGTGATGCATTATGCAATAAGGAAGGTGCATTGCATCAAATAAGGACAATTTGAGGTTTGATAAACATGCATGTATAATTCTTCTTTAATGATTTTGAAATTTTAATCTAATATGGATAAATGCAGACTTTGTTTTTGTTAAAATCTTAATAGGGCATAGATTAATGTGGGTAAAAAATTCCATGCCCTGGTAGGATAGCTATGAATGTTTGATGTTTAAGCAATAGTGAAAACTTGGTTTTGTGTTATTTTGGGATAGAATTTGCCATAAATCTGGTTAGTGTGTGGGTTGTTTTGACTGACTATTGATAATGGTTCACTACCATAGGTTAAACTAAAACTCTTGTTTGAATTCAAAAATTTTGTCAAATTGTTTGACAAAATGCCTCATAGATCTTGATTGTAATTTGTTTGATAAAATTTATCAATGGAGATTGGCTATAAATTGTTTGACAAATTGCATCATACAATTTGGTTGTAATTTTTTTGACAAAAAATCATCAATGGTGGTTGAATGCAAATTGTTCAACAAAATTCATCATAGATCTTGGTTTTAAATTATTTGTTAAAAATACTGAATGGATGTTGGTTGTAACTTATTTGACAAAATACATCATAGAGCTTAGCTATTCATTATTTGAAAAAATTCCTCGATAGAGGTTGGCTATAAACTATTTGATAAAATGCCTCATAGAGCTCGGTTGTGATTTATTTGAAAAAAATCCTGAATGGACGTTGGATGCAAATTATTTTCCAAAATGCATCATAAATCTTGATTGTGATTTGTTTGATAAAATTTCTCAAAGGATGTTGGCTGCAAATTATTTGATGAAATGCATCATAAAGATGCATTGAGATTTGTTTGATGAAATTTCCTCAATGGAGGTTGGATGAAAAATCATTTGGAAAAATACCTCAATGGAGGTTGAACATGAATTATTTGACATAATGCTTCAATGGAGGTTTAATGACATTTATTGAAATAAATATCTTTTTTATGCTTCACATGGATAATTATTACAGTGCCTATTTTTTCATTGAAAAAGGCTTGATCAGATTGGGTATGATGTTATAACATGATTGTTAATGTCATGGTGTGTAAAATAGAGTATAAATTACCTTAATTATATCTTTAGTGGTGGTTGAACTATTTGGGATTTTTTTGTCCATTTTAATAATAAAAGTTTATCATTGCACTGTTCGCGTTGGCCTAAAACATTAGTGTCAATTAACTATGCAATGATAAAAATAGACTCTAGTTACTCTATGAAATTTGTTGTTATATATCCTAAATATAGTGAAATTATTATGTTTTTCCATCATGCTTGGAAACCATAAATCAACCTACTGTATTATAAAAAATGAGTTGAGTCTTGTGCCCTCATATTGTAGGTTGACTATGCATACCATTATATGTACATGTAAAATAAAAAGGAATACTTTTATTATTTATTAAATTAATATCCATAATATATTATTTCATTATGAAATATATATGACCCATAGTAAAATGCATATTATATTATTATGATGAATACTCTTAAATGTTGGTAGTAGTAAGATAAGACAAGTGGAGAAATTGAATGATTATATTAAACTTATTAAAGTTGAAGTGATTATTGTTTCCAAATACTTTCATTATATGAAAAGAATATTAAATGATACTATCTCACATGTATTTAAGTGTTTAACTTGTTCTATACCTAATAGAGGTTTGTTGTTTGGTATCATTAATATTATTGTTCTTGAACTATTTCTACATTGTGTTATGGCATGTTGTGATGATTTATGGATTAGATAGTGAATTATGTTTTTTTATGGTTGCTATGAGTGAATAAAATTTTATAAAATAAATGAAATAATATTTTATATTATTTGATAAGATTATGTTTGAATCAAATGGTTATACAAGATGACATGTAATTACATAACTTGTTTAAGATAATGTTTTTGAGTTATGTTTGAGATGGGTTGTACTATGAATGTTTAAATTATATCTCTCTTTTGAATATTACTTTATTTTTATTAGATTTAAGTTCTATAATTATCATTTGAGAAATAACATTGCCAGCTATTATCTAGTGCACATTGTGTAATATTCTAGTACAAGGTAGCTTATCCCTATTTATTCCCATGACTTATTGCACCTGATTACTTTAGTGTCAAAACATGATTGTTCATATTATGTTCATATGATATATCAAATTATATTCATTATATATGATATAATGATAATTAGTATGACATTTTTGGTCCAACCATTATTAAGTGTGCTAGTTTGTAAAAACATTGACTTTAAAGATAATTTTAACTATAGTTAATTTCAACTATCCTAAGGTTATTATATAAATGTACCCTAGTTTTGTTGGACATTGGCCCTTTCATGTAGAAACATTAATTTTAATCTTTTTCTAGGCATATTTTACTTGTATATGGTGTAACATTCTTAATTAGACCTATCTTTAACTTGAAACTTGGTTTCTTATAAACACTTTAGTATTGATTGTGTTTGCTCATAATCATGTTCATTTTAGTCTTGTACCTTGATTATTATAAATAAGGTATTTATCTTTATTGGTTGTTCATTTTAATTAAAAATGAATGCAAAGTTATGGTATAGTTATGGGTAATTTTTTTATGCTTTTAGATTTGATTAGGCATTTTGGATTTATTATACAAGGAATTAATCTTTAGCCTTGAAATAAGGTAAGGTAATTATCCATTCAAATAAAAGTGTATATGTAGTCCTTATAGCAATTTCTAGTAAGAACTAGATGTAACAAGACTCTCTTTCTTTAATCATAAACTAAATTACATTTCTTATATAAGACAAATGGATAGAATTTATGAGTCTTATGCATACATCTATAGGTTAGAAACTATCTATCATTTAGCATGTATATCTTCTAGATTTTTCATGGAGTAATTATTGTGTAAGTAATAAAGTTTAGTTTGTTGGACATCATTTTCTTAAAGTATTAAATTATATGATATCATGATTTAGTATGTAACCCTAATCCTCTTATTGGATTCTTATCTTGAATTACAATTAGATTAGCTAGTGGGATCCAAATAATGGTCTTTATATATGAAACTATATATAAAATTGGATTATAAACTTAAACATATTATACAGAAATATTACTAAATATCAAATACCTAATCACTCACCCAATGTTAGTCAAGGGAAACCTAAGAAACTAATTGATATTGTGATATAAGTGAAGTAATAAAAAAGTACATATCCTATGTACATATTCACTCTTATTAAACTTATTGTAAAAAACATATATCATAAATCCTTCATGAAATATTATCCTTATCTAAACTAATCTTTGATCCTACCCTCTTATTATCCTCATGCAATACATGTAATCCAACCAATATCAAATGATCATATCTAAAATGAGAGGCCAATGTCCATTATTTACTCATGTGCATTATGATTGATTCATCGATGTTAAGCACAAAATATACTGAGGAGGGGGGTGAATTAGTATATTATATATCTTTTACTTAATTTGATTTCTTTTCATTAACCACTTAATCACATATTCAAGATATGAAATAAAACTAAAACAATAATATGCGCCACACAAGAGAGAGAGACACACACTAGATTTTTACGTGGAAACTCAAAGTGGGAAAAACCATAGAGAACAATCTCAAGTATATGAATGAGCACCAACTCAAATTATAAAATTCAAAAGAACCAACTGTAGGAGCACTAGTACCTTTGCCAATCACCAACACAACAACTATTTGTGAGCACTAACCCATAGAAGCACCAACCCCTTGCAAAGATTTGTGAGCACCAAGCCACAGGAGCACCAACCCCTTTTGTGTATAAAACACAACTATCTCTCAATGTTGCTTACTCAATAAATGATAGAACTCTACAATATCTCATGTTTTTCTCTCTTTGAAAAAAAATACAAACAATGCACTCTCTTTCATATTACAAATGGCTTCTCAAGCCTTTATTTATAGCTTTCCAAATGACCTTTGGAATTCACCCTTTGAAACCCTTCAATCCTCATGGAAAATGGTGCCAAACAAACATGACCCTTTGTATCCTTGCATTTGAAAAGTCATTTGGTGACCCTTCATAATCAAATGTGTCCTTTCCTCTTTTGTCTTTATTTTAGTGACTTTTCATATTTCTCAAAGTGTCCCTTCATGGAAAAAAGTGCCATACCCTCTTTTGTCTTCACATGGTGACTCTTGGAATTCCTTAAGATGGCTTTTCATGAGAAAATGCATCCCATTCTTTTTTTGTCTTTACCCCATGACTCTTTGACTTCTCCATGGGCCCTCTTTTGTCTTATATGCAACCAAAAATATATTTATTAATATTAAATAAATATTAACACACATTAACCAAGATATGAATATTAAAAACACCATTAAATTCAATGGGGCCTTTATCACTAATAATGATAGACCTTTGACATAAATGACAATATTTCCAATAATCTCCCCCTTTGTCATTGATGGTAACCTCAAATTGAAACTACCACATCCTAGAACCTACATATATTGTCATTTAAAAAACATATAGTAACTCCCCCTTACTATAGTAACCTATACCTGTTCCCTATACCTATTCTACACCTATACCTATACCTATACCTATACCTATTTCTATTCTTCTCCTCCTTTGACATCAATGGCAAAGGGCCTATCCTAGAGCTAACACTTAGCTCCCCCTCAACTGATGCTGATCCTCAATGGTAGGAAGTAAAAAAAATTACTCCCAACCTCTCCCATAGATACTCACATGTGTCTTTTGGTAGTGCCTTTGTGAAAATATCTACAATCTACTCTACAGTACTGATATATTCCATCTTAGCTTGTTGATTTACAACTTTCTTTCTCAAGAAATGATATTTGATGGGAATATGTTTTGTTTTAGAATGAATCACTTATATTCTTTGAAATATTAATAGCACTTGTGTTGTCACAAATAATAGAAATAGGTTCATCATAGTTTACCTTGATATCTTCCAAGTTTTTCTTCATCCAAAGCACTTGAGTACAACATAATACTGCTGCAATATATTCTAATTCAGCTATAAAAAGTGATACTAAATTCTAATTTTTTCTTAGCCATGATACTAAGATATCACCAAGGAAGAAAGCTCCTCCACTTATACTCTTTTTGTCATCCAAGAAACCTATCCAATCTGAATCCGTATAAGCAACCAAAGTGAAATCTCTACCTGTGGGATACCACAATCCATAATCCAATGTCCCCTTGATATATTTAAATATTGTTTTCACCAATTGAACATGACTATATTTTGGAGCTAACTGATATCTTTCAACCATACGTACTGCATGCATGATGTCTAGCCTTGATGCTTTCAAATATAAAAGACTACCAATCATAGATCTATACAAAGATTGATCTACAATAGGTGAATCTTTATCCTTACTCACCTTATTTCCTATACACATTGGTGTGCCAACTGGTGCATAATCCTCAAAACCAATTTTTTTCAACATTTCCTTGGCATATTTACTTTGATATATAAAAATTCCTTTATCTGATTGAAATATTTGCAACCTTAAGAAAAATGACAATTCTCCAAGCATAGACATCTCAAATTCTTTTTGCATATTATCAAAAAATTATTTTATCATCTTTTCAATGTTTCTTCCAAAAATGATGTCATCAACATGCACCATAATAAATAATTGATGCTCACCTTCTATTTTGATGTAGAGATTAATGTCAGTAAATCTGCTCTTGAAACCTTGATCCTATAGGTACTTATCAAGTCTTGCATACCAAGCTCTGGGAGCTTATTTCAATCCATACAATGATTTTTTTAATTTGCATACATGGTTACTAATATTTGAGAGAATAAATCCTTCAAACTGCTCAATGTAGACCTCTTCTTCTAGATTCCTATTTAGGAAGGTAGATTTGACATCCATCTGAAACACTTTGAAAATTTTAAACACTACATATGCAAGAAACATTCTAATAACCTCTAGCCTTTCCACTGGTGAAAAAGTTTCTTTAAAATCTATTCCCTCAATCTAACCATATCCTTTACATACTAATTTTGTTTTATTCTTGGTCACTTCTCTATTTTCATTCAACTTATTTCTATAAACCCATTTTTTTCATACCACATTGTGATATTTTGGTCTAGGCACTAATTCCAAAGTATCATTATTTTCTATCTAATTTAATTCTTCATCCATTGCCTTAATCCAATGCTTATTATGTCTAGATTTTGAAAAAGTTCTAACTAAATTTTGGATAACAAAGTGAAATTAACTTTCTTAGATTCACTTACCATCATTCTTTTTGGTGTGAATTCCTTCATTTATGTCCCTGGTGATTCCACTTTCATTATGATTTCTCTAGACATATTTGGATGAGGTTTTGGTGTCATTCTTCTCCTTTTTCTCATCTTCATCTGATTCTTCAAAATTTTCATCTTCAATGATTTCAGGAATGTCTACTAGATCATTGATTCTTTATGTTCCATCTTCTTCTATCCTGACACTTGTACTTTCAAAAAAATTCTTGGTTCTTTTGATATAACATTTATAAGCTTTAATTTTTCAATAATAACTAACAAATATATCGTCATTTGCTTTGGATTAAAACTTACCAAGTTTTTCATCAGTTCTCTTTATGAATTGTCTGCTATCAAAAACTCTAAAATAGTCAACTAATATTGGTTTGGTTTTCATAGATTATAAGGAGTCTTGTCACCATTGACTCTCAATAATGCTATATTCTAAACATTCATTATTGTAACAATTACCTCTCTCCAATATTTATCTGGTATCTTGGATTTATTTAGCATTATCCTCACCATCTCCTGAATTGTTTTGTTTCTCTACTCAACTACTCCATTTTACTATGGAGTTCTAGATGTTGAATAATGTCTCTTTATTCCATGGTCTTCAGAAAGCTCAATAAACTAATTTGACATGAATTCTCCTCCTTGATATGATCTTAGACATTTAATCTTCAAATTGGTTTCATTCTCAATTAATGCTTTGAAATGTCTGAAAGATTTTGATTTATTTTAAAAAACATTAACCAAGCCATACATGAAAAATCATCAATAAAAAATATGAAATATTTCTCTCCTTGAGTAATTTGAGTTCTCATAGGTCCACATAGATTAGTATAAACAAGATCTAATATCTGAGTGGTCAAGTACTCTTTTATTTTGAACTGACTTCTAGCCTGCTTCCCATGCTAACATGGTTCACAAAATGTGTCAAATGGCTTTGTAATATTTGAAAGATTTATGACTGCTTGCTTCTTACTGATATTGACAAGATTGTCAAAATTTGTGTGTCACATTCTCTTGTGCCATAACCAACTTTCTTCAATCTAACTCAAACAACATCTTTGACCTTTGATGTCTGATAACATATATAAATTATTGCCTATTCTCTGAGCATCTACAACCAACACATCTAAATATTTTCTCCTAATTTCATAACCTTTTGCATAAAACTTTAGTATGTGCCCCTGATCTACACATTTGACTTACACTCAAAATATTATGCTTAAGACCTTCTAGATACAAAACATTTTTAGTTTTAGTTCTACCATTATCCAAACTTAGTGTACCTTTTTTGATAATTCTGGCAGTAGTATTATCTCTAAATTTCATTATGCCACTATTGAACTTATTCAAGGTTATGAAAGTGATTTTGTATCTTGTCATGTGACTCAAACATCCACTATCAATGAACCATGGATTTTCTTCATTTCTTGCACGTAAAGTTGTCTATACCAACATAGATTTTTCAAGTTGTTTCTTCTACCATGAACCTATCTAAACTTTCTTCTTGATGAATGAAGCCTTGAAACTTTGGTCCTTTTTGACTGACTCAAACATAGTTCTTTAGTACTGGGCTATGTGTCTGACGTTGTTTCACTTGTAACATTTTATGGCCTCTTCATTAAAGCCTAACAGAGGAGCAAAAGAGTTGTGACTTCTGGTTGACTCTACCTGACTTTCCTTCTCTTTATTTCTAAAATTGTTATCCTTTTTTTGACATTCTATTTTCTTATGACCATATCCATTACAATAAAAATAGTAACCATAAAAATATGACCTTTTAGTGTATCTCTAACTTGATTGCCTTTTGTATCTCTATTTTTCCCAGCTTTCTTTATTTGAAATATCCTCTATATTCTTAACTTCTTCCCTTTTTATTTCCTCTTTTGTAAGAGTTTTAGCATATCTCTTTCCTTTTTATTTATCTATGAAAGTAGTGGCCTCCCTTTTCTCTTTTTCAAATCTAATACCTATCTTATTTGACATTGATCTTTGACTTTATAATATCTTATTCAACATATTAGTGTTATTCTTAAATTTTGAATCATTGGCTACTCTATCAATGATTGCTTTATTTTTTTTCTCAATATTTACTTTTAAAGAAGCAATTTCAATAACATACCTTTCACATTATTTACTTACCTTTTGAAACTATTCAGTTAGATCTTCTTCATTCTTCTTGGTTTCTTCAAAATGAGCTTGTAGATCTTAAATTTTTTATTTAACTCCTTTTCATTTTTCTCGATCTGGAGCTTTAATCTTTGATTCCTATTCTCAAGAGCTTTTAACTCTTCTAAGGCACAAATGATTTCTCCTTCCAAATTCACTTTGGCTTCATCATGTTCTTCTTTTTGGTCATCTATACTTTTACTTGTGAAGGTATCTTCATGTATGGCCATGAATAGAATCTCTTCTTCTTCTAAATCAATAACTCCACTATCTTTGATAGAGCTAGGATCTTTAGAATACAAACTATTCTTCTCAAATCCCTTCTTGAATTTTCCTTTGAAATTCTTTTCGTATATAGACTTTCCTTCCTCATTATCACCATTACCCTTATCTACAAAATGTCCAATCTTTCCATAATTAAAAAATTTAAAAGGTAATTTTCCTTGATATTTACCTATGCCCTTTTTTGGATTGTGAATGAATGAGCTCCATTGTCATCATTGTCACTAGAATTGTCACTTGATTCTTGAATCTTAGCCTTCTCTTTCTTTGATGTCTTGAAAGTAGCTTCTCTCTTTGAGAGTTTTTCTTATTCAGTCTGCATTTCATCTGCCATAAGAATGACATGTAGCTCATCCATATTTAACTTGGATAAAGTATTCATCTCTTTAATTAGCAAAAAAAATTCATCATATCTCAATGGTAGAGATCTCAAAATTTTTTGAACCATAATTGATTCGTCTAACTTTTCTCTAAGACCTTGAATCTGATTAACTATTTGATCAACCAACAAAAGTAACTTGATATATTTTTTTCCTCTTCCATCCTCAAACTCTCAAACTATCTTCTAAAAGTCTAAATCTTAGCTTGCTAAACCTTTCCATCACCTTTATAAATATTTTCAAGTTTTACCTAAGTTTCATGAGCATATTTACATTGCATAACTTTAATAACTTTTGATTCACATAAACCACATAAAATATAATTTAAAGTTTTAACATTATTTTCTCTTACCTTCTTTTATGATAGAGTAGTTATAAGTGTTTGTGGCTCTTCATATTCCTCCACCACTGCTTTCTAAATGTGAAATCTAAGGGCCATCAAATAAGTCTTCATATTTTTTCTCCAAAAAATATAACTTCTCCCATCAAACAAAGGTGCCTTGTTTGTATAAAAACCTTCATGTGATCTAGCCATCATGCTTTCTCAATCTACCTTCAAGTTGTAAAACTTTTTAAAAAGGAACCTGCTCTGATACTAATTGTTAAGCACAAAATATACTGAGAGGGGGGTGAATCAATATATTATGTATCTTTTACTTAATCTTATTTCTTTTCTTTAACCACTTAATCACACATTCAAGATATGCAATAAAACTAAAACAATAATATGCACCATATGAGAGAGAGAGAGAGAGAGAGAGAGAGAGAGTAGATTTTTACATGGAAACCCAAAGTGGGAAAAACCATAGACAATAATCTCAAGTATATGAATGAGCACCAACTCAAATTACAAAGTTTTTAAGAACCAACTTGTAAGTGCACCAAACCCTTTGCTGAGCACCAACACAACTATTTGTGAGCACCAACCCATAGGAGTACCAACCCCTCTTGTGTATAAAACACAATTATCTCTCAATGTTGCTTACTCAACAAATGATATAACTCTATAATATCTCCTACTTTTCTCTCTTTGAAAACAAATACAAACCATGCACTCTCTTGCATATTAAAAATGGATTCTCAAGCCTTTATTTAAAGCTTTCCAAATGACCTTTATAATTCACCCTTTGTGACCCTTCAATCCTCATGGAAAATGGCACCGAACTTGCATGACCCTTTGTATCCTTGCATTTTAAAAGTCATATGGTGACTCTTCATAAGCAAATGCATCCTTTCCTCTTTTGTCTTTATCTTGGTGACTTTTCGTATTCCTCAAAGTGTCCCTTCATGAAAAAATGCACAATACCCTCTTTTGTCTTCACATGGTGACTCTTGGAATTCTTCAAGATGACTCTTCATGACAAAATGCATCCCATTCCTCTTTTGTCTTTACTCTATAACTCTTTGACTTCTCCATGGGCCCTCTTTTGACTTTTATGCAACCAAAAATATATTCCTTAATATTAAATAAATATTAACACAAATTAGCCAAGATATGAATATTAAAAACACCATTAAATATAATGGGGCCTTTATCACCAATAATACTAGATCTTTGACATCAATGACAATATTTCTAAAAATCATGTGAAATATAACTATTTTATGTATAGATTATCTATGTATTTATATTTAATTGTAACCAAACATGGCTGAGTGTATCCCACTCATCTTATTCCATACATAGTCTATTTTGGTTTTGTTTTATCTTTTACCTTATCCAAAATTTAGTTTCAATAATAGAAGATATTATCATAAGAAATAAGATACTAAAAGTACAACCCTATTAAAACTTCATCTAAAACTCATGTTGTCTTCATTTTTCTTGATTGTAATCTTTGTGATAATGACATGGAAGTGGTATGTGAGTTAAAGGTCCACTTTTTTGTTTATTAAAAATTATTACCTTAGGAACATGTAAAAATAAATTTACCATGGTCTAACTACAATTTATCATTTAAGATAATGCAACATATGCATAGAGGTTGATATATTCATATTAAGGATCATCTAGTTATCGCTAATGAACATAACATTCCAATTATGAAATCAAAACTAATATTTCAATAATGTTTTAACAAATATAAGAATATTAATTTAAAAAAATGATAATTAACTTAAACACATAAATCCATGAAATTTTATCTTATAAAAAATTAAGCACATAGTTTTTTTGTGCCCTAACCCACACATCTTATTTGTAAATTCAAATAGGGTAACACTTTTGATTGAATACTATTACTTAAGGTCTTATGAAACATAATTATATGAAATATGAGTCAAAAATCATAAACTTAAAGAATTTATCTAATGTTCAGAAGAATTTATCTGCCCCTCTTGATTTATGTTCTTTACTTGACACGATCTACGTAAATATTTAGAAGTTTGTAGATTGTTTCTAGGTTATAAAAAATTAAAGTTATATATAATATATATTATGCGATTTACTTTTTACCTTTGATTTTACTTTAGCATAGTACTTATGTACATGTTTTATTTCTATTTTAGTGGCTAACCAAGCTAACATGATTTTAATTTAATAGGTTCTTCTCCTTTGTTATGTCTTAAGTAGGTTATTTCATGCTTAGGTGTTTCCTGAGTCATTATAGAGCTCATCTACTCTTTCCATGAGGCAACATCCCATTCACCTAAAATCCAAGTGAAAAGTGAATTTCATCTTAGTTTCCTTGCTACAATAACATCAACAAGTCATTTTGTATGCACAATCTTGATAAAGTGGATCACTGAGAGCCATCCACATGTTATCATCTCTCTAACCTAGTAGTGATGTTAGTAAAGCCTTTTGTATGGAATATCCCAGGAAAGTGGATCACTGAGATCTATCCACATGTCATCATCCTACTAACCTTATGGTAACTTCAAAAAAGGTTTTTTTATGTATAGTCTTAGGAAAGTGGATTGCTAAGATACATCCATATGTCATCATCCCATTAGCCCAATGGTGGCATCAGTAAGATTTTTGTATAGACACTCCAAAACAACTAGATCACTAAGATCTATCCAGATGTCTTCATCTGACTAACCCACAATTGAAATAACAAAGTATAACAAACTATAACATAGTCATAAGTAGAATAATGACATAGAGAAACATGCCCTAAAGGTACACATAAGTAAAAAATTATGGCATGATTAGTAGGCCCAAAAAATAGAAAATAGACATCTAAAATATTATGATGAATAATCATATAGATCTATGTTATGAATTTTAGATTAAAATAATAGGCAAGGAATGGTGAACTATCCATTAAAAAACATTAATTCACATAAATTGATGAATTAATACATTCATATACCAAATCCATCACATCTAAATAAAATATATTTCAAGTTGCCATGTTGAATCTAATCACATTACCTATTAATATATCAAGTTTAAATAGCTAATTTGGATCTTGATTGTGACTAAGATATTATAGATTTTTCATAGAGAGGGATACTTTTAGACAATAAATTCAATGGCTTCCTCATCTCACATCCTAGTTCCTTCTGCATACTCAATTATAGGATATAATAAATACATATATACATCATTTGATTCAACATATATGAACCATAAGTTCAACCATTATTACACCATTTGGAATGTTGTTGATGCAGTCGAGTCATACAAGGTGAAGGGATAACTGTAAATATTCACATAGAGCTATAAGGATGACCTACTAGCAGTAAAAAGGGTTGATCTACATAATACAATATTCAAACTACAAGTAATGCCTTGTATCAACCTATTATTTGATTTAAATTTTAAATGGGAACTTTTTTGAGAAGATATTACATTCTAGGGTTTAAAAAAATCTAGTAGTATAAGATGAAATACCTCTGAGAGATACTATAGGATCTCTATGCCTAAAATGGCCTATAGGAAGGGAATGGTGAATTCATGGCTCCTTGCCAAAAACATTGATAACAAGTTATAATAACGGGCCGGTAACCCAAGTAAATTTATAGTTCAGGGCCCTATTCTACTATCCTCTTTACTATCTTCAGACCAATGGTGAGAATTGGAATGGCCCTAATGAATAAGATATATGGTTTCACAACCACTGCTAATTTTAATGAGATATGGCTCCCATTATTGGACATTATTTTTACGTCAAATAAAATAACAGTTTTGGATGATATTATCATCTCTAATTTGATTCTTTGAATCATAAATCTAGGAAGTTTTATATATGGAAAATTCTACATGATGTCTTATGTGCTAGGCATTGTGACTAAAACTATGCATTTATCATATGATAAACCCTAAAAACCATCCATTGAATATGAAAATAGCATGATATGTGATGAGTTTAATGTTCTCCATGTACATAGGTTCATATAGAACGTGAAAATGCTTACATAATATTTTTGCCAAATGGTATATCATTGAGATATATATGGGAATAACATGAAATATCTATTATATCCTATATATAAAACCATTCCAAAAATTGGAAACTACTAGTTATATCCTGAACACTCTATAATCATGAAAGAAGGGACTAATAAATACCCTTTGTACATGCCATAGATTGGGCCTGATAAGTTGGATGAGTACAAAATTTATGATTAATTAGAGGATAGTGTGGATGTGGAATTAATAATATCTAATCAATCATCTATCCATCCAACCCATCTTCGAAATGAAATAATGTAATATATAAGGTGGGAGCACTTCCAATCTAATAGAAAAATAAGGGTGCATTATGGATTGAACTAGGCACCATTTAGGTATTGAGATCCTAGGAAAAATGTTAGAGCACACAAAGAAATATAAAATTAAAGTGAGAACAAACTATGGGAATCAACACTATAATAATGATAGTGTCTTATGAATGTAGAGGATGACACTCAAGTAGCAATAAAAATGATTAGGGTAAATAGGTCAATGATTGGAGTGTAAAAGATCAGATATGATCCCATAATTATTAAAGTAGACACAAAAATAATTGATAAGGAAAAATGTGTTGGAATCACAATGAATTAGAGGTGGGGTGAATCAATCTTGAATTTTTTTAAAAACTTTACCTTATTATTCATGAACTATCAAAACAATATAGTAAGCTAGCAACACATTGAGAGCCATGAGCATGGGATAAGAGCATAACACATATAACACTTATTTGAGTGGGAACACCTCAAATTGAATAAAAACTAATGATATATTCAAATGGAATACTATCCTATAAGACAAAAATCAAGATTTAGTGAAGCACAAACTTCACTTGGAGCACCTAATTGACTAGGCTTTAGTAAGCACCTACTTGCAAGGAGGTACCAACTCCCTAGATGAATCAACACCAACTTAGTAACCTAATTTAATTGATAAAATTCAAGACATATTATTTATCAACCAGCTTATGATGAATATCTCTTCAACTCTGCACATTCTTATCCCTCTCAAACTACCTTTTAGGCTCCTTCACTCAACTAGGTCTCTTCAAGATAGATTAGGTCATTTGACCTTGATAGTCATCTAAATTACCCTTTTCAGATATTCATTATAGTTTATATTCACCCTTATTATGGTCTATAATACCTCCTATATCTCTTCAAAGTGATAAATCTTTTGCTTAAAATCACACCTTCACTAACTAGCCAATTAGGCCTTATTCTTATACTAAGTTCTTGCTTATACACCTCTTGGTCGGCCATACACACTTAAAAACTTATATTTTCAATAAAATAGTTCTTTGGACATGCCAAAGACATGAATAAAACACTAAAATAGGTCAGTCATAAAATATATAACCAAAAACCCCTTTTATGCCTTAAGGAGACCTAATTCAATTAGGCCTTCATTAACACATGTTACCCTTTGAACTTCTTAGAACACTGTCAAAATTATCACCAAAAAATAGCATATCATATGTCACTAAAATATACCCATAATAATCTCATATCAGGGCCATGACAACTTTTATATCCAATCACCAATTGAAGCACGCCATTAGTACTATACACAATTAGGCCTATGCATACCTAGAAAGTCTATCTTGAACAACTAAAGTATAAACATAATTTTTCCAACACAACCATGGAAAAAAAATCACATATAAAAAATTTACATGACCTCAGGGAAATCACCATATTCTTTATACTTCACAACTTAGGGTAAAAAGACTCAAACCCTTCTCTACAAAGAGCCCACTTAGAACTGCCAACTAGCCTCAAAACACAATAATGGAAACATGAATTTTTCACACCTAATAGAACATAAAAAATGAATTAAAATTCATGAAAAATATCCCAAAAAATCCTCATAATAACCTCAAATAAAAATATCATAATCTCTAATGGCAATATTGGTCTTGCAGACCAATCTCATGACCTCACTATACATAGACCTCACTGAGCTAGACAAGTCAACTTGAGAGTAAATTTTTTCTATATAGAATTATTTAAAAAACTTATATCCAACATTTTTTTGTATTATAGATATTTAAAAAAAAAATCATGCATCTGGATTCATCCGTAACCGATGATAACACATCCCTAATTACCTTTTCATATCTTCCTAGTTTTCTCACTATTTTCACCATTAGGCCTTTTACCAATAGGTCAACTTGTATGAATAGTTTATAAAACATAATGGATAGAAACAAATTAAAAACAACCATGGAAATATAATACAAGTCTCAAGCTTTGTCCTCCATCTATTTAAAAAAAATTACTTGGTCAAAACTAACTGCTATAAAAAACTCTAAGAAATACACTCACTCACTTGATGAACCAATCACACCTAGAGGTGTCTGGATTAGTTGAATACAACCTAAAATAACTTAAATATCCATAAAAATGCATTATAATGACTTTATAGCAACTCATTTCATATTAGGTCATTATTGGGGTTCTTTGAGGGTTTAAACCATCTTCTAGTCTTAATGATCATTCATAAAGCTTAGCCCCTTATTATAGAAACCAATGCCTAGAAATTTGATATAGGAACCTTCCTCATCTACCATGAATGTATTATTTTCCCATGGATATGTTAAATGTGCCAATGAACTCTTCAAAGTCCTTCTCGTCTTGAGAAGCCTTCATTCTGTGCACATGAGAGGCCTCAAAACACTTTTTCTTGCCTTAAACTTAAAATTTAGACATAAAACTTGGTAAAAATCCTTAAAACAACATGAAATACCTCTAAAAACACTCACATACTCATTATTATCCTTAAATCTAAAACTCATACCTTATTTGGCCACCATCTCTCTCTTTGCTTGCTTGACCTTGACCTGCAAACCACATTAGGCCTTGAAATTGAGCTTCAAGCCTATTTTCATGTCCTCTCTACCTAAATTACGTGATTACAAAAAATATCACATTCTCAAAAAATTTCAAACATCATTCATATGCCTAGAAAATAGATCTTGATGCCTCATTAGGCCAAGCAAGGTCCAAAGGTGGTCTAGTTGGATACCAAGTCTATAGATCCTACCCCTGTAAGCTCAATCTGAGAGTCTCATGAATGAACCAATTACTAATATTAATTATAAAACAACCTCATACATCCTCTTATGCCTCTATTCATCCATCTCACTAGGACACCAAGCTCATACCTTCGCACAATGTCTCTTTATGTAATGATCAATGTCATGATTAGGCTTCTCAAGCTCTTGAAACTTGACAACTGACCTTGAAATACTTCTTGATGATATTATTACTTGATCATATTTATTACATTATCCTTAGACAATGGAATACTTCTCAATGATATTATCAATTAAGAACATTCTTCAATGACATCATGAACACCTTTCTTAATAAACTTTGACATCAACTGCAACATCAACGCAAAAATTCAACAACAGAAACAATGATCAACAATCTCCCCCTTTTTTATTGATGGAAAACATATTGTATACTAATCATTCTTATCTCCCTATTCTTTTCTTTCTCCTCCTTTGAAATAAATGATAAAGTGATGTCTACAACTCCTTGGATCACACTTCTTGTAACAAAAATACTCAACACACAAGACATTTTATAAGGCATAATACAAACATGCTCCCCTGTCTCCATAAATACTGTCTTGGAACTAATGATCAAAATTAACTCCCCCTAAGTAATTTATTTTTTCAATGATTTTTAGGGGAAATAATTACACCCAATTCCTATTTTAAGTGTTCAAAAGTTGTCTTTGGAAGTGGGTTGGTCAAGATGTCTAAAATCTAATCCTATGTAGAAACATATTAAAGTTTGACACTTTTTTCACTTACCAAATCTCTTAGAAAATGATAGATAATGGGAATGTATGTGGTCCATGAATGCATTATAGGTTTCTTTGAGATTCTTATAACACGTTTATTGTCATAATAGATAAGGATAAGACCATCATACTTCACTTTGTAGTCTTTTAGGGTTTGTCTCATCCATTAGACCTGAGTATAACATGAAGCTACTATAATGTACTTAGACTCACAAGTGGAAAAATCTATTGATGATTACTTCTTTCTTATCCATGAAACTAGGAACCCACCTAGGAAGAAGGTTCCTCTACTGGTACTCTTCTTATCATCTATACTTCTTGCCCAATCAATATCTCTGTAAGATATCAAATTAAACTCTTTGCTTATTGGATACCACAATCCATACTCCATAGTCCCCTTGAGATACTTGAGTATCCTTTTGATTTATTTTAGGTGATTCTCCTTTGGATATTCTTGAAACCTTCCCACAAGACCTACTACTTTCATTATGGTAGGTCTAGAGGTAGTGGTTGTTAGCAGAGGTTCTTAAAACATCAAAACATGCTAAGGATGAGGATAACTAGGATTTAATTTAATGTGTATTATAGTGAAGAGAATTCATTAACAAGGTGGGAAAATAGAAGCATAGAAAATTAGAATTATTGTGTATTAGATATGAATTAGGAATAACCAATATCTCAGTAACATTTTTAGAGTATTCAGATTAAATTAGATAGAAATAAGTTAAACATTAAATATGAAGATACATGCAAGGAACAAAGTAAGAAATACAATAGGTAACCGTAACCAAAATAGTCTCTATTGATCTCTTCAAAGGTGAAACTCTCTTCTTCTTGCAAACATACATATATATATAGTCATTTTCAGTATATGACTATTCACATTATTCTCAAACTTGGCATCAAAATAGGAATATATTTATATTCTAATCTATTACAAGTCATATATATATATATATATATATATATATATATATATATATATATATATATATATATATATATATGAAACTAAGTACATAATACATAAATATAGATAAATATCATTCACAACTTTACTATCTAATTTCTTCCCCCAACACTTTCTTGGACTTAAAATGTTATCTCATCCTAAGATAACATCATAGGATCTTTTAAAAGTGCACAAGAGGTAAATGCTGAAGAAGTGGTTAGACCAGTAAGAATCATAGTAATCATTCAAGGTGCCATTTCTATTTTTCACCTCTTAAACACTATTTAGTTACCCTTTTGGGTTTTCAACTAAGTAGCATACCAACCTACCACCCTTTCAAATTTTCAATAGGATGGCATAACTAGGAGGCCACCCTTTATGGG
>JARHVA010009693.1:237500-280000 GCA_037957365.1 Torreya grandis
CATTATGGCAATTAAGACAATTAGTCATTAACACATGTGTGGAGATATTCCATTATGATTTTTGTTATCTATATGGGGGTATGAATGGATGATTTTAAAGAGCCACCAATTTATTTAAGATCAAGTCAATCAAACCTTGGATCTATTATTTACTTCTAGTGGATGACCATTATATAGTGGAGATCTTGTGACTTGTTTGTACCTTTCCTAGACTAAATTGCTTTCATTCACTCCTGTTAACATCCACATTGGTGCACATGGATTCTCTTGGACATGGTTGGCACATGCTTTTCTTGGTATATTGGTTCTCAAATGTTATTGAAGAAATCATCTACAAACACACATAGGTAAAAAAATAAACCCAAAAAAATATGTAGAAATGAGAAATCCTAATCTACTTGGTATTACTCAACACCCACTCACTTAGTAGAATGAGATCAATTTGACTATTGACATTAGGTCTTAAGCCTACATCCATTCAATCACCTTGGTAGAATAGTTCCCTAAAGTTATCTTAAAACCATGGTTCCTTGTTGCAATAGTTCATGTATAACATAAGGCCCTTTCCATCAAATCTGTAACTTGATAAAAAATGCTCTTAAATGACTGTTATATAATAAGAGTGGTTGATCCTTATGAAATTATTTACAATGAAAATTCCTAACATGCTATGATTTTTGGCTCTAATTGTGAACTTCTTGCATCCATACTGATTTGCATCTATACTTTTCCATCCTATTCAGTTTGAGAAGTCTATTGGTTATAGATTCATGATCCCCTAGTCTCATGACCATGAAAATGCATAGATTGGGTACTAATTATTCCATTGGCATAACTACTTCAATACCATACACCAATTGGAATGACCATATAATTATAGGAATGCAATTTTCCTAGTTATCCCTCTTGATGTCACATATCTTGTTCAATATTTTACCCAACACTTTATTGGAAGATTTAGCTTGACCATTGGCTGTGGATGGTAGGTAATTATTTTATGATGAGAAATCATAAATTCATTAGTAAGAGACATGATGGTGTTATTTTAAAAATGCATGCCTTAATCACTAATGAGATTGATAGGGCATCTGAACCTTGTAATAATGTTTTCATATAAAAAAATTGATGTATCTTTTATATCACATCTAGCTGTCATAGTGGCTTCAACCACTTGGTAAAATAGTTGATCATAATGATAATATACCTTACTTTACTATGTTTGATCGATGGATTAATAGGTCAAACAAAGTCAATGCCAAATTGTTAAAAAGGTTACTCAAATAATAGAGGTTGCAAAGTTATTTCATATTTTTGTAGTGGTTTACCCATGCATTGGTAGATATCATGGAGCTAAACTACTCGGTGTACATCCTGGAAAATATTTGGCCACCATAACCTGCTCTATAATAGCTTCTTGGTAGTAGATTCTATAATAAAATTTCCTCTTGGGATTCCTTGATGCACCTCATAAAAGAGTTGAGGTCATTCATGTTATAGAACAACCTTGTGCATTACTTCATCCTTCCCCAGCTTCTACAAAAACCCATTGATGATGGTGTATGGTAAGGCTTTAGTAACAAACTTCTTATTTCATTCCTAGAAATGTGTAGGGAAGAATCCTTGTTTGAAGAATTTAGAAATTGCTTGAATTTTTTTAGGAATTGTAGAAACTTGAAAGAGATGAGCATCAAGAGATTCTCCCTATTATTATTTTGGTTATTCACCATTAAGAATAAAATTGAGATGGTTTGGCCCCATGTTCTCTCTTCCTAGCTTAATACTAATGTAAAATTAAAACTTCTAAAATAATATCAACCACTAAGAGATGCATCCTCTTAGAATCATATTGTTGACAAGGTGTCATAGATCTTGATGATCAATGAAGAATTTGAATGGTGTCACAATTAAATAGTGTCAAAATTTATGTTGCTTCTCATTCAGTTGTTGTGTAGTTTTTTTCTGCATCAAACAATTTATGGTTAGAAAAATGAATGGGATGGTCTAGTCCACCATATCTTGGATACATAAGCACAAAATTGAGTGCAATACTTGAAGCATCCACATGCACATGAAAGGCCTTGCTCCAATCTAGAAAGATGAGGATGTGTGTAATAAACACTATCTATTTTAACTAGATGAAGGTTGTTTAGCACTCTCAAGCCCACATAAACTTTGCATTTTTACATAATAAGGATTTTAATAGAGATGAAATAGATGCATATCCTTTGATAAACTTGTGATAGTATCCTATATGGCCTAGAATAGATTTTACTTCTATGGAGCTTGATGGTGGATGCATACTCAGAATAACTATAATTTTGGCCTAGTCAACCAAAATGCCTTCACTACATAGTACATGACCTAGTAAGAAAGCAAAGGTGTGTGTAAATAATAAACATTTATTTTAATTAAAATCAATGTATATAGCTTGACATCATTCTAACATGAAGTGCAACTTAGACACATGTTCTATAAGTAAGGAAAAAACTGCACAATCATCAAGAGAGACTTCTAGGAAGTCATGAATGAATTCATTGAACGTACTCACCACTACACAAGAGAAAACCAAAGGTGAATTATTAAGGCCAAAAGGCATTAAATTGTATTCAAAGGATCCAAATTCCATGTTAAAAGTCATTTTTGCTTTGTCTTCTTCTACAATGGGTATTTGATTATAACTACTAAAATCATCCATGAAAGAGTAGACTTTATGTCCTACGATAGTTTCAAGAACTTTATCTGTGAAAGGAATTTAGATTGGATCATTTACACATGCATCATTCAAAATGCAAAAATATCTACATTCTCTAATTTCTCATGTTTTCTTTATTTACATTACCATGAGCCTTATCCAATCTACCTTTTCTATAGGATAGATTATTCTTGCATCTTGCATTCTATCGAGTTCAACCTTTAATTTCAACTCCATGTTTGGATTTAGCTTGTATGGCCATTTATTTGTAGGTCATGTGCACTCCTTGAGTTTGATATAAATCTTGTCTAGAGATGGATCAAATCCTTATACCTCTAATAATTTAGTGGAAAAGACATATTGATAATCCTTCAAAAGTTGTATATCTTAAAAAAATTCATCTTCTATCTAAAAATCACCTATATGCACCAATTTGAGAAATAATCTATTCTAATGTTTTATATATGATTTTTAATGGGCTGTTATTAAATCTTTCACTTTTATTCATCAACAAATTCTTATATCATTTGGTGTCCTTTATATTCTATAATTTGTATGCTTCACAATTTTTCTTCTTCACTAGGTGCTACATGGAGGTCCTTTATTGGTTCTATTGGTCATTCAAGTTCAAATACATCATTTAAATCAAGATCACCATTAGAGTCAGAATATTCAATGTCCTTTTCTTCATATTTTATTTGGTGGCATGGTTTCATAATATATTATTCTTATTTCTTCTCAGCTTTATATCCTTATAAAGCCATATTGAGATCAAAAGTTGTGTTCTTCTATGTAGTGGATTCTATCATGGTGATTAAATATTATATGCACCCATGGCATAGAAAATGTTTGATTTTTAGCAGTCATTGTGAACTAGAGGATTCTCATCTTAAAAAAAAATGTTTAGATGAAATCACTTTGCACCTACACCTAATGCTTTATCTCCCTTCTGCACTTCTGATATATATACCATGCTAATGGTAACTGAGTAAGTGTATAATGGAAAATGTGAACCCACTACTTTGGTACCATATGCTCCTTAGTCTAAACATCAACACATTTATGAATATGAATTTTATGACACTCACCTTCTTGGAAGAAAGGCTAATTGCATTTGATGACCTGTGGTAGTTGGGACTTGCTAATAATGAGCTCACATGCATCATCCCACTAGAGCTAGTCATTTATATGAAGTGTTTACCATGTCACTATAACTCCCTTCAAATCATAATTTAGAGATCTGATCCACTAGCTGATGGTAGGTATATGAACTTGTAAGCACAAAATCAATAGATTGATATCCTCAATGGTATAGTATATAGGAATTTGTATCTCATACACTAAGACCATTCTCATAGGTCAAAGTTCATGATCACCTCAAGCCTAGTTGAACATGTATATGTCTGAGTCTCCAATGATAAATAGAAATATTTCCCAAGGTAAAGTGCCTTCTCTAGTTGTCTCTATGTAGTCATGTATATGATCATCTGATTGATAGATAAAGTCAACTTCTGACTGAGTAGGGGATTTAAAAGACATAGATGCACAATCTCTTATGACAAACTGGGTTACCAATAGATGTTTAAGTATTGGTTTGGGCCTCCATTATTCTAATATATTCAACTATTGAGTGAGTAATGATTATACCTAAGGTTTATTATGATCATACAATAAGTTTTACTCAGTTGCATGAAGAATTTTTAGGTTTTCCTCAGAGGTCACCTTCATCCAAATGGTTTCTTGTGCTACATATAGAGAATCTAATTCAGTAAGAATGATTTAAAGTTTGTGTGCTCTATTTAGAGGAATGATAACAACCTTATCTCCCTAGTGCACTTGTAATTTATTTTTCACCATGTTGATAGTCATCTAACCATCATATGCCCATTTTTTACCAATCAGTATAGGGTAATGTGTTGTAGTTGTCTTCATATCGATGACTTCAAAGTTACCTCATAGGGTCAATTTTGTGACTTTGATCTCAACATCTTATAATTTTCTAGTAGGCTCAACTCTTCCATAGTCAAAAAAGCTCAAATTTAATGGGTTGTAACTTGGATTCATTTATCTAATAGCCTCCCATGTAGACCTAGGAATCATGTTGATTGTGTTGCTAAAATCAAAGACAACATTTAGAATCTCATAAGCTACAACCTCAATATTGATTTGTGCATCTACATCCTAAGGATTATTTATTTTATCATACCAAACTAGATTTTTTATCTTCTATTGTCCTCACTATGCACATGTTAGTATATTATGTATCAAGTTTGTGATATTCTGAGAGATGTCTTCATTATGCAATGTGCTTAAAAGTTTTAGAAGATCTATGAGCACAGTGACAACTCCATCCTGATGCATGATGCACACGATCTGCCCATACATTTGAGCATCTATTGCTGTAACATCTCCTTTAGTGGTACCATGATCTTGTATGTTTTTAAATATCTACGTAGCTTCATACATAATCCATTTTTCTATAGCTAGGTCCAGGTACTTATCCTATTTTGATTTTTGAATTCCCTGATATTGAGGTATTTCTAGAGGAGGTAAACCTCTTTCTTCATGTTAATGTCATGTAATAATGTTCAATAAGGCATCCTCCTTAGGTTGTATATTCACCATATTCACATTTTTGATAGCCTTATCTTTTCTTTATTTTTCTAAGACAAGACAATATTCCATCTCATGCTGGTCATAGATTCTATAGTATGCATAGTAAGACTGTCTTTGAGGATTCAAAGGGAAATTTTATTGGACATGATTTTATTTTACATAGATAACATTGCAAAGGGGGCCATTGATAGTTATTTCCTCTACCACCATGTTAACCTCATATATATCCACCTCTATTGGATTGATATCATCCTTTATACCCTCCTTGTTATTATGCAATGTTCCAATGCTGATGCTTTTGGGTATTATCTCTAATTCTAAATTATTGTTGTGTAAATAGGGGGTATACCTCTTTTTTTCTAATACATCATGGATGAAATACATGGTGCTACATACTGGTATTAAAGAGATGGTGGTGTCCAACTTGATGGAGTGGTCTAACTAGCTAGACCTTGAGGCTAGTATTGTGGTGAACTAGGAATCCATTTGGACCTGCTTGGATCACACAACCTTTATCAACCTCTGAGCCTAGAATCATCTACTTCATCAAGGACATTTGTTACATAATGATGGTGAATAATTTTTTGGTGATGCCTTCTTTGAGCTCCTATAAAGCACTATAGGTCTTTTCATTATGATTGTTTGACTTACAAAAATTGTAATACAAATTCTATGGACTCTTGACATATTATTGTAAAATATGGCACTGGGTTGTTGGGTGCTCTATTAGTTGATAGATTTCACAAAACTTTGTCTTGATCTTAGGATTATCATTCCTATGATATCTTCCTTTTCTACACTACATACACCATATATTCAATTTAAGATTGTCTTCCTCATGGTATTGATCCGTTCTCTTCAAAAAATCTTGTAGTGTGTTTTTAATCATAGAGTTTATGGTAGGATCTTCTCCACAGTCTTCAATTTGATCTACTCATAGGGTAGTAGCTCTAACATTAGATTTAGTATCATATGGAGTTTATGTAGTGGTAAAGCTAATTCTAGAGGCCAGTCCTTCTATAAACCATGTAACTTTGTCTTTGTCTATTAATGTAAATTCTACCTTATTCATAATGCTAGAGAATCTATGATCATAGTCATAGATTTATTCTCCCAAATTCTACCTTATTTCCTTAAAATCCTTACTAGTCTGACTAGTGCAATTATTTATCTTTAATTTTATAAATAGTCAATCCTTAATATATTATATATTTATCCATTGAACATTTCTTTAATATTGAACTCAAATGCTGCTCTGATTAGTGCCCCTACTAACTCATACTTTTTGATAGCTTCATCAGTAATGGCCTTAGCTTTCCATCTCATCTCACATGTTAGTAGGTATTGTTCAAGGTCGTAGTCCCATCATACATTTATATATTTATAAATCCTCCTAAATGAGACATTATGTAAACTAGTATCGATCGAATTTACTATGCAATTATTACAAAAAGAGGCTATGTTCTAGGTGATCTTGCCTTTATACTACTAAGATTTATCTATGCACTCAGAGAACCAACATGCACACTTTTTTTTTATATGCTTCCTTCTTTTCTTTACTTGGTTTCAACAAGTCTTATGGCATTCAAATCCTTTCAAATTGATTATGTTTCAATTTCGATACCCTAAAAATGTAATTTCTCTAAAAATGGGCCTTCCCAACTACTATTTACTTATTCTCGTAGTTGAAAACTTATACTAGAATATAATAAATTGTGTTGTAGGGACATGTGCTCTTCTGGTGAATTATTCTTTCCTATGACATCTCCTTGTTTTGTGCTTGAACCTATAATTACTCTAAAAATATGTTCTACTTCTTTTTTGAATTATTCAAGTCCTTCTGATAATACCCATTCTTGTAGCTACACACTAGACCTATCATCTAACAATTCTACTACACTATTCTCACCGTCTTCTTTGAACATTTCATCTTTGTCTCATTCTTAGTAACTCCTTCCTATCTACTAGCATTCATCATTTATTTTATTCATCCTTCATTATTCATCTATTTCATCTCACTTGTCTACCTTCTTACTCATTCATCATCTATTTTACTATTACTCTTACCTTTACTCGCATATACTTAGGTACTCTTCTATTTATTACATCTATTCTATTGTTACAACTCATGTTCTGAATCTAGACTTTTCTTTTGACTCTTCTTCCCTCATGTCTCCATTATGGATTTAGGTTCAAATCCTATCTAATCATATAATCATCATTCACTTTCATGTTTCCCACACCCACATACACCTAAAGTGACTACTCCATATTAGCTAGAGTAGGCACCATGGCCTTATCCACAACCAACATCTTCACAAGGGTAGGTAATCAATGTAAAAAATTCCCTCTAATTCTTCTAAGAAATAGGTCTTGTATAGATTCAAAATATATGTATCCTTATACTATAAACTCATTCATGTATCCATCTATGGTGGTAATAACCCAATAATCGATTACCCTCATCTAATTAGTTTCAAGTTTTTGTAGCCAATCTATCTTCTCTTTAGTTTCGATTGTTTCTTTCATTCTTAGGTTAAAGCAATTATATTCTAATTGTGTCAACTAATAGGCTATCAATTTAGGTAACTTACACCAAAATATTTCATAAATCTCTTCATACATATGCCCTTAAATGATTTATTATGTGGGAAGACTAGTTTGTTTGGATTCTTCCTATGTGAAATCACATTCTTTTTGGTTTAACCATGTCTCAATGTCTCTTTACCATGGTAACCATCTTAGCATAGTTTCCTCTAAAAGGAGTGTTTCCATGCTCACTACACCATTTTTAGTAGAGGTTCTTGAAGCATCAAAACATGCTAAGGATGAGGATAGATAAGCTTTACTTTAGTGCATAAGATAGTGCAAATAATTAATTAACAAAGTGGGAAAACAAAAGCATAGCAAAGAGGAATTATTTTGCATTAGGTAAGAATTAGGAAGAACTAGTATCTCATTAACATTTATAGAGTATTCAGATTAAATTAGATAGAAATAATATAAACATTAAACATGACAATGCATGCGAGGAACCAAGTAATAAATACAAAAGGTAACCATAACTAAACTAATCTCTATTGATCTATTCAAAGGTAGAACTCTCTTCTTACAAACATACATATATAATCATTTGTAGTCTATGACTATTCACATTCTTCTTGTACTTGGCACAAAAAAAGGATTATGTTCATATTCAAACTTATTGCAAGTCATGGAGATAGGACAAAATATACATATATCCAGCAAACTGAGTACATAATGCATAAATACATACAAATATGTTGCATAGCTTTATTATCTAATTTCTTCCCCCAATAGTGGTGTACTACAAACTTCTAATCATTTAACTATATGATGTCTGATTAACCTTTGAAGACTCATCTTCCTTGCTCAACTTACATCCTATGATCATGGGTGTACTAATTGCCTTGCAATTTTCCATCTCAAACTTCTTCAACATCTCTATTATGTACTTGGCTTGTGAGATGAATACACCTTTTCTAGATGAGTGATTTTCAACCCAAGAAAGAATGATAGTTCTCCTAGCATGAACATATCAAACTCTTTATTCATCACTTCTGCAATGGCATTGGTCATGTTCTCATTATTTTTACCAAAGATGATGTCATATACATAGACAACTACTATCAGTTGGTCATCTTCTATCTTGATGTATGTATTATTATTTGTAACTCTTCTTTTGAATCCTTAATCCAATAGATACTTGTCAAATATAGAATAAGAAGCTATAGAAGATTTATTTAGACCATAAAGAAACTTTCTCAGTCTAAAAACATAATATTTATCATTTGAGAGTGATAACCCTTTAGGTTTCTCAATGTACACTTATTCTAAATTCCCATTCAAAAAGGTATATTTAACATCCATATAGTATACCTTGAATCTTTTGAATCTTTCATATGCTAGAAATAATTTGATAGCCTCCAATCTTGATACTAGTGCAAATATATCCTCAAAGTCTACCCCTTCAACTTGTGCATATCCCTTGCATACCAATTTGTCTTTATTCCTTTGAATTCTCCATATTTATTCAACTTATTTATAAATGCCCATTTTGTGTCAATAACATTCTTGTCTTTAAGCATAAGAATTGGTTCCAAGTCTCATTCTTATCTATTTTGTCTAACTCCTCATTCCTAGCACCTATCCAAAATTTGTCTTTGCTTGATTATATAAGACTCTTTGGTTCAATATTGGATAATAGAGTGACATTCTCTTGATTTAGGCTAATTAAAATTCTTCTCCTTATTTACATACATGCATTCTTGTTGGTAATTATTTGAGATTTAGGGTGATCTCTTTGAATTTATCTTAAGGGCCCTTTTGAGTCCTGTCTCTCTTCAACTTATTCCTCTTCCTAATCAACCTATATATTATCCTCTTCATTCTTGAAGTCTAGATTCTTTAAAGTATTCTTTGACTATGAGTAATATTTCTTTGTCTCATCAATCTTCACATTTGTGTTTTTCACTATATTTTATAAATATCTTGTTATAACATCGATAGGCTAAGTTTATTGATGGGTATCCTAATAATATGCCTTCATCAGATATGGAATAAAACTTTCCTAAGTCTTCATTATATATTTCGATAAAACATTTTATCCCAAACACTCTAAAGTGTTCCATATTGGCAGGTCTACCCTTCCATAATTCATAAGGAGTCTTGTTTACATTAGTCCTTATCTGTCCTATATTCAAAATGTAAAAATAAATTATTAATACCTCTCTCTAATATCCATTAGATAATATCATCTCATTTAGCATAGTTCTATCCATCTCTTGAATTTACCTATTCTTCCTTGCCACTACCCCATTCTACTGAGGTGTCCTAGCTATAGAGAATTGTTTGATTATTTTATGAACCTAATAGAAGTCATAAAAATCATTGGACCAAAGCCATCCTACTCTATCAAATCTTATAAACTTTATCTTACCATTATTATCATTCTCAACAAGAGCTTTGAATGCTTTGAACTTGTCAAGAGCTTCTGATTTTTCTATCAAGAATGCAACCCAAGTCATTCTTATATAATCATAAATGATTAACATGAAGTAGATATCTCCTTGAATTATTTTAATTATTTTAGGCCCACAAATATTAGTGTGTATTAACTCCAAGGGTATTGTAGTGGAATACTCCTTGAAATTTAACCTTATTCTAGTCTACTTACGATGTTGACATGCCTTGCAAAGCATCTTTGTAGGCTTCATGATCTTGGCATGTTAGTAATAGAATTATTAGTGTTAATATTGAAAAGGTTATCAAAGTTTAGGTGACATATCCTTATATACCATATATAACTTTCATTTATCTTATTCATGAAGCATCTCTCCTTTCTTGATCTCATTGAATACATATAGGTTGTTCTTAGTCCTCTTAGCATTGGCAATTAGCCTTCCTGATTTATCTCTCTTTATCTCACACCCTCCATCATGAAAGGTTAGTGTGTGTCCTTGATTACACATTTGACTTACAATAATTATATTATGTTTCAAACCTTCCACATAAAACACATTTTGTGTCTTAGTCTTTCCATTTTCCAAACTCAAGTCACCCTTGCCAACTATATTAGTATTTGTGTTATATACAAACCTCATTGTTATTGTAGCATTCTTATTTAATGAGATAGAATTATTTATGTCTCCTATCAAGTGGCTTGAGTAACCTATATATATATATATATATATATATATATATATATATATATATAATGTCCTCATCTTGAATGTGAAAGTCAATCTGAGCTAACATAGAATCTTCTTTTATCTTTTATTCCTCCTTTGCAAATAGTCCATCTTGATTTTTGAGCTAAATATGATTCGTCCTAACTTGATTTGGTTTCCATACCAATATTTTATCCTTCTTATGAATTATATGATCTTCATATGCTTTTTTAATCTTGTGTGACTTCTAACTCTATTAGAGAAGAATATTGAAATGTGTCATATATTGTGACAGATGTAGCAAAAAACATTTCTATAATTACCATGGTTCCATGATGACATATCCTTTATAGCATTGGGATACCTAATTGGTATTTTCATGTTAGTAATATTCAATTGTCTTGAATTCTCATTCTTTCTCTCAAAATTTCTCATTTTGTCTATGAAATTTTCATGTTCAACCTTTAAGGAATATAAATTTATATTTAATTTGTCATACTCAACTTTCTTTGACTTAAACCTTGTGTTGACCCCTTCTAACTAACTCCTAAGATCCTTGATAGTATTTTCTTGATATTTCAAATAATCAAGAGAACTTATGAGCTCAAATTCAAGGTGTACTTTATCTTATCCTTCTTCACTATCATAGTATACTTTTTCATCATACATGTTGCCTTATTCCTATTGATCAAAAAACATTATTATGCTTCTTAGGATCACCTTCAAACTATTTAGACTTGCCTCAAAGGACCAAGCTCTAATACCAATTATTAGAATCACAATGACTGAGAGGGGGGTTGAATCAATATTCAAAAACTTTTACAAATTTACCTTATTATTCATGAACTATCAAACAATATAATAAGCTAGCAACACATTAAGAGTCATGAGCATGAGATAAGAGAATAACACATAGAATACTTATTTACATGGAAAACCATAAAGGGTAAGAAAAACCATTGATATATGTAAATGGAATACTATCCTATAAGTAAAACATAAATATTTAGTGAATCACCAATTTCACTTGGAGCACCCACCCCAACTAACTAAGTACCCACTTGACTAGGCTTTAACAAACACCTAATTGCAAGGAGGAACTAACCCCATAAATGACTCAACACCAACTCATAAACCTGATTTTATTGATCACTTTCAAGAAATATTTTTTCTCAACCAAGTTACGATGACCACCTCTTCATATCTTTACACTTATAACCCTCTTAAACTACCTTATAGGCTTTTTCATTCAACTAGGTCTCTTCAAGACATATTAAGTCATTTAAACTTGATAGTCATCTATAGTACCCACATTAGATATTAATGATAGTTTCTATACACCTTGATTATAATATAAAATACCTAATTTATCTCTTAAAATTTTTAAGTCTTATGCTTCAAATCACACATTCAGTAACTAGCCAATTAGCCCTATTAGGGCTTGTTCTTCTACTAGGCTCTAGCTCATACACTTGTTGGTTAGATATACACCTCTTGATCAGACACACACACTTTACCAATTATATTTTCAATAAAATATGCCTTAGAACATGAAAAAAACAATAATAAAACACTAAAATAGGTTGGTCATAGCATACAGGACCAAAACCCCCTTTTAGGCCTTAAGGAGACCTAATTCAATTAGGCCTTCATTAGCACATGGTACACTTTGAACTCCTTAGAACACTCTAAAAATTATCACATGGCAGGAAAATATAATATATCACTCAAATATACCCTTTCTTATTTCATATTATGTCCATGACACTTTTATCTCCAATCACCACTTGAAGCATGCCATTAGTAGTGTTCATAATTAGGCCTATGCATACCCATAAAGTATGTCTTGAAAAACTAAAGCATAAACAAAAATTTTACAAAAAACCATATAAAAAATCACATATAAAAAATATAAATTACCTTAGGGTAATCCCCATATTATTTATGCTTCACAACTCATGGCAAAAGAACTCAAACCCTTCTCTGCAAAGAGCCCACTCAGAACTGCCAACTAGCCTTAAAACATAGTCATGTAAACATGAATTTATGACACCCAATAAAACATAATAAGAGGATTAAAATTCATGAAAAATATCCTAAAACATAATTATAATAACTTCAAACAAAAATATCATAGTCTCTAATAGTAATATTGGTATTGCAAACCAATCTCATGACCTCATTGTACGCAGACCTCACTGAGTTAGACAAGTCAACTTGAGAGCAACTTTTTGCTATATACAATGATTTAAAAAACTTATATCCAACATGAACATGTATTACATATATTTATAAATATTTTCATTCTTTTTGATTCATCCCTAATCCATGATAACACATCCCTAGTCGCCTTCTCAATTCTCCTTGGTTTTCCCACTATTTGCACCATTAGGCCTTTTAGCAATAGGTTAACTTGTACAGCTAGTTTAGCTAACTTGAGGGATATAAAATACTAATAAAATAACATGGACATCTAATAAAAGTATCAATTTTTTTAATCCATATATTTATCAACATTGACATGGTCAACTCTAACTTTTATAGCAAATCGATAAGAAAGAAGGCCTTTCTTATAGGGTGGTCCACTCACTCACCTAACAAATCAATCACACTTGGAGGTGCCTGGGAGAGTTCAATACAAAATCCAATTACTTAAATATCCATACCAATCCACTATTATCACTTTATATAAACTTATTTCATATCAGGTCATTATTAGGGTTCTTTGAGGGTTTAAACAATATTCTAGTCTTAATGATCATTCATAAAGCTTAGCCCCTTATTATAAAAAATAATGCTTATAAGTTTGAGATATAAACACTCTCAATCTACCATGAATGAATTAGGTTCACATTCAAAGATTACACATAGCAATGAACTCTTTAAATTCCTTGGGTTGAGAAAACTTCATTTTGTGCACATGAGAGACCTCAAAACACTTTTTCTTGCATTAACCTTCACATTTTGACCTAAAACTTGGTAAAAATACTAAAAAAATAAGAAATACCTATAAAAATATTCACATACTCATTATTATCTATTAGGTTGTGGAGTTAAAAGGTTTAACTATGCAGACAAAGAAAAGGAGGTTGCTGAAGATCTAGAAGAACCGACATCAGTAGCATGACCGACGTCGGTCAAGATGAAGCAGAAGGAAACTGGCTTCGGTAGGGAGTCAGCTGACGTTGATCAGCACCAGGCAAACAGGGACCGACATCGGTCGCCTATGTGTTTTAGAACTGTTTGTTGCATGAACAGTTAGTTAAGTAAACGGAGTGTTTGCATGTAAAAGCTATTTCGAGTCTTGAGCTGTGTGGATAATTATAGTAAACTAAGAGTCTAAGTTATTGTTTAAGTCTGGGATCTATTTACAGACCCATTGTCATGTATTGTAATTATGAGCTAGAAAGGAAGGCAAGGAAGATCCTTTCATTGTAAGATCATTGAGTTACAGGTTGTTGCAAGCTCATAGGAGATCTACATGTGTAAGTATGGTCTATTGAATTGTAGGTTGCAGGTTCATGGGAGATCAACTTGAAGTAATTTAGAGTGCTTGGTGTACTGGCAAGGTTATTACTAACTGGTTGGAGAGGTGAACACCAATTTTGTGTGTGAGTTGTGTGTTGGGACCATTTTTGGTAGGAGAGTGTTTTGAAGAAGAATTACTGTACACTTGAGGTGTGGGAAGCCTCTGTAAGGTGGAAGAGTGTGGTGGCTCTTTATTGTATTCTTTTCTGTACAAATGTTAATACAAGATAGTGTATTGTCTCTCATATTCTGTGCTATTGGTGAATTCTAGTTACTTATACTTTTGGATATTTCCACATGTTTAATTGCTTATATTTGGTAATCATATTGTGCTCTTTCTGAGGAGCAAGATCCTAACAAGTGGGATTAGAGTAGGTGTGTTTATTATTGGATTCTCTGAAAACTGGTATTAGAGATTTTGGTTGGGATACTAATAGGTTGGATTAGATTTGGTTAGTGTGTGTTGATTACAGGTTACTCACAGGGTTTCTATTTGAGTGGGAGTAGAGCAATGGCAGAAGACAGTAAGCTACAAATGGAGAAGTTTAATGGCAAGAACTATCAATTATGGAGGATGTAGATTGAGGATTATCTGTATCAAAAAGATTTATACTTACCATTGGGTGGGGTTCATTGCAAACTATGGGATATGAAGGATGAAGAATGGGAGGTTCTTGATCAGAAGGCTCTGGGATCTATAAGATTGAGTCTTGCATCGTCTGTGATTTCCAGCTTATCACAGTTTAAGACAACGGTGGAGTTGATGGAATCTTTGGAAAATTTATATGAAAAACCCTCAGCTTTGAATAAGGTATTTCTTATGAAGCAATTATTTAATTTGCAAATGTTGGAAGGTGGATCTGTACATAGTCATCTTAGTGATTTCCATGGTTTGGTAAACCAGTTAAGTTCAGTTAATATTGTTTTTGGTGATGAAATTAAGGCTCTCTTAATCTTGTGTTCATTACCTGAAAGTTGGGAGAGTTTGGTAATGGCAGTTTCTAATACTGCATCTGCTTCAAAAGTCTTAAAAGTGGATGATATTGTGAGTGTGATCTTGAATGAAGAGATACGTAGGAAAAGCACAGGTGAATCATCAGGGAATGCTTTGAGTGTTGAAGGCAGAGGAAGGCAAAGAGAGAAGATCAACGGTGGGAGATCAAGGTCCAAGATAGGCAAGAGATCCAAATCCAGGTATGGCAGAATAACTTGATGGAAATGTGGAAAGCAAGGGCACTTAAAAAGAGATTGCAGATCAGGTGAAGATCAACATGAAGGACATGAAGAAGAAGTAGATGTTGCAGAGTTCATTACACAGGATGCTCTGGTATGTTCTTTGGATAAAGTAGAATCTTGGGTTTTAGATTCTGGTGCCTCTTTTCATGCATCCCCAAATAGGGAATTTTTTCATGAGTATGTCCAGGGTGACTTTGGAGAAATTTGTTTAGGGGATGGTAAGCCTTGTCAAATGGTTGGCAAAGGGAAAGTGAAGCTAAAATTGCAGACAGGTAACACATGGGTGTTAAATAAGGTCATGCATGTCCCAGTTTTTGAGTGGAATTTGATTTCTGTAAGAAGTTTGGGTGATGATGGTTGCACAGTAACTCTCACAATGGACTCTTGGAAGGTTACCAAGGGTGCACTTGTTATAGCAAGAGGTAAGAAAGTAGGTATGCTTTATCTATCTACTTGTATTACTGATTCTCTTTCTAGGTTATCTACTTCAGCTGTAGATTTGAAGATGTGGCTTAATAGGCTTGGTCACATGAATAAGAAGGAGATGCATGTTCTTGAGTCAAAGGGTATAGATTGAGATTTCTGTATGCAGAAGAAGAAGGTAATGTTTCTTGAAGAATCTGATGTTCGTGACAAGAGCAGGAAAGCCTTGGTTTTTAAGGAGAAGATGACGAACCGAGTTTAGCACAAGGGGCAGAAGAATTCTAAGCAGAGCAAGGGTGATTTGGACAAGGGTTTGATCCAAAAGGAGCTCATGGGAAAAATTCAGTTCTCACTAAAAAACACAGAGACTGATGTCGGCTAGAAAACTGACATCAGCGTCCAGATAGGGACCGATGTCATCTATGTGTAGCCTGACATTGGTGACTCAGGGTAGAAAAACACTGGTGTCAACCAGGGGGAATCGATGTTGGCAATGAGGCAGTCGTAGGGAACTGACATCGGTCAGGTGCAGACTGAGATGTGAACGACATTGGTCACTGAGATGAATTTTGGGTGGACAGTAAGCTGTCAAGGAGTCTCAAGTGCCCATATGGAGGGCTTAAAGGGTATGTAAGCCTCAAATTCATCATTTCCCTTCTTTACACTACTTATTGCTCACTTATGATAAAAAACTAGGAAGTTGTTAAAGAAGCAGAGCAGGTAGATCCAGGAAATAGTGGGAGCTTGGCATGGATGGAGGATGTGATTCCTTGGAGGAGAACCAAACAGGAGTTTTGGATGGAGTTGCCAGCTGGAAGTAAGCACTGAGAGATGAATGGATGTTCAGAATGAAGAAGAGTATAAATGGATACGTGAGATAGAAGGCCAGGGTACATGGTCTTGTATAAGTTGTAGGGCAATGGAGGTTTGCTCATTGTGTTTCTCTTTACCAGGTTGGATAATATTAGCTACATTATCCTATTACTGTATGATGTGCTTGTTGTAGGGTTACATATACAGGGTGTTGTTGAACTAAAGGTAAAGTTAGTTCAGAGGGGTGTCATGAGGAATCTGGGAGCAACAAGGCTCTTTAGCATGAGTGTGTTTTAGAGACATGGAAGGTCACAAGTTGACTTTGTTTTAGGATGATTGTGTGAGACCAGTTAGCACACTGATGGTTGGACAGTTCACAGAACAGGGTCTTGATTCACATAATGAGGTTAAGTGCATGGTATGTACTAAACCTGATTTTTCCCAAGCAGTGGGAGTTGTCACAAGTTTGGAGCCAATCCGAGAAAGAAGCATTGGAGGGCAGTTCAATGGATTCTTAGAGGGACCAGCAGCAAGTGCACATGCTATGCAGGGTCAAGTTATTTTCTACATGGTTTGTAGATGTGGATGTGGCAGGTGATTTGGATGATAGGTGTTGCACCACAAGTTTTGTGGTGGCTGGTCTTCAAGAGAGATCTTGAAGAGGGATACAGAGCCAAGGGAATAAACTAGACAAAGTACAGGTATAGTTGTAGCTGTTTATCTCCAAGTGGGAGATTGTTAGGTTGTGGAGCTAAAAGCTTCAATTATGTAGATGAAGAAAAGGAGGTTGCTGAAGATCCAGAAGAACTGGTGTTGGCAGCATGATCGATGTCGGTCAAGATGAAGCAAAAGGTAACTAGCATCGGCAGGGAGTCGGTCGACATCGGTCAACACCAGGTAAACAGGGACCGACATCGATCGCCTGTGTGTTTCAGAACTGTTTGTTGCACGAACAGTTAGTTAAGTGAACAGAGTGTTTGCATGTAAAGGCTATTTCGAGTCTTGAGCTACATGGGTAATTATAGTAAACTAAGAGTCTAAGTTATTGTTTAAGTCTGGGATCTATTTATAGACCCATTGGCATGTATTATAATTATGAGCTAGAAAGGAAGGCAAGGAAGATTCTTCCATTGTAAGATCATTGAGTTGCAGGTTGTTGCAAGCTCATAGGAGATCTACATGTGTAAGTAGGGTCTGTTGAATTTTAGGTTGCAGGTTCATGGGAGATCAACTTGAAGTACTTTAGAGTGCTTGGTGTACTGGCAGGGTTATTACTGACTGGTTGGAGAGGTGAACACCAATTTTATGTGTGATTTGTGTGTTGGGACCGTTTTTGGTAGGAGAGTGTTTTGAAGAAGAATTACTATACACTTGAGGTGTGGGAAGCCTCTGTAAGGTGGAAGAGTGTGGCGGCTCTTTATTGTATTCTTTTTTGTACAAATGTTAATACAAGATAGTGTATTGACTCTCATATTTTGTGCTATTGGTGAATTCTAGTTACTTGTACTTCTAGATATTTCCGCATGTTTAATTGCTTATATTTGGTAATCATATTGTGCTCTTTCTGAGGAGCAAGATCCTAACAAGTATGATCAGAACAGGTGTGTTTGTTCTTGGATTCCCTGACATTATCTTTAAATGTAAAACTCATACCTTATTTGGCCACCATCTCTCTCTTTGCTTGCTTGGACCTTGACCTACAAACCACATTAGGCCTTGAAACTAGCCTTCAAGCCTATTTTCATGAAATATCCACCTCGATTACATGATCAAAAAATATCTCAAATGATCAAAAAATTTCAAAAATCTTTCATATGCCTTGAAAATAGAACATGATGCCTCATTGGGCCAAGTAGGCTCTAGAGGTGGTCTTATTGCATACCAAGTCTATAGATCCTACCCATGGAAGAGACTCTCTTGATTGTTCCAATGACTCATATGAATGATTAAAAAATATTATAAAACCTCTTATACCTCTATGAATCCATATAACTAGGCCACCAAACTCATACCATCTCATAAAGTCTCTTCATGTAATGACCAATGTCATGACTAGGCTTCTCAAGCTCTAGAAACTTGACAACTGACCTTAAAATATTTCTTTGTACTATTATACCTTGCTCATATGTCTTACTCTAAATGATTCTATCAATCAAGAATTTTTTTCCATGACCTCATGAACACCTTTCATAAGAACCTTTGACATCAATGACAACATTAATGCCAAACTTCAAAAATAAGAACAATGTTCAACATAATGGGATTCCAAAAATATTCACGAACCTCTTCCACATGAAAAATAATAAGAAATGAAAGAACAAGTGGGGCCATCTTCAGAAGTTGATATTGAAGAAAGAGTAAAGACTGTTACAAACTCCCCTATATATAGTTATTTTTACTTCCCCTCAACACATAACTGAAGAGGAGAGACCTAAAAGTCCCAAAACATTAGATAGACTTTTACCCATACTTCATGTACCTCCATTTATCATATTACAACAATTTTTCATAATTTATTATCATATGTTTCTATTATTTCTCCCCATGGGTCATCATGTATTGTGTCAACAACATAACCATTGGTAATGCTTCAATCCACTAGATTGATGTATTTACCACCCCTCATTCCTCTAGCAGTCACCACTCCTCTCACTCCATCACTATTTACTACCACTACAACTACTTCATCTCCCTTACACCTTTTATATGGATATACTCTATTGCTACTAAATTGATAATTGCATATACAAGGCAGCCCAAGATTCCATTTATTTCACCCTATAAAGTGGAGGTAGAAGAGAAACAAGAAGATGTTCATAGGGAAATAGAGGTCAAACCCTATTGATATTTATGACAGTGAAGAAGATGATAAAAGATGGGGAGATGAAGAAGAATTTTTGTTCAAGATTATCACTGAATAAATGGAGTCTTTTGATCAAAAAATTAAGGTAGAGGAAGAGGATGAATGGATGACTAAGGGAAGATATCATTATGTAGGAACTAACAAATTAGTAGAAACATAAGAGGTTAAACAAAGATATGCTAATTTTATGGTCACAAATTTAGTGTCATATGAGGAGGGAGATGCAAATGGGGAGGCAGAGTCAAGACTACAAATTCCAACAAAGGTGCCATCACTAGGTACATCCAAGCTCTCCACCTCAGGATACTATAGTGAAAACTACAACTAGTTCCCCAGTTATCTCCCATCATGTTGTAAGTTATCCAAATCCTCATTCTCTAAACATTTCTTCTATTATTGTTGATAAAGTGGGTATGGAAGATTATTTTCATTATTTACATTCATTAATCTAAATAAATAAATCTCAAGAAATTATAGTGCTAATTTAGCCTACCACAACCCAATTTGCTAAAATGGGTCATGTCACTACTACTATGACTACTGGGGTTACATACACATCAGTTATAGATTATTTAAAAAACCTAATTATCACCCAAATGATCTATTCATTCTTTATTGGAACCAGTCCTTAGTCCCTTTAGCCATTAAAGAGGGTACATTTTAAATTCTAGTGTCCACTTCCATTTTTTCCATGCATGCCACCTCTTATAGGTCATATGCACAGTTGGAAATTCCCATTAGTCATGTTTCTCAAACTAATTCACCTATAGTTTTGTTACATAGAGAAACATGGAAGACTAATTATAAAATTGATACACAATCCCAAAATTAGGTCACATGATAGAGGAAAGCCATACCTCCTTTCCCTACATTAGGTACATATTCACCCACATTCATAGTTCCTCTTGGGAAATCTCCTTCATCTATTCCTATAAAACAAGTAGGACAAACAAAACAACATGTTATATTGAACATTCTTTCTTGGATTAGATAATTACAACTAAAAGAAGAAGAAAGGAAGTACCTAGTGATTGCCAAGAAACTCAAAGTCAAAATCCATTTTGATAGATAGAATAATTATTTCAGAAAGTTTAAAAGATATAATCTGGTTATAGAAAGAAAAACAAGCTAATTTGGAGAAGAGATAATACATATTCTCTATAATAAAGATAATAAATTTGAGCCACTCAGACTTGCACAGATATAGAGAAAATCCATACAATTTTGTGGATGCTACCAAGGGATTGATAAGTTAAATGTTCAAAAGCTTTGAACAACCTATACAAATGCTATCAAATAGGAGCAAAATTCAGTCTCTTAAAGATATTGTAGATAAATTACAAGGGGGAACTAGTAAGCTCTATGACTCTATTCATCTAAGAAAGTCTACAAAGGCCATATCTTAGCGTAAATGGCAACACATCCTTCAGTTAATAAATAAAATCAAGGATATTGATGGTAAAATTTGCTTCATATACCAATCAACTATAAATAAGTCTTATGCTCATTTAAATTTAATAACAACATCTGAGCTTACATGGGGAAATAAATACATTTATGTCAAAAGGTATAGCCTAGTTGAATAACATTAGGAGATACAAACTCTTACACAAATTTTTTTTAATTAGAAAATATAAGTAGTCTCTATTCTAAAAAATATGAGATTCAATTAGGGAAGCACTCTTTAGGGGCAATTTGTGGTTAAACCAATTTTTTTAAATCTCTTACGAGGAGAAGCTGATAACTTTTGAGCTGAGATTGAGGGCACAGTCTCTAGGACTAATGACAAAATAGTGCAACTATTATATTTTACCAAGGAACAAATATTTAGAACTAAGATACTTCATGCATAGGTCAAGGTTGCATTGGTTACATATAAGAAGTTAATATACAAGGTCCCATAGATGTTAAAAATATATTTGATTCATTATGAAACTAAATATATAGACTTCCATGCCAGTCACATATTATATTTACAGATGAAAATAACTAAAAATTTAAGTTAAGCAACATGACCAACATAACCACTTACTCAAAGTAATTAGTCTCAAAAATACATACTAGTGCATACAAAAATAGGTCCCACCTATGTGATACTTCAAGTAATGTCTACTAAATCTATACCAATAGAAACTCTAGGCAAATCTAGAATAGTAGTACTAGTTCTAGGTGTAACTCCAGTTACAATAATAGTTACATCTATTTTAGTTGTTATAATTGTCACTTGACCATATTTTTCTACTAGCAGTGCCAAATCAACAACCTTCTAATTATATATATATATATATATATATATATATATATATATATATATATATATATATATATATATATATATATATATATATATATATATATATATATATATATATATATATATATATATATATATATATATATGTATGTATGTATGTATCTACATGTTTGGATAAGTTGGAACATTAGTGCATAGTTTATTTTTCATGTATATATTTATTATAATTAAAGAATTCTATTCTAAGTAGTTAACATTATACATGTATGTTTTTCATGAGAGTTGGCATACAATGCTATTTTTTAACATGTATTTTTGGACTTCTCTTGAGATATGAATCCTTACCCATACAAATATTGTATATATTTTTATCCTCCTAATATTAAATGGAGGAAAATTTTGGATATTGAGATTAATAAGAAATTCTATAGATTATTCTTGATGTGCAAATATAGATTCTTATCCAAATATATGGATTGTTTAAGAAGAAGTGTCATTTCAGTTTCTTAGTCTTCTTATTGTACATGGTTTATCTTTTAAATATATTTGTTTGTATTTATATTTTAATGATTTGAATTCCTTATGCATATTAATCATAATACCCCTTTGTAGATGTGTTATTGCAATCTAATAAACATGATAACCTTTGATTATATGTGCTCAAGTTTGTTATATTATGGTTGCCTTTGACTCATAACCATGTTTGATTATTTGTGTGATATAATAGCCTAAAATAGATATTGGTCCTCGATTCATTGTATAATATTTGGTTCAAGTGTTATCTTATAAAAATTTCATCTTGTGTGGTCCATATACCTTCTTTTATGCTCTACATTTTCCCTCTTTTTGAGTTTATTTTAGAGTCCTAACCACCTTAGGTTAGAAACATAAACCATCCAAACATATCAAATATATTTATATTCATCCAAAATTGACCCATTCATGGTAAATAAACTACTTAGCTTGATGATATTCCACCAATAGTCTATTTGCAAAACTAAATACCCTTCAACTGGTGCCTTGGAGTGAATACTTTTCATCAATCCTAAAATGTTATAGGATAATGTTTATGGTTTTTGGGATGTGCATAAAACTCACATCAACAAGAATTTATTTTATAATTATAATTATATATTTAACCTCCACTTATATTTTATTTTAAAATAATCACTTGAGCTGAACTATAATCACTCATAATATTAACAAGGTTTAGCTTAGACACTAAATTTTTGATGTAAGAGCATCAAGTAAAAGTTGTCATTTATATGTTTTGGTAAATAGTAAGTAAAATGTGGTCAAAGTTGAGATTAAATGTGTTTATGGACCTCTTTATGCCCATTTGTGCTTTAGGAGTCCATTTGAAGTCATAGAGTTATGTTAAAGGGCTTATAGGATTCTTCCCTCTAAAACCTAAAACTTGAAAATTCAAGTGTTTCCAAGAGCCAAGGAGGGATTAAACATGGTCTAAGAGTTTAGGTGAATTAATAAAGGTTTAATAATAAAGATATTTGTTTTAATAAGGGTCTTAATTCATATGTGTCATGTTTACAAGTTGCAAATCATGTTTTGGTTTAGTAACCCTCATCCATACTACATTGGGTTGATGAAAATTAATTATGCCTTATAACTATCTAGGTAACCAACATTGGAGTTGGTAAAGAGAATAAAGTGGTAAGTTTTAGAGAGAATTTGAGATAGAGGTTGGAGAGTTTATAAGAAGTATAAAATAGGGGGCCATGGAGAAGGTTGATACACCTCTCAATGAAGATTGACAAGTCCTCTCAAGGACTAAATTATGTAATCAAGATTGACAATATGAATAAAAGAGAATATTATAATTTTTTTGGATGAGTCTCTTGAGGTATCAATGTATTATTTTCTTTAATATGGATTTCGTAACTCTTTATGTTTATAGGTATAGACATTTTGGTAGACATTGTAGGGTAATAATTTGAAAAGTAGCTAACTGTCTCATTGAAGAGAGAACCACTTGCATTTGGAGGTGATGAGTACAATAGGAATGTTTGAAAATTATACATGGAATTTTAATAGATCCATATAATCCTTCATATGTCTTTGGTGTAATTTTAAAGTTTACAATTCATGGGAAACATCTCAGTATGGGAGAAGTCTATACACTAACTAGTTGTATTACATAGTTGCCAATGAGGGTTGCTATGAGCATATTATAATTAAAAAACATTAATAAATGTATGAAGATTGGTTTATATTTTAATTGAGTCTTTATCATGATCTACATTGGTATGATAGATTCAATAGACACTTAAAATCCCTAAAGTTCATAAACCCTGCCTATACCTTGTTTGAGGGAACTAATGAGTTGCAAACTAGGAAAGACTTGTGTTCTTGTGTATTTGAATTTTTGGAAGTGTGTTGTGGATGAGTTTTCTCCTATATAAGGAATATTTTAGTATATTAATATCATTTTTAAAATTTTAAGACAAATACAAATACCTTTTTCCTACCAATAGACCTGAAGGTCATAACACTCTGCCCAATCAAGTGATAAGCAAAGAGTAAGGGACTATTGGAGGTGAATAGTTATAATATATGATGAGTCTAATATTTTAAAATGTTGGATTGAATTCTTAAATATCCCTGATGAGGTTTAGAAATTTTGAGAGAAGACATAGATCTCAAAAAACTTATACAGTCCCATATTTAGACTCAGAACTATGAGCTTTAGGATGAACACATTTTAGCATGACTTAAAGAAGAATATTTGAAACTTGGAGGGGTAATTAAGGAATTATACATACCTAATAAATGTATTAAAACATTTCAAAGTTTCCTAATACTTAGCAGGTGGCAAGATTTGTAATTGCCCTATATTGCACAGTCATAAGGTATGCATAGTTTATTGTGTTTATTTGTGTTACATGTATTTAACGCATTGGAAGGACCAATAAAGTGTATAATAAGTTTAATAAGGTCAATATATACCCAAACATGGTAATTTTGTCATTTAAAACTTCAAGAAACTCAAACTATGGAATTTAAAGAGATCTTGGCCTTATGCATGTTGTGAAAACCCTAGGATTAGTGGTTGGATTATAGAAAGAGTTTCCACCATTAGAAAGTATTGAAAATTTATAATTCAGTCAATCTATATTTTATATAAAATATTAATATTGTTTTAGGTTTGTACATATTCCAAATTAATGATTCAACATTAGGGGTATTGGCCTAGACCTAATTAGGCCTAAAGGAGTGTGGATTTTCAAAGGAAGTGATGGTTATAGGGTGATTCAAGTCAAGAGAATATAAAAACACCTCAAGGGGTATAAATTAAATCTGAAAGTGTGATTATATTTTGATAAAAATAATTTTATTGGTCAAATAAAAGAGAAATTACTAAGGAAGGCTAGTAGCCTTGTAAAGGCATAGTGAGCTTGTTATGAAGAAAAGGGTGTTGAAGGGTAATCTATAAGTTGAAGTGGGATTGTATAGATAATATAAGACTAATTGAATCCATACATAACTATAGGATATGATGATGAAACCTAACACAAGAATTGACTCTACAAATCTAAAGGTTAGTTACCTAGTAAAAGCTAGTGAAAGCTAATGAAGGTGCAAGGTGAGTTTGGGAGTAAGGGGACTAGTATGAGGCATATTTATATTTTTATTATGAAGTGAAATATATAATAACATCAAATCCACCTCAATTATTATATTCCATTCAAGTAAGGTTACAAACACTGTGATTTAAAGAGAGCAACTACTTTAGTAGGGAAAATCAAGATCAAACCATCAAGTGCATGAGATCAGTTATACTGGGTATTAGATAATGATCTAATAGAGAAATTATCCCCATAATGATAAATCAATTTCTATACCTAACTTTGGAAATACATGTAAAATTTAGGTTTGATAAAGGAGTTAGGAGAGGACCTTAGGATTAATCATTCTATTTAGGAAGACAACCTCATCTTCTATTACTCCCAATGGAACAACCCCAAGATCCAACATGGATCATTATCTCTACCATTAATGTCACTAATAATGTCCATTATTTAACCAAAAACCATGAGAAATATCTTCCTTATTTTCCCCCCTTAGGATGTAAGATTGATGAAGAACATATCAAGGCTTTCAAGACTACTTTGTGAATATTGAATGTAACACATGAAGAAATGGCTTGCAAACTTTCTCACTTAAATCTACAAGATTATGTCTATGACTAGTTTCTTAATATCCTAGAGGGTTCACTTACATCTTGGGATTAGTGTCAAAACACCCTTTTGGCACAATTTGGCCAAGTCACTAGTGCAAGTGTTGTTTATCAACACTTTTCAAGCATGAGAAGAGAACCGAATGAGTCAATCTAATCTTTCAATGCTAGATTCTAGATTATATATACTAGGCTTAAAACTACCTACAAAACTAAGGAGCCATTGGCCCTAGAAATGTACAAGAATGCCTTGGACCTTATGACTATTGTATTTCTTCATAGAGCTTCCAATTTTGCTATGTTACCTTTAGTATATGAGGAAGCTATACACATTTAAAAAAAAACTAAAACCTCAGTCATAATCCTTATACCCAATTTGTCTTTGTCCTATTTTTTTGACTTCAACACAATTCCAAATGAAAATCAAAATATTGTGGCACAAAACTAGATCTAGGTGTAAAATAATTTACTTTAACCCATGATCCATCCAATCAACATCTTAGCTTCCTAAAAAAATTTGTGCCTAATCAAAAAAACTTGAATCAGTCCTTGATACTCGTCAATACTACTACAACATATTTTACTAATTCTAATTCAAAAATTATAGAATTGGATGACATTCAAAGGATGGTGCAAAAATTAAGTAATGAGTTATTGAACAAGTTGAAAATTTTGGGAATGTTGGTGGAAATAATACCAATCAAGGCTTCAAATTCTACAAGGATGAATCAAATTTTAATAAGTATATGAATAATACAAAGCAATAGCTAGATAATAAGATGCTTGAGATAAACATCATGGAAAGATCCCTTGCTAATTGGTCTCAGGTTCTTATCAAAACACAACATGGTGAGATGGATTGTATTGATTTATACATTGCCTTTGAGATATTTTATAAGGACATGGATATGTATGAAGGTTTTGTGCATTAGACAAAACCATATTTGGCTACTAGTTCAAGGCATCAGAGCACAACAATGGTATTTGATACCTATAAATATCCATTTCCAAAAGAGGATACTTGAGGATAATATAGATGAGATCCATGATTTTCATCAGTATCATCAAGCAAGGAAAAATTAAAATCTAAGGATTAAAAAACCTATCACTACATCAATGCCTCTGAACACTGCTACCATTCTTCCAAATGATATGGCTACCAATAATCCACCTCCTCCCAAGAGAGAATAGTAGTTGCAGACTTAGAGCCACATAGTAAATGAGGGTAAAATATTAATGAGGACATGAAGAACATCAAGTCTAACATTAGTCTTCAAGATTTGGCCCAAATAACCAATCAAAGAGAGTTACTACTTCATACCTTAACTAAAAGGTCATTTACTAACAAGTTAAAAGCTACACAATAAAATGTAATGGTATATAAAGATAAGCCTAAAATACCACCTTATCTAGTGATATCAGAATGTTTAGAAATAATATAAAAATTTGTTTGGTTGAATTAGGGACATCAGATAATGTGATGCCAGCAAATTTATGAAAGAAATTTAGTTTAACCCTCGATAAGTCAAAGAGAATGGTCCTGCAAATAGATAAGTCTTGTATCCCATGTGTTGAAAAAGTGACTAATGTGCAAATTTAGCTAGATTGAGAGCCATGTGTAAATAAATACATAAATATCTTAGTCATTTACATTATACAAACTTATATCCTATTATTAAGCTGATATTGGTCCAAGACACTGAATAGGTACATAGCCAATGATTTATTGCACATGTGGTTACCCTGTAAGGGAGTAGACAACCATATTTGAGTGGATTTTAAATAAAATATGAGGAATATTATCATGGAGTGTAATTCCAAGAAATAAAATCTCAAGTTTATATCTTCAAATGTAGGTGTGTACACATTCACTACCAGGCAAGAACATGCATTACATGAATAAGAATTTGAAAGTCCTTCTTAGTTATGGAGTCTTCATTTTGATTTACCAAGATCAAAATAAAGTTCTAGAATTCATGTAGACCTAATTGATAAACATGGAAATTAGTATTTAGCTACTTACTAATTGTAATTCCCATTCACAAATAATAGAGCTAAGTATGAAGCTCTAATCCATGGCCCTGAGTTTGCACTAAAGCACAAGGACAAGTAGTTACAGATATTTAGTGACTCAAATCTTATTGTTAACTAGATCAAGAATAAATATCAATGCAAACTCACTTATTTGAATAAGTATAAGCACTGAGCATGGGACATAATTGAGTCTTTCAAATTTCAACATCAAGGCCATCCCAAGGGAGCAAAATTAGACATCATATTTGATAACAATTTTAATTTTTGATCCAACCATGCTCCAAGAATAAAAAATGTATAAATTATAAGTATAGTTGGTTCCTTATCCCTCTATCCTAGATAGTATGGATAATTTGCAGGTGTTTAAGGATGATCAACAAATTATGTAATTCATGACTAGTTCTAGAGCCTTTGAATCCTAGCTGATAGATGAAAAGGATGTTCAGCCCATGTAGATTGAAGACCTAGGAAAAGATGGTGTATTTAAGCTAAGAGAGAATTGCATCCCTTTAAGGATGGTTTATTTATAATAAGCCTTCGATGTAGATCCAAAATATTAGAAGTAAAATTAGCCTAGAGTGATTAAGTCATATTTTATCGAGGAGAATTTGGGAATGGACCAACATCCTCAGTATGTGAATATTGCATTGAGTTTCATTGAAAGTGATAAAAAAATTGAAGAGTCTATTGATAGAGTACAAGGATGTGATCGACTAGGCATACAAGTATTTAAAAAATTTCAACCCAAGGGTTATTATACACACTATTTCATTAAATCTAGATTATAAGCCTTTTAGGTAGAGACATAGGCTAATAAATCTGATTCAAAAACCTTTTATTCAAATATGATTATAAAATATCTTAGATTCCAAAATACTCTTCGAAATTAGGCATTTGACATTGGTATCCAATCTAGTACTAGTCAAGAAGAAGAATGAAAAAAATTCAACTCTATGTTGATTTTAAAAACCTGAACAAAACATCAAAGAAAGATAAATATCCTTTACCTTCAGTAAATGAGGTAATTCAAATGGTAAGCGGGTTGGATATGATGTCCTTCTCAGATGGATTCTTAGGTTACGACCATGTTCTAGTGGTAGTATAAGACATGATGAACACTACTTTCAGCACCAAGTGGGGGACTTAGGATGCCATTTGTCCTAATCAATATAGGATCTAATTTATAGAGATCCATAAACATTACTTTCCTTGTATGTGTATTCCAAAGATAGAGATAATAGAGCAGGTCATCTACAGAGAGTGTTCGATAGATGAAAGAGGTATGGAGTCTCACTTAATCTAAAGAAGAGAATTTTTGGAGTTATACAAAGAAATATGTTAGATCATGTCATAACTAAAGATGGTACTAGATTATTAATATTGATTGGGTTTCATAAAAAAATCCATCTACTAAGAAAAATATAATGAATTTTAGGAAAGAAAATGACTAAATATAAATAGCTACATGTTGAACCCCTTGAGTATTTTTTCAATCTCAATAGGTGTGCTACCTTTTTAGTACTTGAGGAATAAGATACTATTATATTCACTTTTGGTTTGTTTTTTTGCATTTAGAAATGTGTAACAAATATGTATTTACATTCCTAAGGTTTAAAATTAGCTTTTCAATATCTATAATATTTTTAGGAAATAAAATTTCATATATTTTTTGGGTATAGTATTAGTTGGAGGACAATGATAAAACTATTTTCTTATGTAAAAAAGTTGTATTCATTTTTTGTATTTATTTATATTAATTTTTTAATAAAATATTTGTTTACATTCTTGAGTTTCTATATATATATATATATATATATATATATATATATATATATATATATATATATATATATATATATATATATATATATATATATATATATATATATATATATATATATATAATTTTTTAAAGATGAAATATAGTTACATTACATATAATAATTATTCCTATGTATTCATAGAAAATGCAAGGAGTATGAAAGCATGCCATTTTACAATGACACAAAAGCAATGATTTTGAAATATCAAAAAGATTAAAAATAATTACAGGATACACACTAAAAGACTACATATGTAAAGTTATAGTATGGGGTGGTCATAAAAATACAAAACTCTAAGAAATTCTTATTTTTTAGATGAGTGATTGTCCTACCTTCTTCCTTTGTCTTCCCATGTTGTTTTTTTTATAAATAAGGTGAAGTGTTTCCCCAACTCACAAGCAAAGATAGAATTATGAATGAATAAACCTAATCAACATATTCCTTTAACTTGAATCACTATTCAAGGGTTCAACATCATGACTAGAAGGAATGTAATGAGCCAAAGAAGCCATACCTACCACTTTACAAACTACTTCTTTGTTTCTTTCAGATTTCTTGTTCCTCTATTTATTGTCTTTTTGATTATTTTCTAATTTCTTGAATTTATTTTAACTTCAATCATGATTTTTTTCCTTAACTTGCGTGCATTTCCCCTTATTATAATATGTTCTTGCAAATTTATCCTAAAAAATCAAGAATGTTTGATGTATTAGGAACTACTTGGCTCTGTTTATTACTTGGGTTCTTTTGACAGTTTCTTTGGTGAGAGTATCTTCTTTCTTTGATTGTGATGAGAGCATGTTTCTAAGTAATTTTGGGTTCTTGAGGCACATTTTTTTCATTTTTTAGTCCTTAGAAAAATAGCCATGGCCTTGGAATTTGTTACATTTAAAAGGTAACTACTTATAATCTAACTCTTGTAAATATGACCATCCATCCAATCTTAACTAAATGACTTCATTAAAATCCTTCTCCAAATATGGCCAAGGATTTATTATCATAAAACATATAAGAGGATTGTAAAGAACTTTTATCCAAATAGGGACAACATTAGGTAAATATTATGTTGGATTGAAATCAATGGTCCATTGGTTCAGATAAAGTCTTCTTCATTCCATAAAATATAGACCACTTATGAATATCAAATCCTTATCCACCTTCACCTCAAAAATAATGATAATTAAACCCTAGAATCTGAAAAAACAACAACTCAATATTCCCTTCAATAAAAGTTAAAATAACTCTTATCCATTCATCAATGGATTTCGATCTTGTCCACTAAACTCTTTTAAGATAATGCCATATATTTATTCCATGGAACATCATGGCTGATAAATAATTATGGGATCAGTCTTATCTTATTTAAAAAATGGGGTGGAGGAGGTTTTCCTTTGGGTCTACTATCAAAAACTACTACCAAATCATTGAAAGTCTCTTTATCACATTCTAAATCTATTTATTTAGGATGAGAAGCCATAAGAACATTTAAACCTACTACTATAATTATGTCTGTTTTAGTTACATATCTACCATCAAATGATGGTAGTAATTGTGATGACTATATCCTCTTATCTAAGCTACTATTATCTATTCACTCCCTTACTTCCTTAAAAAAATAATAATCATGCGCACATGTGTGTGTGTGTGTGTGTGTGTGTGTGTGTGTGTGTGTGTGTGTCTGCATGCATGCATATACGTAATCTATAGATATGTATACACATACATACATACATATGTGTCTGTGTCTGTGTGTTTGTTTATATATATATATATATATATATATATATAAGTATATAAGTTAAGCTTGCTACTGTAGTTATGTCTATTATAACTACAACTAACATCACCTAATAGTAGTCTTCCCTAAACTACCTCTCTCTCTCTCTCTCTCTCTCTCTCTCTCTCTCTCTCTCTCTCTCTCTCTCTCTCTCTCTCTCTCTCTCTCTCTCTCACTCACTCACACACACACACACACACACACACACACACACACACTTACTTACTTACTTACACTTTTTATAAGCAATGATAAAACTAAATTCTTGAGTAAAAAATACTATTTGTTAGAATAAAAAGAGAAAATTATTTTCTATGATAATGATAATGCCTGTGCTATTGATGGAATGATCATGGCCATGTCCAAGAACCAAGAATTAATTTCTAAGGGACTCACAAATAAAATACCAACTAGTTATACATTTATAGGGAACATGGTAAAATGTTTATGTTAATGGGGTTGGTCTTGATTTTTATTTTTAACCCCTTATTTTTTGTTGCATGTAGAATCTGCCTTTTTGTGTGAAATGTAAATTAATTTTGTGTGTGTGTGTGTGTGTGTGTGTGAGAGAGAGAGAGAGAGAGAGAGAGAGAGAGAGAGAGAGAGAGCAATGATAAAACTAATTTCTTTTGAAAAAATACTATTTATTAGAGAAAAAAGAATATCATTATTTATGACAATGATAATGCTAACACACACACAAGTTTTTAATTTATTAGAAACAATGTTAAAACTAATTTTCTATGTAAAATATACTATTGTTTAGAGAAAAAAAATATATTATTGTCTATGATAATGATGATGCTAATACTGTTGATACATGATCATGGCCATGACCTAGCACCCACAATTAATTTATAAGGGGCTCACAAATAAAATACCAACTACTTATATTTTATAAGAAACATATCAAAATGCTTATGTTAATGTAGGTTGATCTTGATTTTTTTTCCATCCCTTATTTGGAATCTACCTTTTTTGTGTGATAAGTAAAATAGATGATAGTAATGTGGAAAGGAATATTTATTTGAAAATTAGTTTAAAATGATATTTGCAATGGTCCACACAAAGAAAGAGGTGATGAGTTGGGTTTAATAAAAGTGGAAACACACATTACATTAAGAATATTAAATATGTTCTATAAGTGAAGGCCCAAATTATTTGTATCAAAGGTTTAATCAACATTTTTTAAATTTTAAGTTAAGAAAAAGAGAAGAATAAATTAATAACTTACAAGTTTAATTAAATTTTATTTTATAGTACATGTTTTAATGATGATAGTCATTTTTCCTCATTTAAATAATTATTTAACTTTTATTTCTTAATAACCCATCATATCATACATGTTAGTTCACAATAATTATATAATAATATACAATATATTTATACCATATACAAACATATAATTTCAAATGAATTCATCTTAGCCTTTCTATATAACAGCTCGAGTGATGAATTTCACCAATAACAAATTGGAAAAAAAAAACCTCTCGTGTAAAAAGTGGACCAGTTACACTTACCCAACCACTGGTAGGACGTGCACTTGCAAAACGTTGGACAACCCATTATCTAGTAATAATGTCTCAAAAATTTGAAAATAATAACGTAACTATTGACGTCAATATTATTCAATTTTCTAACCCTTGCCTCGATGCTATATGGTCGTTTGCCTCTTCAATATGGATTTCACTCACATATTTTCTTCATCAAAACTCAAAAGTTGTGGAACTCATGATAAACCATTGGCAACGACATTTACAATGATTTTTTGTTTTGGGTTTTATTGACATTTAGTGTGCAGAGAAATTTTCCATTAAGATTTCCCGTTGGATCACTTTGATGGCCTATTATAGGAAATCTTCATCTGCTAAACACTCTTAACAAAATTTATAGGAAATATGATGCCATTACGTCTGAATCCACCTTTGAAGACGTCACTGATAGGATGTGGACGCAAAATTTTGCCAAAACAAATAGAGAGACCTTAACATCCCTTAGCTGGGGGAGTAGCGACTAAACAACCATTGAGGCTTGAACCACTAAAGGCCACAAATTTTAATAGTGAGACGTCAGGAACATCGTCTCTTATATTTCTACCTATCATTGAGGCAGCTGCCTGGCAGATGTTGTATACTTACGACTGTCGAAATTTCAACACCGCCAAACAAAAAATACAAAGTGAATTGACATTCGAGAAGCGTTTAATGATAAAGAGAAGGGTCTAACGATAAGATTTCCGCTTCGGTCACTCAAGCGAGTTTCCACGTGAAACGTTTTCTGTATTGATTGCCATATAAAATGTAAGAGATATATATAGAAGAGTTTTAACACTCCTAATCATTCATTGATACAAAATTTTTAGGCCCTTTTCAGTGGCAGCTTTTTCAAAAAGGTTGCTAGACCACCCTCACGTAAGAAATTATATTGGAAAATAGTATTAAGGTAAAATGAAACAAGGTCATGATTGGCAACAATCAAGAGTTGAATGATGGTTGAAAGCGTCTGCAATGTGTCGCCGAGCTAGGGCAACCGTGCCCTAGCTTGTTTCCACTGTGTCTGTGATTGCGTAGGAGGGGGGTGGTTGATCGATTGTGTGGGGTGGGGTGCTGCAGATTTTGCTGGCGAAGTTACTGGTCTAACCTTTTTTTTGGCTGCCACTCTGTGCTGAGTTTACTTTTTGGACATCGTTCAGTGCTCGAGTCTGTGGAGGTGCCTGGACGAATACCATTGCTGTGGATTATACAAGGAAGGGCGTGGTTATGGCCAAGAGTGAACCTTTGAAGGTTGTGCCTGGTATAATTTTTCGTGAAGCGGTGGGTTTGAATATGTTGGGATAGGAAGTGAGGGTATTTGAAAATGCCTTCTTTTCTTAGACTACAGTTGCTGCAGATTTGAGTGCGCTTGGGGGATATCGAATCACGAAGATTAATGGTTGCCTCGAGCGGTGCAAAGAATGACCCAAACTGGCAATCCCTTTTGAAATGATCACTGAAGATGTTGAATATTACTCTAAGCATTCTTTGTATTGCAAGTTTTTGGGATTGAGAGTCTCCCTTCAATTTCTAGAGAATTGGGCTCGGAGAGTGTGGGAACCAGAGGGCGAAATGGAGGTCATGTTGCTTGCAAACAACTTTTTCATGGTTACGTTTCTTGGCTTGGCTGATCGCAATAGGGTTTTTGAGGGTGGGCCCTATTTTTATAATTAGGTTGGGCTATTCGTCAAACCATGGCATGTAAGATTTAATCCCTCTGAGTAACTTCCAAATCAGGTTCCAATGTGGGTTAGGTTACCCAAATTTCCAATAGAATCTTGTTGAGAGGATGTTCTTCATATGTTAGCATCAATGCTTGAAAGGCCGATGGGGTCTTCAACACAAACCTTGGGTACAAAAGTTATTACTTTTGCTCAAATTTGCGTGGAACTAGATTTGAGTAGACCACTTCCAGATGCGGTGGAGATGTGTGTGGGCTCATATTCTTGGGTGCAACAACTAGACTATGAGACCCTTCCTTTCTGATGCTGGCTCTGTCATGAATATGGCCACCTGTTGCGAAGATGCCCGAAGGCCAAGTTAGTGGAGCAGTAACCTCCGCCTCCTCCTAGTAGCAATCCTGGGGCTGATAAAGGGAAGAAGTCTGGTGCTGGCAAGGGCAAGGATGCTGAAGGTTTTGTTTAGGTTAAGGCTCAAAATCGAAATAGAGGTCAGAGGAGGACTCTAATGGAGTGAAAAGATGAGGATACATTTAGCAGGTTTGAGGTCTTGGATGAATTGGGCCAGCAAGAAGTTAATCTTGGGTTAATTAGTGTAGAACAACTTGTGGTGGAGTCTGGACCAGAGTTTAATTCTTCCATTCCTCCATCTGCTTCTCATGAGGAATCTACCATGCCTATGCTCATAGATAGGCAGACAGAGGCTCAAATGATTTTAGTGCCAAATGTTGATCTGGGACAGGGTGTAGAGGACGTGGATCTTCCAGCACGGACTACAGCTATAGATACAGATAAGAGAGGTAAATCTTCTCCTCATTTGGGCATTCTATAAAAGGATGGTAAGAAGGGGGTTTCAAAGAAAAGTGTAAAAATAGGATGAAAGAAGGACATGGAGAAGATTAAGATGATAGGGGAGTTAGGATCTGTTAAGACCTTAGATTCCCATTTCTTGACTCCTCCGAAATGATCATTATTTCTTGGAATGTAAGGGGCTTGAACAATGACCCTAGATAAAAAGCTATTCAAGAACTAGTTAGAAGTCAATCTCCTGATGTTTTCTTTCTTCAGGAGACTAAGGTTTCTGTGGAATGTATGATGAGTATCGCACCTAACCTATAGAGGCATGGTCAATGTCAGTGCATTAGAGCTCAAGGTTCTTCGAGGGGTGTGGCATGTCTTTGGAACCCACAAAAGGTCCAACCTGTGTCCTAGATTTCCTTTAAGTCCTCCTTATCCATGGTTTCTTTGTGCATTGAGTCAGGGGAATCTGCTATTTTTCTAATTTCTATGCTCCTATTGATTTCCAAGGTAAACTTCTTGTATGGAATAATATTCATTTGGTTCGTAGCTTATTTCCTTACCTACCATGGATTATTGTTGTAGACTTTAATGCTATTCTTGATTTAACAAAAAAATGGGGAGGTAATGCAAGACTAGAGCCCTCTTCTATCTTACTCTGGGATAATATTTTGGCACTCAATCTTGTGGATATCAAGCCCAACAATGGCCACTTCACTTGGAACAATAGAAGGGTGGGTGATAGGTGCATTGCTAAATGATTAGACCGCTTCATGACCTCCTATTTTTGGGTGGGTGGATTGTGGTCTTCTAGCTCTGAGATATTAGATTGGAGAGGTTGAAACCATTGGCCCATAAAGCTTATCATTTTTTTAGCCTGTTTACCTCAGAAGCCGCCTTTTAAGTTCCAACTCATGTGGCTCAGGGACCCAGACTTGTATGGTTGTGTTGCTGAATGGTGGAGGGTAGGTAGGCCTGCTATTGGTACAACAATGTATATTTTTGCTAAGCTCCTCCAATTTGTTAAGTATCAGCTCAAACAGTGGAATTGGCAAAGCTTCAGGAACAATTACCCAACAAAAAATGAGGCTCAAATGGAGTTGAACGATATTCCTAGGTTAATTGGAGAGGAGGGGGTGCCTGAGTATTTGTTGAGGGAGGAGGCTAGGGATTTAAAAACATTGGAGGAATGGGAGCTGAGAGAGGAAATCTTTTGGAAATAGAAAGCTCAGATTGAGTGGCTACAAGAGGGGGATAAGAACATTGCCTTCTTCTTCAATTCGGTGAGAGCCAGACAACATGGTAATTTTATATCATTTTTGGTGACTGACAGGGGGGAGGTTATCTCTTCTACTCAGGATATCTCTTATGAAACAAAGTAGTATTTTGCTTCTTTATTTAGGGAGGAATCACAAGGGGACTCGGTTGCAGAGGCTCATGTCCTCTCCTGTATTCCTTCTTTGGTTTCTATGGAAATGAAAGAGCATCTTATGAGTGCCATATCTTTGGAGTTAGAGAAGATTGTTTTCAAGATGCAAAATGGAAAGGCTCCTGGTCCAGATGGCTCCCTGATTGAATTCTTCTAGGAATTTTTGGAAATTATCAAATTAGATTTATTGGCTATTGTTCAAGAATCCCAGAAGAATAAGCAAATGCTCTAGGCCCTGAACTCTACCTTCCTCCCTCTCATTCCCAAGGGGGAGGGGGCTGATCGGTTAAGTCAATTTCACCCCATTTCTCTTTGCAATGTAATTTATAAAATTATATCTAAGTTGATTGCTAAAAGGTTAAAAAAGTGGCTTACAATGCTAGTCTCTAAAGAGCAAAGTGGCTTTGTGGAGGGCCGTCAGATTTTGGATGGGGTGGTTGTGGCTACAAAGACTATCCATTCCATGACCAATTCCAAAGATAAGGCTATGTTTATCAAGCTGGACATGTCCAAGGCTTATGATAGAGTTCGTTGGTCCTTCCTTCAAAAAGTTTTTGATGCCTTTGGTTTTGAGGAGGAATGGATTCACTGGTTATGAGTTACGTGAATTCAACTTCTTTCTCAGTTTTGATTAATGGGGAGCATTCTAATCTCTTTGGGGCCTCTCGAGGTTTGTGGCAAGGTGACCCTCTCTCTCCTTACCTATTTCTTCTTTTGGTGGAAGGTTTGGGATGGTTGATTAAAAGGAATGTTGAAGGTGGCATTATTCAGGGCTGACAATGGGGAGGAGGCCTTCCTGTACAATCTCACCTATAGTTTGTGGATGATGTGGCTTTGATGGGCATGGCGACTATTAGGGAGGTGTCTAATATGTGCAAAGGGTTGGATGCTTATCTTGCTGCCTCAGGGTAGTTAATTAACGAGGGTAAGTCTTCAATTTTTTTCTTCAAAACTCCACCCTCCATTCAAAGAAGAGTGGCTCGTATTCCCAGGTTTCAAATTGGGAGTCTTCCATTGCTATACCTTGGGATCCCTATCTCTACTGGCAAGCAGTCTAAGGATTCATGGTAGGTTATTCTAGACAAGTTCTGAGTCAAGGTGAATCATTGGACCCATCATTGGCTATCCTTTTCTAGTCAGGTCCAACTGCTTCAATCTATGGTGCAGGCTCTTCCTCTCTATAGGTGTATGATTCAGGTGGCACTGATGAGCTTTGTTAGGGACCTTGATTCCTTAACAAGATAGTTTTTATGGGCTGGTAATTTATCATCAAGTGGGAGGTTGTTTATAGCCCAAAAAGGTTTGGTGGTCTTGGATTACGATAGTCATTGCTATCTGGCACTACTCTGGTAGCTAAATTGTATTGGCGATGGTGTGTGGAATAGGACCAGGTGTGGGCAAGAATCTTATCCCATAAGTATTTTTTTGGGATCCTCCAGAAAGATATCCTGCAGTATAGCTTGACATGGAAATGCTTGATGATTTGGACTACTCTCAAAAAAGGGGTTACATTGATTAAGGGTGGCCTGTTCTGGATCTACAAGAGCGGGATAGAGGCACAATTCTGGCATGATTCTTGGGATAGCTACCCTCCCATAGTTATCCAATATCCTCACTTGAGTATTTTGTCCTAGAGGTTTTACGAGGCTAGATGGACTAGGGTGTGTGACTTTAAGTCCCTTTCCCTTTAGGGGCAAGTGGTGGAAGCAAGATGGAAGACCCTAGGGGAGTGGCCTCATTTTGGGTTGGAGGTAGAGTGTGCTGAGCTTCATTACATTCTTTCTTGTCATAGCTGTAGTGCCCTTATGGATAGTGATGTGTTGGCCTGGTCCCCTAATCCCAAGGGTACATACACTATGTCTTCTAGTTATCAGGAGTTGATCTCTCAGCAATTTGATGGGGGGGAAGTTCATTGGTGGAAAAAAGTTTGGAATAGATTCTCTTGGCCAAAGTGTAATTACTTCAGTTGGACTTTGGTCTGCAATAGATGCTTGACTTGGGACAATATTCAGAAGAGGGGCTTTACTAGTCCTTCGAGGTGTGTTCTCTGTAGTGGTGGGGAGGAAGATTCTCTACACTTATTCTTCCACTACCCCTTCACTTTTCAACTATGGCATTTCTGGTGGGATGTGTGAAAATGTCAGTGTATTCCCACATCCTCCCTGGCAAATTTTTGGATGAGATTGGGAAGGCCCCCTCTTTGGCTCCCTTCTTGCAAGACATTTGGTACGCTAGGCCTATCTTTCTACTATGGCAAGTTTGGCTGGAAAGGAATCACAAAATTTTTTGGGGCAAAAAATTTGGGATTCAACAGGATTGGATTAGAATTATGGGAATGATCCAAGAAACTATTGAAGCTAAGAGTGAGATTACTTTGTCGATGGAGAAATGTGATGCTGAGATGGTAGATAGGTTTGGCATACAGGGGATATCTCCACCCTCAACTTGCATCAGGAGAGGTAGACGTGTGAAATAGAAATTTTAAAGGATGGGCAAATGGCTGCCCCCTCCCGCTAGTTTTTTGAAAATTAATACAGATGGTTCTTCCAAGGGAAATCTAGCTTTGGCTAGGATCGGTGGGATTGGTAGGGATTCTTTTAGATCAATGTTTTTTTTCTCAACTAATAAAGGAGTGTAGACTATTAATAGGATGGAAGGCTTGGCTATCATATATGCTTTGAAGTGAGTGTATGCTTTAGGGTGGAGGAAGGTGATTTGTGAAGCCGACTCTCAAGTCCTAGTCAATCTATTCCTTGAGAGGAAGATTTCAGATGTTAGCTGGCAATTATCTATGTTAGTGCAACAAATATTACAGATTAGCTCTTTAATGGATTCAGTGTCTTATGCCCATATTCCAAGGGAATCGAATAGGGTGGCTGATTGCTTGGCAAGATGGGCGTCAGAAGATATAGATGGCCAAAAGATTGATGAGTGGGAGCAGAGGCCCTATGAGTTATGTCAGGACCTGGAGAGGATTCTTGTAGAGGATAAAAGTGGTATTGGGGAGTGATGTTCTTATTCTTGTTTTTTTAGTGGTCTCTGGTGGTTCTTGGGGCTTTGGCTCTTTGCTGTTTTGTATCTAGCTATTCTAAGTTTCAATAAAGTTTTTACCCCTTTTTATAAAAAAAATGAAACAAGGTCATGAGGTCTTAGGAACAATTTTCATTGGCTTCTCTATTTGTGATGGGAGTAGTTTGATCAACGTTCTTGAGGATTCGTCAGTGGTACAAAGGTGATATGAAACTTGACCTACTGGTGGTCTGCACTCACACCAGTCCTTGGTTTAACTAGACAGTGAGAAACTATTCTTAGGTTGTAAAATGTAATGATCCTCCTAAAATAATAAAAAATAAAAAGGAAACAATATCACCAATAAATATTTTGAAAAATGGTATTTAAATAATATATCTAATAAATATATATATATTCTTTTTTCAAATCAATACAGATAATAAATATATACATGTGGTTGCAACGGTGTCAGAAAGTGTAGGAAATCATTGGACAACGTCCATAAACATTTAAAGCATAGAAGTGTTATGTTCATCTTAGCATGATTAAATGAGATGATCTCTTACATTGTTAGATCGAGGTAGATTTAATCATCCGAAAAGTTTTATATATTTATATTATTATTAATTATTTATTTAATTTAATTATTTATCTTTTTTAAATATATTTTTAATCTTTTTATATTATTTGTGTAGTATTATTAGTTTTGATTTATATTTTATATTTAAGTTTAGATATTAAGATTTTATACCTTATAAGATTTTGATTTGGCTCAAGTGAATCTACATCAATTATTTGCACCACTCAAATATTTTTATACAGTTGTATTTGGTACAATATATAATAGATGGTTTCATAATTATTAAACATTTATTTTTAAAATTAAATACCGAGTGTCAAATATTTTGGCATTTATGATGTTTTTTTTTATTCATTTTAAATAATTAAATAATTGAGGCTTTTACTTGTTGAGACATATACCCAAAAAAAAGAGGGAAAAAATATTTTTTTAGGAAATAGTTTTGGATTGCTACATGTGATATATTATAAGGATACTGTAACCTACAATACCTTGATAATGGATTGCATGTTGTGACTAAAAATATTGATGGATTAATTAGATTATACAACATCCAAATAATATATTACATATTGTGATCTAAAATGTTGATATATTAATCAAATCAATGTAATATTGGGATGATGGAAAACATGTTACAATTTAAAATATTAATGAATTAATCAAATCAATATAGTTTTTCCATAAAACTTTATTCTTATTTTATCTAATTTTAACAATAACAATATGATTACATTGAGATGATATATATGAAGATGCAAAGACATTGTAATTTTTTTTAGAAAATTAAATAAATATATATTGTATATTTAACATTATACATGTTTATTATTATTTTTTATTTATAAATTATTTATTTTTAATTGATTTTAGAGAGAGAGAGAGAGAGAGAGAGAGTGCGCAATATATTTGAATATTTCATAATGATTGATCCAAAGGGATGACTTTTGCTCTTCCAACATGTAGTCACACATAAATTTCTAATTCTTAAGTTTTCTAAGATGTGCAGTAATTTCTAATACAAATGTTAAATATATTAAATAAATAAAAATTGACTATTTTAAATATCTAAATTAGTTTTTCTATTGACTGTTTTAGATATATAAGAGTGAAAATGGTAAAAGATGTGATTGTGCATGATTGATATCTAGAATAGAATCTAAAATTATTTATGGATATGAATGGTGTAAGTGGATAGAAGTGCATGTAACTCACATTTTTTGAGAACCAAATTGTCCTAGTTGAGTGTGATTGATGATTGAAAAGAGAATATAGAAATAATGAATGATAAATATAGTTTATATGTGAAAATTTGAAATAAATTGCATTAAATATGGGTGTGTATAGTATTTGAGTTTCTACACAAACATGAACACAAAAAAAGGATACATGGTGGTATATTTTATGCTCATAGACATAAATATTCCTTTGTTGCAATCGATTACATAAATAAATATTTTTTTTTTAAGTCAGATTCACTTTAGAAAGGAAAAATGAAGACATAAAAGTGACACATGGTGGTTTAA
>JARHVA010009694.1:0-235000 GCA_037957365.1 Torreya grandis
TGGTGATGTGTGAAATTTTTTATTTTTGTGAAGCTAATTAATTTAGAGGATCCTCAAATGTAATATTTTGGTCATTAATAAGATCTTGGATCTTGTGTTTCTAGGTAAAACATTTGTTCATAACATGCCCAGTACCATGGTGATAGTCACATTAAGAATTTACATCATATCCTTTGGGTAGAGGTCTATATACATTAACCTATGTAGGAGGGAGAGATATAATATGACATTCTAGAAACCATGGGAGTAATTAAATAAGAGGCTCATGTAAATGTGTAAATTTCTCCTTGGTGCCTTAGATAATATAATATGTGTAGAATTTTTTAATGGAATAATATGATTTTACAATAAAGTGATCTTTGAGTCTAAAGACCGGTGTTGTTTTTATAAATCTTACAGTAGCTTGCTCATATTTTTAATGTATTTTTTATGGTTTCATAAGTACAAGCCCTAGGTATTTCATATTTATTATTCATATGTGTACCATCAATGAATATTAGAATGGTTTTATGGCTACCCATTTTGGTATAACAATATGATCTAGCTTACCCTTTGAAGAGGGGGAGAACATAAAACCTAGTTATTTGGGTGAAATTTGTCATCCTCCTTTAGATTTGAAAGTGGAATAATATCCTCTTTAACCTTTTATAAATGTTATAAATATAAAAATGAGAAATGGATAGGAGAGGCATACAAATTATAATGATAAATTCATGTTACACATATTTTATGTTAGTCAAGGATCAACAATAGTAAAATAAATTAGAAAACCCTAAGTGGATTAGGGGTTTGATGTTCAAAGTTCAAGTTCAAAAAATTTTTAACCCTAAGTTGTACTATGTAATCCTTAATTTGGTAGATTGGGTTAACAAAATAGAAAATGATAGGGAACAAGTGTGAATATCAGATCTATAGTAGGCTAATTAATGTGATAAACTCAAATGTATATGTATGGTAAATTTATAAAATAGAGATAGGTTATTAATATAAAGTACAACTATTCTAAATATATAAATACATAGAATAAATCACTTAGATATTTTTGATGCTAATATAGTGATAGATCGAGTATATGGTAGGAACAAGTAGGAATATAGTTTTGAATCAATCCTCAAATTTTGAAACTCATACCTCTAGCTCTATAGATAGTTGTGTCAGCTTAGGATATTTACATTATTACTAGTGTTTGAGTTTTATGATACTATTTTGTAAATAATATATAGTAAAATAGGATGAGACAATTTGGATTTTTTTAGTTTGGCTTTGCCTTCACTTTAGTGCATCCATGTCTAGGCCATGGACTAACACTACAGGTGAAATGGTAAAACCCTAGCTTTCCATCTTCGATGTGACATTGGGGGTAAAATAGATTAATGGACACATAGTGTGATTTGACTTGAAATGAACCCATTTAAAAAATCCACATTTTACATAACTAGTACTCTAGAAGAGGGCCTTAGACTCATGTAGTTATCCCCTATGTGTTAACTTGTATGTGAATCATGTAATGTCTATAAAATTGGCAAAATATGACCTTATGACTACTACTTTAGAAATCTAGACCTATAGATAGATTATTATTTTGATTGATATCAAAATAGGGTAGAATAGTGAAGCTTTTGGTAACTTAAGTGCTTATTGAGTTGTCTTTTTCTTTGATTTCTAAGTGAGGAATTAATTGAGGGATGATATTGTATATATACCAATCCTATTAAGAGATAAATCACATTAAATCACTCAAGATAACCATTATGATATGTTTCATTTGTAAATTATTTGGATTTAGGTAACTCGACACTTAAATTGGGTCAATATAATAACATCAACACTATTGTTTGTCCTAGATGTTAATGTCCGAGGAGAAGAAGAGCAGACATAGGATCAAAACCTTTAAAGGTATAAGTACATTTTAAGTATTCTAGGTAATATGGGATGTATGTGTCATAAATATAAGGTAGGTTAGACTAAGAGATATACCAAGGGTCATAAGATAGAGTATATTTTGAGGCTTGAAAAAAATAAGGCAATGTGTAGAATTAAGAAGAACAACTAGGGTCTAAGTTTTCCAAGTGTACAAGACTAATGTGTTACACAATCATAGATATCATCTACATATTTATGTATATTTTAAATGTGTTTCTAATATATTTCAACATCTACTATTAGTGGCTCTTTATAATGTTATTTTTGATAGAAATTTCAATGATTTAAGGATATTTACTTATGTCCACCATATTCTCTCACCTCTTCTAAATGTTATCATAGTGATCAAAAGGTGGTAATAAAATGGTGAAAATAAACACCCATATTTTCACTATTATCTCTCTCTCTCTCTCTCTCTCTACTCTCTCTCTCACTCTCTCTCTCTCTCTCTCTCTCTCTCTCTCTCTCTTCTCTCTCTCTCTCTCTCCTTCTCTCTCTCTCTCTCTCTCTCTCTCCTCTCTCTCTCTCTCTCCTCTCTCTCTCTCTCTCTACTCTCTCTCCTCTCTCTCTCTCTCTCTCTCTCTCTCTCTCTCTCTCTCTCTCTCTCTCTTATGTATGTATTTTTTTATTCCACACACCTTTGGGTATATATGAAGCCCCATATTTTTTTCACAACCTAACCATATGAAGATTTTTAATTTTATTTTGTGATGCAAAAAATAAGTAGTTAGCCTTAGGAAGTTACACCATACCTTAGTGATGGGATAATGAAAATGCAAACTGTTTATCCTCCATAGTTAGTGATCTAAAATATTAAGATAAAATTATTTTAAAAATGAGATTAATTTAATTTAAAGATCTAAATGAAAACAAAACATATATTAACCTTAGCTATAACCTTGAAATTTTTATAATCACATACCTAACTCTTAGAAAAAATAGTGATATTAAACAGTCTACACTAGGGTAGTAGATTTTTACATTTTATAGAAACATGATAATATTATTAGTTATAAGTGTTAAAATATTAAAAACTAGTTACATGAACTCATGGTAGTAAAAAGAATGTAATTTTTAAAAAATTCCATAGGCTGAATACACCATTATGGTTTTCCTCATTGAGACTATCATTTTAAATGGGTATTCAAAGTTTTCATAAAAAAAATAACATACTATTTTTTTTCACTTTCAATCATAAAATCACCATTTTATAGTGTTATTTTCCACCTATGTGGTAATTATACCATTATGATTGACTCATTAAGTTGATCAATTTATTATATAACTTTAGTCATCTTTTATGGCACCAGTAGACCCCCATAGCGAAAGTTTGTCACTCATGTAGGCACTAATACTATTATGTAGGACATTGATGAACTCCAAACATAATTTTAATCATGGATTTATAATTTTAATGATCTAATACTTGACCTCCATGCATAAAATGGGGGTACTCAAAAATAATTGGGATAAAAATTCTAAAAATTAGGTCTTCCTCTAGAATAATCCATCATAGCCTTAAATTATATTTTCAAAAGTTTGATGTATAGAAACCTACTAGATGAATTTTACTATGCTAGAAATTATTTCTAATCTACATAATAGACAAGATTTCTATCACATAATTTAACTTGGAAAATAAAGTTGTTTAATGGTACTAATGATATAAAAAAATCAATGAATACCCAATTTGAATTGATTTTTCATAGCTCTCGCTGGAAAGTTTTGGGGTGTAGTTCCTATGATGATTTCACAGTAGATTTGGCTAAGATTCACCAAAATGATACATTATAAGAGTATAAAACTAATTTTTAGAAATTAAAAAACCAATTTGAAGGGATATTTGATTATCTATTCATAATTTAATTCATCATTAGACTCAATTATGTGATTCCAGCCAAGGTCAAAATGTTTAAACTTGAGATCATGATGTAAGCCTTGATATTAGTTAAGATGATAAAATATAAGATGAAATTATATAAACACTTTTTAAATTTTTAAAAAATTCAAGACATATACCTCACAACATCTTACTTTAAACTCCTCTCTCAAAAAAACTACCATTAAACAATCTCATAGAGGAATAAATGAGTGTACATCAAGAAAATGGTTTGTGTTATAATTGTAATGAAAAATGGTATTGGGTCCAAAATATTTATTGAAAAAATTATATATAATTTATGTTGATTCATATCTTGATACAAATAAATGGGAGGATTCTAATTATTTAATTTTGGATAAACCCGAGTTACAAACTGAAGAACAAGGGAAATTAGAATGACACACACATTTATATGCATGGCTTGGAAATGGTAACTACTCCTCCAAAAAATGTATGTAAAGTGATTTTTCAAGAAACACATCCTCACCATTATTATCAATTCCAAGAACATTCATAATTTAATGTACCCATAGTTGGATAAATATCTAGACTATTCTATATACCCTTGCTCTAGTTTTGAGGTAATGATTGTTAATGGTGAAAATTTTCACTACAAAGGTAAATGTTGTAAAATTAACATTTCCATAGAATAGTATAACCTTATGACTAACAATTTTTTTTGGTCCTTTGGTAGATGTGATGTTGTTATTGGGCTCAAAATCATTAAAAATTATTAGACTTATTCTATTTGATTTTTGAAAGCTTTTGATGTAGTTCTTTGATAATAGATGGTGATACACACTAAAAGGTATTCTTATAGTTTCTAATATCATCATCAACTCTATTCCCATGGATAAAATTATCCAAAAATTATCTAAAATAATCATTTCCAAAATCTTATCTCTTCATGTTTCTTAAAATGATTCTAACTAGCTAACTAATATGAAAAATATTATATTCAAGAATATAATAATAAATGAGGAACCAATAGGCTTGCCACATCATAGATATAAAAACCATCACATCCAACTCCTCCTAGGTAGTAAAGAATTAAAACTTCAGCCATATTACTATCCCTTTCTCAAAATATTATAAATTTAAATGATGGTTTAATATATCCTTTTAGTGGGATTCATTTAGTCCAACACTAACCCATACTCCTCCTTAGTATTGTTCATCTATAAAAAAGACAAATTATGGTAGCTTTACATTTATTTTGGAGAACTAAAAAATCTCACTAGTAAGGAAAAAGTTTCAATTATAGTAATTGATGATATTTTGGATGAACTCCATGGTGCCAAATTTCTCTCCAAGTTGGATATATGCTTTAGATATCACCATATCCACATACACAATGGAGATATTCCCAAAACTAAAATTTGCACACAAGATGGTCTCCACAAGTTCATTGTCATTTCATTTAGTCTTACCAATTTCCATTCCACATTCCAACACTTAATGAATAAAATCATTCTTCCATTTTTAAAATAAGTTCACTCTAGTCTTCATTGATGACATTCTCATCTATAAATAAACTTGGGAGGATCACCTCAAAAACTTGGACATTGCATTACAACTTATCTATAAGAACTAATTAAGTTCAAAAGGATCAAAATATTATTTATCACAATAAGTCATTGAGTAAATAAGACATATTATTTCAGTATTTGGTGTTCATTCAGATCTTACATAGAATTGAGGCTATGAATTTTATTCTAAACTTGAGACACTTAAAAGTCTGCATGGATTTTGTATCTTGATGAGTTACTACATAAAATTTGGTAAATATTTACGACAAAAATTTCACCCCATTTAAAACTATGTACAAGAAGACTCCATATGGTATAACAAATTATTTAAATCCTTTGATGACCTAAATAAATCAATGTACACTACACCAGTATTTTCCATGCCTAATTTTTCAAAATCATTTTTTATTTAGATTGAGTGTTATGGTGCATGACTCATTGTTATGCTCATGTAGGAAGGACACCCTTTTTAATTCATTAACAACACCCTCACTATTCAAATTTTAGTATTATCCACTTAAAAATGAGATGATATATATCCTCCATGCAATCAAAAAATGGGATCCCTATTTGGTATGCTAGCACTTTTGCATAAAAACTAACAACTAAAGTGTATGCAATGGATTAAGATCAACCTACAACTATCCTATGTGGTAAAGATCTAGACTCAAATAAGGTTAATCAAAGAGAACCCAATGATAATTAATTATTTAAGATGTGACCAAATGATTCCACAAACCTATCAAGAGGAGCACCTACAACATAATATCAAATGAAATGGTTCTGAAGCCTTTAAACCAATAACACCATAAAATAGATATAACTAGATATATATTTGTAAATGGTCTAATAAATAAGGGTAAGGGTTATAAATATAAAAAAATGGGTAAATATCCATTAATAAAATGGGCGCCTATGCTACTTAAGGTGTAAAAATGGAAAGTTAAATAAATCCTATAGCCACAACTATAATTATAGAGAAATATTAAAAAAGGAGATATAGATTCATTATCCAAGTAATTATTTATCTTATATATACTAAATAAGAGAGAGAGGGTTAGAATATAATTACCTTGAAGAGGACCTATTGAGCATCAATATCCCCATTGGCCAATGGTGATTTGTAAGATATTTTTGTGGTTGTAAAAATATCAAAGGTTGAATCAAGATTTAGGATAAAATGACTCCTAATAAATATAATAATCCACAAGAAAAGATTTCGTTCAAGAAAATATCCTAAGAGATAATTCCTCCAATTATAGATATAGGGTATAAGTGAGAGTAATATCAATTGAAATGAATTTATCTCTCTTGGAATGAAATGGTAACTTGTATTTGTAGTGGTACATGATCCTAATCATCTGGAAAGTTAAGTTGACACCATCATCTAGATTTTTTTACTTTCAAACAAAACAAATAACCTCAAACTATTTCATCCAATTTAATATATTTAAAAAGGTTACACTAACACATTAAAAACTACATTGATCAGATCGATGTAATAGGAAAGGGGAAAATGCTAAATAAGACTACATTAGACCGATTGATATATTAGGAAATATAGGTCCTAATATAGTTTGAGGATGAAATATATAAGGAGATAAGTTATGGGATAAATTATGAGTAAGATATAATGGATATGGGAATGTTAGATAAAAAAAAACATCTCTCACAGACCACCAAAGGCCTACCCACCACTTTCTCAGTGCAGCCTCTAAGTCGCATACTTAGGTAGATTGAATCTCAAAAATTTAATGTTATAAAAAGCATTAGTAAATGATAAAATTGAAAAAACATATGTGTGTACATATTCCCCACCGAAATTTCATCATATGTCACAATAATGTAACATGGGATGGTACTTCATGAAAAAACATAGCAACAGAAGAGCTAAGCTAACTAAATGTAGTCAAAAATAGAAAATAAATGAAAGTAAATAAAATAAAAATATGTAATTTCATTTACCTTGTTCTTATGGAAATTAAATTACATCTGTAGAAGTTAAGAGGTGCCTAGTGTGTAAAGTAAAGAGACATACCTATAAAATAATATAAATTTAATTTTTTTCAAAAATAATTTGTTACCATTGAAAATTATCTATCTCAATAAGATTATAGGGATTATTTAATTTCATGATAAGGAACTACAGAATCAAATATATGGGTCAAATATGGAATCTCTTAGTAAATAATTGAAGGCTAAATAATTTAAAAAAATTAATAAAAAAGGTTGAAAATATGATGATTTGTGCATTTTATAATTTTGGAAACCAAAGCTCTGTGTATCCAAACATAGTAATCTAAGAGATGACGACCTACATATATGGAGGTAGATGCACCACTTGACACATAACTACCATAGATGGATCTATATAGGTACATGGTGCATTTATTAATATTTTAAAGCATTTTTTGGATTAAAATGAATTAGATTAGGGAAAGTAATCTATGGGGAAAATATATGTAATGAAATTTATTCCAAAAATCATAGGATTACATTATAAAAAGGGTAGGTAATAAGTAGGTGAAATAAATTAAAATATTAAGTGAATGGAATTTATTGGGATAAATTAAATATCATCATAAACTTGTTTGAATAGTATTGGCCTGGCTGTTGAAGTTGAAAAACAGTTAGGAAAAAGCCTAGCTGATACCATATAAATTGGTTGATGTAGTTGAGTAGGTTTATGTATGATCTTATCTAACATGACTGATGCAGTAGTAAAATCATCAATATTTTTGATGCCTTATGGCATTACACATGGAATTAAAGAGTTATCCTATATTATGTATTTCAATAGGTGGTTGATGGTGTAGAAAACATAATCATGATGGTTGATTCCATATAGTCTAGCTGATATCATGATGTGTAAGGGAAATCAATGCCAGAGATCATGGATAATATTATAAAAAATGTATGGATGGATGATTTATTAATATATTTGGCTCATGTAGTAGATAAATTTATAAATATGGTTGATGAAGTAGTTAATTTGAAAAAAGTTAATTTTTATGTTATATTTTAGTATATGTTTTATATTTTGTATAAATACATGAATTGTGATTTTTTTTTGGAATTTTACATATATGATGGAGGAAATAGAGATTAGTATATGTGATATGATTACCATATCTATTATAGATAGCATATATTATGGATTATTCACATATGACTATCCTTAGGTTCGGCAGGATCATGGAGATGCACTAGATTCCATTGAGAATGGAATTTATTATCATTTTCTTAGGATCAGTGAAGATATTGATGAACACCTTATAGTGGGTGGTGGATGAATAAAATTAAGGTGGAAATCACTTTAGATTATATCCATGTGATTTTGTGTTTGAAAATCATGGTCACACTAATAGTGTGTGATACCTTAGAGTTGGTTGATGAGAAGAGAGCATTAGCTGTGTAGGATACATGCTCATATGGGAATGACCAAAGAGGGTTGGTTGTACATTTATTTTATGTATATACATCTAACATTTTTTAGTTATAGAAGGATTTTTTTGGACTTTTTATAGCTTGAGTGATATGTCAAAATTTGAATGGGAGACTACATTTATATATTATATTCATATGGCACTCTATGTTGGAGCATGAAACATTATAATATTTAGGTTGTGTTATTTGGGTGAAGTTGGTATATTATTTTTATTTTTTTAACTAGAGGCCAATAGATGATGAAGCTTGTTAATATTTTTTGGATTTGGATTTTGAAGTGGTTCTTGATGTACAAATTACTAGTTTCAACCCATGTCATCGATGATTACATCTCATGACTGTAGATTTGGATATAGGATAATGTGCCAAGGACCATAACACATACACATATATTGTAGATAGTGTGATGTGGTGAAATCATATAAAATATATATTAGTAGATTATGGATGCATTTCCATCATTCTAACTATGGTATAAATAGAATAGTAGCAGAGTATCATAAATCACTACCCCTGGTGGGTATATCCTCATCAATGTGATCAGGTAATTGTAAGTTTGGTTTTCCACACCTAGTAGGTCCACTAGTGGTCCTAGAATTTTAGGCCCTCCATTTAAGGGAAACACATGGTGTAAGAGGTAGACAGGTACCTATTGAGGTACCCATGATATAACCTCATCATCATAGGATATAGAGATAGTGGTAAATATGGAAATAAGGAGTAGCGATGGTAGTAGTGTAGAAATAACATCTCCTTCTATATAAATAACCAAAATAAAATGGGGATCATGATGCACAATAAGGAACCTAGATAGACAATAGTGTGGTGAGTACATCATGTGTCACAAAATGTGTGTGTCATTAAATCATGAAAATATAAGGGTTTTGCACCACCTTAGAGTCATAGAAGCTAAGAGTCGATAGGTGATCGAGCAAATGGTGAAACTATGGGTGAGTAAATGTTTAAATTCAATTATTAAAATTTACATGGATATAGAGACATATGTTATATATATATATATATATATATATATATATATATATATATATGAGATTTGATGTCGTTTTGGTTGGGATTTCTCATATGCCTCAATGTCAAATTCATTATGAAGGACCATGATGAATAATTAACATCATGATATTTTAGATGATAGATTTTATAAAATGACACTAATTAGATGATAGATATTATGTTACCTTATTCCTTACCATATGAATGTTGATTTAGATTAGTCAAGGAGGCTACTTGAGAGATATGCATGTCTGTACCAAATGGAGCACATATAACACTATAGTTGGGAGTCAGACAAGGAGAGTTACAGACATGGCATGTATAGGTTAGGAGAGAGCCACACATCTAATCACAATAAAGTATCTAGTAATATTACATGCCCATTTGGTTAATCTAAAGGGGAAGATCCATGGACAGTCACAAACATAGATTTTTAAGAGGAGCCTTTAGAGAGGACAATATAGATAGGCTTATATGGGTAGTGTAGCACACCCTCCACTAGATCAATATGGTATACCTCAGCCATAGAGATGATTTTTTATTATATTGTATCATTTTATACCATTATTTGTAAAATTATGAACCATTTATTAAAAAAATAGATTATTAATACTATGTTATCTATGCATGTATTTTTCCTTCTAGCACATATTTCTATGAGTGCATATGCTTATGTAAAAATGAATGGTGTATGATTTATGTTTCATTATTTTAATGAAAATGTGAGAATATGCATGGTCAAAAATAATTAAAACATAAATAAAATATAAATGACAATCGTAAGTAGATATAAAATTAATAAACAACAATAAAAAGGAGTAGTGATAATGATATAAAATGAAAAACATGCCACAAAATGATGATTAAGTTAAGTATCAATGAATTAAAAATACAAAAAAAGATATTTAATAAGATGAAAATATAAACTAATGAAAAAATTGATGGAATACATGTAAATAAGTAGGACCCAAAATATTTGATGATGATATGGAGTCAAAACATGGGTAAATGAAAACAATAAGAATCTCTAAAGAGTGATAACTCAAACCTATTATTTATGTATGTAATAAAGTATGGGAATATAAATAAATAATAAATATGGAAAAATTTTGGTGTAAATATATTGGTGAGTAAAACCCAAGGGTCTTATACTGCAACTCATAAACAAAACAAAAGTGTGTAAGTAGGGAATATGATCAAGGATGTGATCAGCTAAAAGTGATACCCATCAATGGTAATATCAAGGATAATATGGTGAAAACAAGAAGTTTTAGGAACCACATGGATTATATATAAATCCTTAGTAGATATGAGACATAAAATAAGTGGGAAAGTTCTAATAAATTTTTGACATCAAGGACCTAGGACACTCTAGCTAATGAACACAAAGCTTGGATTATAAAGTGAAGTAAATAAATCATCCTATAAAGGATATATGCATGAAAATTAAAATGATCCTATCTTATCACAACTTTTTTTCCATTCCTTAGTACCCCTTTATGAGTCATCAGTCTACTACATATATTAGGCACTTGTGTAATAAAGTAGGTAGAACTATAAATATTGATATATTGGGACCTCCTACCCCATTCTACTAGCCTAATTCACCCCAATGGACCTCAACTCTATCATTATTCTAATTACATATTTTGATATTCAATTATAATAGGAGGCATGTCAAGTATAGATCTCATATTTTAGTGTGATCTTACTTTTGCTCGAGTTTAGTTTCCTCTTGATCATTATCTTTTGTCTATTATTTAATGGATTTTAAACTTTTGAAGACTTTTATATTCCTCATCCTTAAGGTTTCATAAAAATAATCATGATTTAAATAGGTAATTAAAATAATGAATCATATAATTATCTAATAGGAAAAGGCACCTAAGGACCATGGTGTCTAAAGACTCATAAGCTTACCCACAATTAAGTGTGTGATCTCAAAACTAACCTAGAGGTGCCTTGAATGAAATGAAAATGAGGGAGAGATGGGGATTATGACACATATATTTATGTAATAATTAATACAATTATATGTATGATCATAGGTGATCATAATGAGGTAAAATAATGCTATGGAGGGATATGTCTATGTTATAATATCCATGTCACTAGAAATCCATAATAACCTACACTCGAGTTAGTACAATAAAAAACTAAAGAAGTAATATTATCAAAATAGGGGAGAATATAAATTGTCATCACAAAGGTAGGGGAAATAAAATATCGTCCCAAAAATATCAAAAAGATACAAAGTAAATCATGATAAATAAAATCCAAAGGTGTTACTTAACTTCAAATATAGAAACAAAGCCAAAAAATAAGTATGATAATATCAATAAGGAAACAATGGTGTAAAAAAGATGTCATAAAGGTAAAGTAAATTCTAAAAAATTAAAGTGATGAAATGAAATAAAACCATGATATAAGTAAGATATATACAATCAAAGAAACACAAATGATAGAATTAAATGTAAATGTTAAATCCAATCATGTGATAAGGTGAATAATAATATGATATGACACAAAGATGTGCTCATAAATTATATTATATATGTATACATACATCATCACTAACATTAGGTAAGCCTTATTATAATTTAAACCTAAGTCTAATCATAGTTTTAGATATATTCTTAGAGACTCATGCATGTATGACCTAGTGCACAAACTCTATGGAGAAATTATGAGTGTTAGGAGGAGGAGGAGGAGGAGGGAGTGGTGCCTCTTGTGAAGGACAATAAATGTAATGAATTTGAGCTAGTGTTTTTATGGAATCATATGATCTATGGGAATACTCATTTTGAGTAAAAATTTTAAATTTGGTTTTGGAATAAACCTAAGAATTATGTTGATAACGTGAAGGTGTATGACTCAAAAAATCACAAAATTATTTTTGGAGTACTCTATATATTTATGTATGGTGTGTATCACACTGATGCCAAATAAAATATACTTCTGCATGTTTGGGAATATATATCTGTCAAATATATTAGGAGGTGGAAGGTTATTTTTAATACAGGGATGGGTTTATTTAAGACAAAGCATGCCAATGTGTTATCTAATATCTTGGAATTGGATTGAATTATGCATAGTCATTCCATGAAAATAAAAAGTGAACCTAGAATATGGAGTTTGATTATCTATGATAGGAACTTAGTCTTGTATCTATTATTGTGTTTAGAATCTCTAACATGCTCAATAATCCTTGACCCAATGATCAAGTCAGCATAAATTGAAGGAGAAACAATTTTAGGTAAAATAGAAGGATAAAGAACAATATCGGCTAAATTAATAATATGTGAATGTAAAGTAGACTCAAAATAATGTTTTAAGGAAGATCAGTAGTATAGAATTTTCACATCCTTGGAACACACACAAAAATATATGAAAGGGTCATCTATGGAATGTCCATCATCATAATTTTGTGTATGAGCATAAATATGGAAGGTATTGACCACTATGTCAATCGAGGGAGATTGGATATCCAACATTTTAGGTATAAATATCAAATTAGGAAACTCATTAGTCAACTTCTTATGAGAGTGAGGTCAGAAATAAGGGGGTAATTGATTTGTAATTATAGAAGGGACGTATATGGTTTTTATCTTAATACCAATCTCATTGGGCTTGTCGTCATCATAATATAATAGCTTAGGTGGTATGTTTCCCAAATTTTTAGGGTATCCACTATATCCATGGTTATAATTAATGGGATAATTTAAAATTTTAGATTCACAAAAGGTAATTCTAGGTAAAGGTTTAGGGGTAGGTATTTTAAAAACACCATATTATTGGAATTTTTTAAAGTTAAAAGGGTTAGTATGACTTCTAATCTAATAAATAACACCATTATATGGAAAATTAACATACTAAAATGCATAAGAGGGGATGTCTCTCATGTGATGTATCCATATTCAACTAATTAAAATGTTTAATGAAAATGGAAAGTAGAAAATCATGACCTCATCTCTAAGTATAATGGGAGATACTATGATAGGGATCCAAATACAAACATGAGGAAATTTTTTCTTATATCATATCCTTGGAATGTGATTTGGTTATATTTAATATTACATTTGGATTATCCAAGGGTTTTGATGAAGTTAAGAGAGGTAACACAAGCACATGACCCTTCATCAAATCAGGCATGCTTAACCTAAATTTAACCAACTTGGATACTAATGAATAAAGGATAATCATTCACATAAATTAAAATATCATCAGGATCATGAAATAAATAGAAATTTTATTTGAAAGAGAGGTAACCAAAGTTTCATCAAATTGAATGGACATTTATTTACACTGTTGAAAGATATTATCCTTAAAATTGGTAAAGGTAGATTCTTACCCAAAGGTGGTGGTTAATGGATGTTAATTTATAATATAATTTTCATTAATAGATTGTGATGAAAATTGGAAGTTCTCATGAGTTATATGAAGGTAATTTAAGAGGGTAATCAAGAGATTTATGCAATGGATTCCCATTCATCAAATCATAAAGGTGTTGAACCTGATTTGGATAATAAATGTGTAATATCAAAATAAATCAACCAAAGGAGTGGATAAAGTAAAATTAAATTTAGGTAAAATATAATTATGTATTTTTTACCTAAGTAATTTAATTTTGTTATAATGAATAGACTACATCGAATTGAACAATGTATTTTGGTCATGAGGAATAGACTACAGTGAGCTAGTTGATGTGTTTTATTACATAGAATAATTTGAAATAGCCTACATCAAGCTAGTTGATGTAGTATTATAGGATGAATTAATGTTACACAACTTAATTGATTTATTTAATATGGTAACTATGAAATTTTAAAAAAATGAACTCCTTTGAGCTAGCCAATGCATTTGATTATGGTCTAGGAATAGCTAACTATATCAGGTTGGTCAATACAAAATCAATAAATGGATGAGAAATATCATATTAATAGTTAATATAATAATGGGAATATTATAATATTATTTTAAGGTGTTTGATACACTTGGAACTATGATTAAATATATTATTTTATCAATATGTTTGATGTAGTCACATGAGTTGAGTAAATAGTAATTATTGTATATGTGATAATCATCCATAAACAAGGAATTTCAAGACTAGTGAAGTAGATCAAACACATGAAATTGGTGAATAAATAAATCAAACAGAGTATAAAAAATTTAAATTATCATATCCAATGCAACATTCCTCATAATAGCATTAATATGCATGTAACTTCCATACCCAAAATAACTAGTCAAAGAGTAACTCCTACCAACTATCTAATAATTATAGTCAATATAACTCCCTATGAAAAATGGAAACTAAGTAAACTAAACCACATATGGTAACAACCCAAATAAATAGAAATAAATTCCTACACTAACACCCCCTTAAGTGTAGCTTAGGTGGGTAGAGGAAATGGGTCCCAACAATAATGCCTGATGAGGTACCCATGTACAAAGCAACTCTCATTAAGTGAAAAAAAAGGAAAAAAATCCATAAGAACCCTCTCTCCCCCCCTTCTCCCCCCCCCCCTCTTCCCCCCCCCCCACCCCAAGAGAGAAAATAATAAGATAAAGATAAAAGTTCCCATAGAATATGATGTTGAATCAATCTGCACTTGATGTATAGCTTACAATATGACCATTTTTGGTAATAAGGTCCTTTACCTGAAGACTGAAGAAGCTGCATTCATATAAAATAATATTTATTACTTTTTCTAAAGGAATACAGTGAGGTGTTTACTAAAATTCTACCCATTCCATAAAGTATGATGAAGGAAATAATATGAAGATATCTAAAATAGGTCCAAAAATAAGTCATGACATTGGTCTAGTAAGATCATACATAAGAACTCGATTCAATGCCATTGAAGTGAACCTATCGTAATAAGGACATATAAAATTTGCTAGAATAATGTCCATGTGAAGAGGAGAGCTCAGCTCAACAATTGACAAAACTAATGAAGATATTTTAGATGAAGCATAAGATCTATAATATGAATATCCATAGTAACACATAAGTAATCAAAGATATCAATTGGTGTACTTACACTAGAAATGGTAGACTCCTTCAAAGTAAAATATTGTGAAGGATTTAGAAGAGAAACATCTGGAATAGGAACATAATTATAATCTATAATGGGATAGATGAGGTCAGGTAGAATCATATCTTATAGTGGTGGCTCGACATAAGGAAGAGCAAAATCTACCATGAATGTGTCATCACAAGAAATAAGAGTAGGAGGAGGGAATACAATAGTATCTAAAGAGATGATATGAAGAGGAGGATAACTAATATTAATATTAGTAGGCTCCCCAATATAGGCTAAAAAATGCTCCAAATGGTGCATGGACACTATGTATATTCCACATGGAAATTAAGATCCATGGAAGCATGTAATAGTAAGGTACAAATAACCTTTTCATAAGAATTAGCCCAATTATTTTACCGAACAATATTAGTGGGAGTAGGAATATGTCCATATAGGAATGGAATATTATTCTTAATTGTGAGCAAGTGTTCTATGTAAGCATGCCAAGAAACATTAATAGTATTTCCAAGAAGAACCATTGGTGTAGAACCAACTCTCCTCATTGATTAGTATATCTCAAGTGGAATTGACATGACTAAGAGAAAACACCAAATAAGTGCAATATGAAATACACTACATGAGTGATAATTTCTATTCAATGAATGGACATTAGACTCAGCTAATAAAGCATCCAAACATGCAATATCAATTAGTGTAATGGTCACCAAAGTAGAACACAAGTCATGTAAATTGATTTTGCACACAAGATATAAATTAGGTCCCACAAAAAACCTTTCGAGACAATCAATAATGACCCCCATATGTTTTCAAGTAACACAAAACACTTAAATGTATATACATCAAACTTAGTTGATGATGCATCAAAATATAAAAGAGAAATAATTACATATGTCCAATGCATGTATTAGAAATGGACATCATACATAGCTAAAAATGCATTAAAATGTAATAAATTAGTGTAGATGACACCAAAATTGGCACAAGTAAAAAAAACTAGTGAAATAATAGGGCATTAGACTCTATCAATAATATATTTGTGTACAAATATTAATAAGACATATAAAATATTATTGTGAGGGTATCTAATTTTCTATAAAATTAGACCTCACCCTATGGAGAAAGAGAGTACACTATAACTAATCCATAAGGGGCCATGACAAGGGGCTTGGGGGCAACAACCCCTAGTCGGGTCAAGGGGTAGTGCCCCTTTTGGGGTCTACAGAAAACACTCCTTATGGGGTCTAGGATTATATCCTCAAGAGCATTTCATATAATTTTATAGGATGGGGTTGATATGAAACACCTTTGATTCCAAACATAATTTTGAGCTAATGTGACCCTTCAAATTGCCCAAAATTCAGAAATTTTAGCCAAAATGCCCCCTAAAATGGTGTTGATTACCATTGAAAATGCATCCATAAGGATTAAAAGTGATAAATAAAGTAAGTAATAATGAAGGAATTTTAATAAAGTTTGGTTTGTTTATGAGGGGGTTTCTCTACCTACCAAACTAGGCCACACCCTCTATTTTGACAAGTGAATAAGGATGATGGAATAGGTATGATCAAGAAAAATGATACAATATTTTAAAATATCCTTATATCTCCCAAATAATATATATATATATATATTAGGTTTCAATGTTTATGGGGCCCCTTCCTGATAAACATATTACTCAAAAACTAAATAGGCTTGGATTAACAATAAAACTATCAAGGCATATGACCATCACACAAAGCACCATTAAGGAAGCTATAAGATTAAAAAACTATAATGAAGAAACAAAATAAAAAACTTATAATCACAACTAATTATAACCTAAAAATGATTTATTATGAGAGTGAATAACCCTAGAAATAAAATTAGGAATGAAACATCATTTTTCTTACTTCTAACTACTATCCATTCTTCTTGATTGCTTGAATTTCATGAATCCATACTTAAGGAACCTTCCAAATCCAAATAAGAGCCTATAAAGGCCTTGTTCCTATTTATCCACCTTATTAATCTTAGGTGACACAACAACCTTATAAATTTGAAGTGGAGGCTCCGAACAAACCAAACATGCTTTTGTTTCTTCCTTTTGAATAAAAGAATTACCAACTAGTTTGCTCTTTGGAAAAACTGCAAGAAGATCATCACCTCCATCTTTCAACCATAAATAATCCACTTTATGCTTGTGTTTCTAAAAATAATAAGATAAATGACTTGTTTTAAAGAATTTTTGACACCTAAAAGGAAGCCCTTCATAATCAAAGGTTTGAGACCAACAATGGCCATTAACTTTCAACTCAATAATAGTTAGAAGGTCGTTATAAATATCCAAATAGACAAGAATCCTAGAAAAGGTTGTCTAGGATAAATTTGAATTAGAAGCATCAATATCCATCATTTTCCCAAAGATCCACCAATAACCATCAAAAAAGCATCTTACTAGAATTGGAGAGGAAGGTACAGCGTCCACACACAAATAGGTCTAAAAGAAAGATTTTCAACCATAAGATTAAATTTAGGAAACCATGGTTTCATAAAGAGAATATGTTGATCATAACACCAATATTTGTCTTTAAAAATATTATCATAATCTATAACATTATCAAAAAATACAATAAAATAAACCTCTATCACAAGGATAGAGTTACATACTATCCTTCAAAATTGGTTGCCACAATTCAGATAACCATATATAAATAATTAGAAGAGTGGGACAAAACTTATCAAATATACAAATTAAACCCATTTTTATAAACCCATCTTCATATTGAATTACCTCCTCAAGAACCTCTTTCTCGAATGAAACAATAGGAGGATTTTTTTCCACTCTTAAATAAAAACATGAATTTATCCTTGGTTGCTCAACCTGAGGATCTATATTACCAAAAGGAGAAAAGAATGAATGTGATTCCTTTCTAACAAGAGTGGATGGAGAATATATTAGTCCCAATTCAAAACTTCCTCCAACCAACCTATATCCCTTCATCCTCATCAAACCCATTACATCTAGATTGACTGACTCTCCTTCCCTACATGGGGATGCCTTAGCTATGACAGGTTTCATAGCGATCATCATATCTCCCAAAAACCCTTCAATTTTTTTCATATTTTTCAGTGGTGGTATTGGTTTTATTTTTTATATAATATATATATTATTACATATATCCCAAATACAATATATTGTTTTTATATAAAAATAAGAAAAAGAACCATCTATATATTATTTATATAAAAAAAAATATCCACCATTTTTTGCACTTAAAAAGGTAATTTCCCACTCCTAATAAAATATTCATCTAGATTATAATTACCCCCCATCATCAATAAAAAAAATTCATCAAACATATTTTAATGAAAAATAATGTCAATGTAATTGACAATAATAATTTCCCAAATTGGGAACTGGTAGAGTTGAGCCTATGTCATGCTTGGCTATCAAGAAAAATAACCCTACAATTTGGGAGATTATAAAAAAAGTGAATCTCACCTAGTTTATGCTTATAATTATTGGTCATAATCCTAACCTAGCTAAATATTTTTTTGAGGTTTGGAAGGAAAGGATTGTTGTTATGAGGGGTATGAGGATTGAGGTGTCTGAAGAAGCCATCTCCAATGTAATTGGGTTGATAGTGTAGGACTTGAAGTACTATAAAGGCAAAACCATAAAGGGTATATGGGTGTCAAAATTATTCAAATCTATGAAAAAATAAAAAGAGGTCACTAATATTTTTTGAAGGATGGATTTTTTGGAGGTTTGAATAGAATTATGTAGGCAAGTGATGTTGTATATCACCCTAGAGTCCAAATTTAGATTGGTAAGGTCTCACCATTTCATTTTATTGAAATATTTTAATGGAATTTACATTTTAAGTATTCATTTCTACCTATTTCTCTCTATAGAGGATTCCATGAGGTATTTTAAGGGTAATAATAAATTTATAGTCTCACACCAAGCCCTCATTTTCTTTTTATTCAAGTTTGCACCCTTGATGAGGAACATTAAATTGTCTCTAGTTTCATGGGTGGTAGAAAATAAGAAAGAAAAATAAATAAATAGGCATGTGTGGATGTTTTAAAGGAGTGGGAAAAAAAGGCTAAGGTGGGTAGGCTTAGTAAAAAATTAATCTTACAACCTAAGTCTTTGGTAGAATTTAGTGTTGAATTGATTGTCTCCCCAAAGAAGGTGGATCCCTTGGTCATCCTCTTAGACCTAGGTTCCCATAGGGCCTCGAGTCCTATAGATATAATTATTAAGGGATCTCATGAGGACCTTATCCTAGATAAGTCACATTAAGAATCTATCTCTCCCAACAATAGACTTCAATCCATCAAATTGAACCTAAAGAGCAAAATCAAAGAGATAACAATGATTCAAATGGAGATTAAATAAATCCATGGGGTCCTATTTCCCAAAGTTGGTGTTGAGGATAATCCTAGAATAATCTTAGACTCTAGTATGCCTACGAGTGGGAGGAAGGATTCCACTATTGAGCCACATGTTTTGAATCTTTCAGGGGAAGGTTTAGACACTTTAGCATATCGTATTAGAACCCCTACAAGAGTTGCTTCCCCCTCAACTACTGAAGGTGTGAAATTAGTTTCCAAAGAAGGTCCTAGGTCTAAGACCCAGGTAAAATCCATTAAAGGTCCTTGGTAGTTCTAGAAAGGCCCTCTTGACCTAAATTTTGGTTATTTTGATTATCAATCTTATTTTTTTCTATCTTTTCTATTTTCTATTATTCTCATTACTTAGGTTGTAGTCTTTTTTGACTAGGCTAGTTATCCAATGGGTTTTCTAATGTTTGATCTCATGGATACCAAGTCCTTTACATGTGCCCAGGTTAGTTCCAAAAATGGCTAAAGGTGGGTTTATATTAATCTAGACAATAATAAATTGAACCTATTATTTCTAAAGCAACTTTTAAACCTAGTGAAGAATAAATTTTTACTGCTAAAACCATGAGTTTTAGGTAGGAGTGGTAAATTAAAATAACTATCTATAATCATAAAACCATGTACAAGATTAACATGGGTTTTTACACTAACTAGAAAATATTGAAGGACCAAAGGATGGTTGATGTTTCTAGAGGCCATGAAGGTAGTGAACTAGTTTGACTAGGAAACATCAAAGGAGCAATTACAACTAGCAAAAGTGATGCCAAGATGTACTATGATCTGCTTAGAAGAGGAGGTGATATAGGGAAGGAGAATAATCCATGTGCATCTCAATAATATTATTAAATATTTAATCTTCATCCTCATATCCTCTACGTATAAAATGGTGAGCAAATTTGTATTATATAGCTTGGAGAATGAGTTTTAGCAACTACACATTTCCACCTTAATATGAAATTATTTATACTACTTATATGTGTCAAATGACTTATTGAAATGTTAATGGAGGATTAATGACCACATATAGATATGTACATAATGAATATGCCAGACTAGGTGAATGGAATGGTGAAGGAAGGATAAATCCATTATTCTGTGTGAGCCTTATACTGGTAAAACCACTTCAATTAGTTAAATAATGAAGATCAGGCTTGGAATATGGTTGACTATAAGAAATAGATGGAGACAAGGTGGTGGTGGATTTGAATCAGAACAATGCAATCTAATATCCTCCAAATTATTGTATATTCTATCATAGACAAAATATCCCATAATTTCTATGCTATTGTGCCTATTGCGTAGTATATCACAAATTCATGAAGTGGTGTAGCATAGAAAGGTGAGAAGATAATAGCCATTATGGAAAAGAGATTAGATTGGCTAAAAAGATACTAAAATAAATAATTTCCATGAAGTGGAAAGGCATATTTTTCACTAACATCATAGAAGGATGGCTAGGCTCAAGAGGTCAACTACATCAATTGCATCTAGCATGCTAAGGATAGTAGTTTAAAGCAAACAACAATATTAAGGTGATGAAAACCATGTAATATGAACACCAAAGCAGAATGAAATAGAATATCCCAAGAAGAGTCTAATGCAATGAAACTCAATATTTAAAACTAATCTACAACAAAATTAAAATGGTGGTATTTACTAATACCCATGCTCTAATATCATGTGAGAATCATTCATAAACAAGGACATCCAAGACTGGTGAAGTAGATCAAACACACATAATCATTGAAGAAAAAAATAAAAGAGTATAAAAAATAATTAAAACTAGCATATCCAATGCAATATTCCTCCATTAATTTAAATTTACAATACTTATACAAATAGGGGAGTTGAAAAGTAATCACCCTTAGAATAGTTGTAATAGGCGTGTAACTCCCATACCCGAAATAACTAGTCAAAGAGTAAATCCTACCAAATGGCTAATAATGATGGTTAAGTGTAACTCCATATGACAAATGGAACCTAAGCATGTTAAACCACATGTGTAATAATAACCCAAATAAAATAAATAAATAGAAACATAGTCCTACACTAATAGTATACTCAACAACTAATAAATGAGATGGATATATGTCTTGAATGGTTCAATAAATGTGAAATGTAGTATAAAATGACTATTTAAAATAGTTTGGACTTATACCCACTAAAGTGGAGTGGAGAAAATTTTCTCCAAAAATAATTTTTCTATATTTCAAATAAATTAGACTATTTCAAACCATTTGGGCACAGATCATTTAAAATAAATTGGAATATTTTGAATAATTTGGACTAATACTCATTAAATTGGAGTGGAGAAAAATTTCTCCAAAAATATTTTTTCTATATTCCAAATAAATTGGAGTATTTGAAACCATTTGTGCTGATATCATTTTGAATAAATTGGATAATTTCAAATAATATGGACTTATACCCATTAAAATGGAGTGGAGAAAAATTTCTCCAAATTTTTTTTTTCTATATTTCAAATAAATTGGACTGTGTCAAACCATTTGGGCACAAATCATTTTGAATAAATTGGACTATTTTGAATAATTTGGACTTATACCAACTAAAGTGGAGTAAATAAAATTTTCTCCAAAAATAATTTTTCTATATTCCAAATAAATTGGACTATTTCCAGCTATTCAGGCACAGATCATTTCAAGAAAATTAAACTTTTTCAAATAATTTGGATTTATACTCACCAAATCAAAGCAGAGAAAATTTTCTCCAAAAATATTTTTTCTATAATCCAAATAAATTATATTATTTCAAATCATTTGGTCAAAAATCATTTCAAACAACTTGGACTATTTCGAATAATTTGGACTTATACCCATTAAAGTGTAGTGGAAACAAATTATCCAAGAATAATATTTCTATATTCTAAACAATTAGACTATTTCAAACCATTTTGACATAGATCATTTCATATAAATTGGACTATTTTTAATAATTTTGATTTATACCCACTAAAGTGGAGTGGAATAAATTTTATTGAATCTTTTTTCTATATTCCCAAAAAATTGAACTTATTCATACCATTTAGGCACAAATCATTTCTAATAGATTGGACTATTTTGAATATTTTGGAGTTATTCTATATTTCAAATTAATCAGACTATTCCAAACCATTTGGATAGAGATCATGATCTTACAATAGTCTAGGGATAAGGTTCATATTTTAATATTTTGGATGCGACTAAAATGAAATGTTTTCAACTTTATCAAGGCTATAAATGATAAGGACAATCATAGCCATTTCTTCTCAACACAAGTGGAAGGTGCATCAAATGGATGTCAAGTCAGCCTTCTTGAATGGGTATCTAAAAGAAGAGGTTTATGTGGGATAGTTACCTGGATATGAGAATCTCAATCATGATAGCAAGGTATATAATCTGAAAAAGTCATTCATAGATGATCTCAAACAAGTACCAATATCATTGTACAACTATATAGACTCTTACTTGTTGAGCAACATCATTAGAAAAATTGATAGTGAGCCCACACTCTACATTAAAGTGAGAAAATATGATATTTTGATTGTAGTTTTATATGTGGATGATCTAATATTTACCAAAAATCTAAAACTATACTTCTCAACCATATAGATAGACTCCTAAAGGCAGGATAAAGAGGCATGAGGCAAGATAGACTTGGGAGTTAGTTTAACTACCAAAAGGAAAAGAGCTCATATGAGTCAATTAGGTCATAGGAATTGATATTTTCATTAAACCATTGTAAAAAGACATTTTCATGCACTTAAGAGGAAGGTTACATGTCATTAATGTAGTAACATTAGGCTTACAAGGTTTTATGTCAGCTCCATACTCTAATAAGCTAGCTCCAGACTCCAACATGACAAATTTGAACTCCAATAGGCCATCTCTAGACTCCAACAAGCCAACTTTGGACTTCAATAGTCTATCTATGGACTTAAACAAGGTAGCTACAGACTTCAACAGTCTAGATATGGACTTCAATAGTCTAGCTATGAACTTCGACAATCCAAGTACTAACTTTAACAAGAAAGCTCCAAACTCTAAAAACATAGGTATGGACTCCAATACAACAATTATGGACTTTAATAGGGTAGTAATAGACTTTAATAATCTAGATATAGACTTCAATAGTCTAGTTAAATTTTTTGATAGTCTAACTATTGAATTCAATAAGGAAGCTTTAGACTTGAACAAAAGAGATGCAGAAGCATATGGACAAGTAAAGAGATGTTATGAGGATAATTTAGTGGTTAAAATAGGTTTATCAAATAATTATAATAAGTTTAAGAATAAGGGGGAGTGTTAAAATATGTTATACAATACCCTAGCTCTAGACTCTAATAACCCAACTCGAGACTTCAATAGGCCAACTCTAGACTCCAATAAGACAACTCTAGAATTCAATAGTCTAGTTATAGACTTCAAAAATGTATCTAGAGACTTTGATAGTCTAATTATAGACTTTAATATTCCATCTATGGACTTTGATATTCTAGCTACCAACTTCAATAAGGAAGCTTTGAAATTGAATAGAAGATATGCATAAGCATATAAATAGGTAAAGAAAAGTTACAAGGATGTTTTATTGGTTGAAAGAGGTTCATCATATCAATTTAAGAAGGTCAGGGATAAGAGTGAGTGTTATAATATGATATCATTTCCCTTGTTTTCACTTATCTATTCAGTTATAGACTTCTATAGTAAGACTATTTGAATGAACTAAATGTGCATCCAGTTCAAATTTGAATTATGTGGACCATTTGGATTTTTAAAGGAAGACAACATGGTAAGTGAGAAGCCTATAAGTAAAGAAAAAATGGAATAATTAGAAGAAAATTAAATAAGCAAACCATATATTTTTGATGTAGCAACATTTAGAGGAAGAGCAGAGCATAGAACTTAGAGAACAAAGTGAAAGGTAGAAGAAAAAATAGTAGTAGAGGAGAACAACATAGTAGTAGGCTATAGACAAAAGGAAGATATAAATAATAAGAATATAAAAAATAGGGAAGTATAAAGGAATGGTTGATGACAACAGATAGAGGAGAATGAGGACACAATCTCAATTTCTAAGTGTTTTTGTAATAACTATATCTATGCAAGTTTATGAATTGCATTCATTTTTTAATAGGATTATTTATGTGAATTTAATACAATAAGTTATATTTTTATATACAAGTTTTTATCCCTTGTTTTATTTATTTTATCTTTGTTGTAAGTGTAAATTTGTACGCGTATTGGTAGCTACGAGACTAGTCTAGAAATTGATAATTTTAGTGTTATAAACTACCTATTTTCCCTTTTGGGCTTACATTTTATTTTCTACCAACAAGTATTACTAAATTAAAATCCATAAATTTGAAAAAAAAAAACAAAGGATTATGTTTGAAATTATTTAGAATTTATTTGTATTAAATTGATGATAATGTTACTACAATTATAGTTTACAATCAATAAATACACTTGAAATATTCATATGGGGATATTAAATCCTTCTAAATAATGTTTTACAACTAATGGCATGGATTGTTTGGTTTCTCCCAAGAATGTGATGATAAATCTCATTTTTATTCTCCAATATTTTTCATCTTTTTGACTTCCATTTCCACTCTATCTACTTGTCGTAACAAAACTCATTTACAATTTTTATTTTTAACACATTTTTGAGAATTACAATTAGTGAACACCATGTTGGAAATTCAAAAATAATCTTCAAAGGTCCCTTTAAAAATAACTTCATCCAATTTATCTATATTTATATTGAAGGGCTTATAATATTCCCCCCTAGATAAACATTAAATTTGAACTTATGTAATCTATGGCTTGAAAGAGTAACCTCAAATGATTTTCTTCTATCATTGACCAAAGGATGGTATCAATAAAATACTATAGTGCTACCTTCAATTTCTTTTTGGAATTATCTTGAATGTATTATGACATATTTCCTATTATATAATCTTCTTGTCTTCCTATAACATTAATTTTCATATCTTTTGTTTTGTACACAACAAATAATAAGTCATCCAACCCAAAAATTAATAGTTTTTTAGAAGTTAGTTTTAGCTCCTCCTTTGAAAGGTCTATAATTTGTTAAAAAAGAAAACAATAATTTATTAAAAAAATTATATTATAATAAATATAACATGGAAATTTTCCTAAAAATATTTTACATGTTAGATTGATCATGGATGCACTTTTGATTTGCATTTTACATTCTAACATATAAACATATTACATTTGAATAATTTAATGTTTTTTTTATTTGCATTTCCTTAAATATTATAAATATTCATATAAACATATACAAAAATATATACATGCTTAGGTAAATGTTACTATACTCATTATACTCGTATCTATAATTTATATTTCCATTTTTGTTACATACATACGCATATACATGTTTATAATGAATCCTCATAATTTTACCATAATGGACACTCAATATGAATTTGTTAAAATAAATGTAATTTATCATATTCTAAAACAAATTAAAAATATGATTACTTAAGTAATCTATTTATTTCATTTAACATATGCACACATATATTCTATTACACACACACACACACACACACACACACACGCACACACGCACGCGCACACACACACACACACACACACACACACACACACACACACACACACACACACACACACACACACACACACACACACACACACACACACACACACACACACACACACACACACACACACACACACACACACATGTTTCTATGCCATTTTAAACCAAAGTGGATTTGAAATAAAGATCATGTATACTCTAAAGACAATTTATTATCTTCAAGACATAATATATCTCATATTAAGTTTATTTAAAAAGGGTGAATTCAATGTTTAAAAAAAAATTAATGGGTAAATACAACCATATTGAAGTCAAAACAACAATAAAATGAACCACACTTCCAAATCCCAGGCTGATGCATTATATTTTATTATCTTCTACTCTCTCTTATGGATAAATAAAAATTTAATTTTGATGTGTGTGTGTGTGTGTGTGTGTGTGTGTGTGTGTGTGTGTGTGTGTGTGTGTGTGTGTGTGTGTGTGTGTGTGTGTGCGTGTGTGTGTGTGTGTGCGTGCACGCGTGCGCATGTGCATGTGCGTGTATGGTGCATGTATGTGTGCATGTGCGTGTGTGTGTGCATGTGTGTGTGTGTGTGCGTGTGCATGTGCATGTGTGTGTGTGTGTGTGTGCGTGTGTGTGTGTGTGTGTGTGTGTGTGTGTGTGTGTGTGTGTGTGTGTGTGTGTGTGTGTGTGTGTGTGTGTGTGTGTGTGTGTGTGTGTGTGTGTGTGTGTGTGTGTGTGTGTGTGCGTGTGTGTGCGTGTGTGTGTGTGTGTGTGTGTGTGTGTGTGTGTCTGTCTATGAAATTATTTAATTACACATTCATTGAAAAGGGGGCTTCACCTTTTTTTTTCCTTTTTGTAATTTGTCCAATTGCACTCTTTTGTTGAATCTTTTGTTCCTTATACCCTGCAAGGTATTATTCAATGTAGTAAATAAAAATTCTCATCATCATTTGATTTGATATTTCTATTTAAAAAAAGTGTTTTGTTGTAGAGTTTTACCTTGACATGTTATTTTTGTGGAGGCTTCAAGTTGCATAGTTATATTCTGCGTTGTTTTGTTTGATACACAAAGTTGTAGAGTTGTGTTGTGAACTTCTTTTATTGAGAAATAAATAGATGAAAAAATATTTTATCAGTATTATAAATAATTGATTAGTAAATAATTATAAAAATATGCATGATCTTATTTTACCTTCTTCAACTTGTAATTTATCATTTTTATTAATTTGATTTTTCATTATTATTGTTTCTTCACTTTCATGTAATGACATATATGCTACACGCCAAAATATTATTAAGCTATTAGGTTTGAAAAATAAATCATAAACACTAAAAGATTGTTAGGATGTTTTATTTGAAAAGTAACTTGATTATAAAATTAATTTAAAGTTTTATGAACCTAGTAGTGATTGAATCAGTGGTTATAGTATTGGTTGCCATGAATGTATCAAGCATTTTTGAAATTCAATATTAAAAATTGTTTGTTCTTTAGTTTCCGTAATACAAGATAAATTCCTTTACATTTGTGTATAAGAACATACCAATATAGATATTGTATATACCCCTAACACATCATATGTATCTAAATTGTTGAAAGTAGAGATAATTTTATCCCAAAAGAAAATATCTAATGCATTTTTAAATGGCCTTACTGCTTGGTTTGAACCAATCAATTAAAATGTTGGTACATCTTTATTGATGCCAACACCTTCCTCTAGTTTACTTTGTTGTGAATGAAGGATGAAATATTCAAAATGAAAATTAGTGGATTCTTGTGAAAAATTGATACCTATAATATGAGTCCAACTGAATCCATCACTATTAGGACCCCAAAATATGACACCCATATTTTGCATATAATGGAAAGGATCAATACACAAATTTTCAAGAGAGTTATGAATGCCAAATAAATGGCCAAGTTTATGAATGATGAATACATTGAAAACCTCAAAATTAAATTTATCAATCAATGCCTAAAGAAATAGGCAAAGATTTTATTTCTTATAATCTTCAATGACATTCAAAAGATCAATAATTATAAAATCAACATTCATACCGACAATGGACAATTCATTGAAATCATCTAAAATGGATCGCCAAAGACATGGGGGGCCATGATGGTAGCTAAAGTTTTTTATATCTATCCCAGAATGCTGACCTCCATCACTATCTACATATTTTCTCAAAATGCTTATTGAATTTCGAGATAATGCTTCCCAGTCTTTTTTATTTTTTGAAATACTTTCATTTAACATACACAAATCCTCAAACCTTTTCTTAAAAATTATGTAATGCCCCATTAATTATTTATATGTGATTTTTTTATTTGATGGAAGTGTCAAATCATGATTGATGAAAAATATATAATTTTTGATAATATGTTACTTTATAGCTTCACTTTTTTGCACCAAGTTTCCATAGTTTTGTACCTAGGAGTTTTCAAGAAGGAAATAATCCCTTTTCTCAATAAATCTACTAGTTCTATTTTTTTATTTATCTAAAATCCCTTGAATATTTCTTATTAATGTTATACTTATTAGATTTAAATCTTATTTATTTGAACCTATTAAAGTACCAATTTCAAACAAATTAGATGCCTTATCAAAACAATCCCAAATAGGTTATTTCATGAAAAGAAGGCATTTTCTCTCTTGCAATTATTGTAATGAGTAGTTCATTTATGTAAACAAGTGTCTATCTTATTCATGTATTTCTTATATATTTTTTCACCATTTGAGGAGTCTTCCAACCTCTCAGTTGGATAAGTTCATGTGCAGATAAAACTCTTTATAAAAATGAAGCCTTATAATTTTTTTCATTTGCTTCATTATACTAGTTACATATTTTATTAACAATATGGAATGGATTAATTATTTTCAAAAATCTTCCCCTTTTAAATAAATATTTGTTTCTTAATGATAGTGAATTGTGTTCCACGTCTGAAAGAATTCTATGTTGTGTTATAATTGTGTGTTGGTCATCTACAATTTTAAACCTTATAGTTTTTTCTCTATCATATCTTCAAGGACTTATTTTTATTTGATAATAATTTGAAGGTTATTTGGATAAAAAAGAATTAAAAAATCATCCTTCATTGGGAAATCATTATGTTTTATGAATGAGTGAATAATAAATTTCAAACCTCTTTCATTTAATTTTTTTATCTTGATATTAGCATCCCCTAATTCACAGAGCTCTATAGGAATGTTCAAGGCATAATTGCTAGAGGAAATATATCATATAAATAATTCACTGTGTCTGATCAAAAATTTTTACCAATACAAGTGTATCAACCTTCTATTTGATCTTATGCTTCTCCACTGGTGTGAATAATTTTATAGCCTTTTTCAAATCTGTATACAAATATGTTTCCTTCGCTTGCCTTTTTTTCTTCAATGTTTTTTATATCATGATTTCAAGGTATCTTAAATGCATATTTACATGGTGGTAAGTAGAATAAGTTGGTTCCCCTTATTAATGTTTTTATTTAAACATATTTTATATTCTAAGGACAAAATTATATCTATATATCAACCCAAATATTTCAAAGTTGTCATGGATATTCAAATGAAACCCATGAGTTTCACAAGAAGTAAAAACATTTAGTTTTGTTAATTCCATTTTACTAGATGTAAATTTATTGAAATTAGTTGTAGCGCAATGGAGAATGATCTCTTCTCTATTCCATACTTCTAATTTTAATTGAATGGCATCTTCAAGCTCATCATTATCATGGGCAAGGATTATTCCAATTAGAGATGATTCTTATCTAGATACAGTGTTAAACAATTAAATATTTGCATGTATATTTATCAAACTAAACAACTCAAAATACCAATCATCAAGAGGAATGTTTTTACCACCATAAAATGGAACATGGTGATGTGGAAAAAAATTTAATTATGGTATTTTAAATGGTTTTATATTCAAATTTTCTTTGACTGAGGGCTTCTTCTGCCTTTAAGTGAAGAAATTTATTTATCACCTAGAAATATTATACAAAGCCATTAAAATGATTGAATTATTGATGTTTTTTAAAATCTAAGTTGTATATTGTATCCCTTACAAAATTATTTTTGATTAACTAATGATTATTTGTATATCAACAAATGTGAATTCTAATCTACAATATAAAATACATATTAAATCCTCATAATTATATACAGTAACTCATACATTAACTAAAAATATATGACCAAACTAAAAATAAACATGTTGAAGGTATCTCCTATGAGATAACTTCAACATCCCATTGAATTTATGACAAGGACCACAAAGTAATATCATATCCAAATTAGAACTAAGTAAAATAAAGTGAAGGGCATTTTAAATACAAATATTATGTGTGTCAAAGATTATAAGTAAATAAAAGCACAAATAAATATAAAATGAGAGGTAAAGGAATATACAAATATCTATTTTGAATTATAAAGAAGAGGGGGAAGTATGTTTCAAATATTTAACTTAAGGGGTCTGAGGTGGACATTTTAAAACATTGGACATATGTTGATGATTTACAGTCTGAGGATTCATCATTATTTTAAAAAGATAAGCCAGCCTACATGTGTGGGATGAGGCATCAACACTCATCATGACTGATGATATGATGTATAGATCCTAAAGTATGATGCATATGAATCAACACCAAATCATTACACATGCTATGAACTTTGAGAAGCTCCAAGATATTTCACTTAATATATACCTAATATTCGATGATAAGATCCAAAAGGTGGAATGTATTACATTTTTTTATTAATTGGATAAGCTTACAAAAACTATCACAACCACTATCAAGACCCATGAAGAAAAACAAAAAAAAACTTACAACTATTGTTGTATCAAAATTTTAGAGAAAATGGTCTCAACGAGCCATTGAGTGAGGTTTAATATACCTAGAGTAGGTGAAATAAACATTGGGGAAGTTACCTCACCAATTATTTGTAGGAGTGGGTGGGAAATTTTGTCTTAGGAAAGGCTTGTAATGGACTAAAACTATTAGACCTAGCCTACAATTGATTATTATACAAAATTCCCATCAACATGTACCTTCAATGTATCTCCTACGAGATAATTTTCAAACATACACAAGAGTGAATTTTCTTATCAATGTATTGTATATGATATACCTTAAAGTTAAACATAAAGGTATTACAAGGGTATTTGAATGACCTTAAAGGTACATCCTAGGAAATACCTCAAAGGGCATCATCAATGGTTATAATTTCAATGGGATATTTAATGTATTTCTCAGTAGTTACCTAAGTGGAATTTTCCTTCACCTTGATGGCACTATTTGAATGTATTTTAAATACCTTCAAGGTTAATTTTATCATTAAAAATATGTACCAATAGATGATTTGTGTTATGGGAGGTTTTGTGGTAAGGCATAAAGTGCAAATGCCTTGCAAAGGGTGCAAAAGGGTTAGGCATTGGGCATGGAAGTGTTATCACTCACATGCTTTCACAAATCATCATTTGTCTCATCACAATGATGGGAACATCCCAAATGTGTTGGAACCTTTTGATCCTTAGGATGATCCTTTAGAGTAGGCTGAATTCCTTCTATTCTAAGTGCACTAGGTTGAGGATCAATTTATAGACCTAAAGAGTAGAAAGGTAAATCTATCACTAGTCTAAATATTTCATCTTGAGGGAAAAGGGATGGAAAAGGTAAGGATTGTCTTTAAAATAAAAGTTAATACACAAAAAATAGATTGAGTGATCCTACTACCATGGACACACTAAAAATATTTGAGAACATGATATTATCAAATAGGATCCGCCAAGGACACCCCAAATTCATAAGTGTTTCATATAAAGGCACAAGAATTCAATAATATACACAGACCTGTATGCACATAGAACATGACCTATAAGTGAGTCCGAAGTTCCACACATAGGTGCTAGAAATGGACACCTATGAGAGGGTTAGGCATTACCCATAGATAAAGATTAATAAATACAAATAACACATAGAGTGTAAGAAGGATAGAGGGAGGTGAACTTAATTCTCATTAACATGTAAGGTATAGCTAAAAAAAGTGCTCTTGGAGGGAATTTTTTGGCAGTGTGAGGTTACCTAAAAATGTTGACACTTTTTTATAGTAAGGATCAAGAATTTATAATGCATAAAGCATTTAAAATTAATTCACCCCTCGGGGTGGAAGATACAACCTTTTAATTATATTGTAGCATTACATCAATTCTTCTTAAAATCTATTTGTAAATCCAAATTTAGGAGTTGGTGGTAGGATTCTTTGGATCCACATGTGTGTCTAAGAATGGGATCTTTGGAATAGTTAGAGGGGTTTTATGTGATCATATTCTGACATCTGACAACCACTTATGTATTTAATTATCCTAAAAAGGCCTTGAATGCCTCTTAACTACTTTTTCAACTACCTCATTATACTTTTACACCACTTGTTAATCATTTCATGGATCTCCCTTGAACTATCATGTCATTGTTGTGTATCTATCAGGAAACATTACCTTACACTTTTTGGTGACATATGTGTACTAAGGACTATGTAGTTAGATTGGGAAATGATCCATGAGTAAGTGAAGGGTGCAGGTGTAGAAGTCCTCTATGGGGTGTATGTATTTTAATCATTTTTTACCACGTCCCCTTTTGTTTGTCTTCTTCAATTATTTGATTTATATCAGGGCCCATATTAGTTTTCAAAGTAACATGTATGCAACATATATTATAGCCTATAATTCATGAGAATGTAAAATTAGAAATTTATGATTTAGTGTGGGACTTCATCATGGAGATGTAAGGACCCATTTTAATAAGAATGTGCATCAAGATGAAATATCTTGGGTACACCTATCATGATTTGAAACTGCATCCTATGCACCTCTCCCTATACTATCTGAAGATTGGGGGATTTATGTCCTTAAACATATGCACCATTTTTGCTTGTGTGATTGAGGGTTCCTATATGGGGAATGAATTATAAACTCCTTTTGAATGTGAGTTGACACTTATTCAAGTTATGGATCTACATTAACTAATTTAGGTATAGGTATAGATGGGAAGCATCATCATATAGGCTTGCCTCAAGGAACCTGACACTTCATAATTGCATAAGCACTCTATAATATCTTTGTGAGTCATGTGAAAGATAGGGGTGGATTATATGGTCAACACTTTTGGAGACATATACTAGTGGCTTGCCTACTAAGCACGAAATCATTAGCCTTTTAAGTAATCCATTAGGCACAAAGTCATTGGAACTTTTGGTCTTCTCTTCCTTGAATGTATTGGCTATGTATTTATACCTTTATAATGAATTGAGATACTTCTAAAAAAATCAAATAATTGTTCCTAGGGAACTTAGAGGAAATATATCTAATCTACTAGGAACATTTCACATAAGTGCTTAAAAGAAATAAAATTATCCTAAAGGAATGTGCATACAAAAATTAGTGAAATGAAAACATCTAATCTTATTATTTATAAATTATAAAATAATCAGCAAAAATAGTGATTAAGATGGTTCCCATTGAATGGGATAGGAAATTATTATCCATTCAGTCTAGTTAGTTAGGAAGCATTTGCTTTCTTGCAACTAGTTATGGTTTATGGTTTGCTCTATATCACGTCAAATTTAGTATGCCTTCTATATTTTACTTTGTTTGTGTCCTATTTGAGCACTAAATATCCTTCTTGGAAACTTATGTTAGTGGCTATTTTATCAAAATTCCTCTTCATTTGTGCCTATTGATGTTCTATAATGTGCAAAAACTATCTTCTAGTCTCTTTGAGATCCATTATCTCTACTAGTATTACTATGAGGGGATCAATTTTGAGTAAATCCAACTAATGGGAAATTTATAGCAAAGGCAACTTAATAGATGTGGTAAATCTAGCCTTCCTTCCATAAACTAGCATGACGGGTGAACTTCCTAACACTTTTTTAGGCATGACTCAATCATCCCAAAGGGCAATCCTTAGCCTAGTGTGCTAAGTTTGATGATTGTCTTTCATAGTCCTCCTTTTAATATGAATCAAATTATTATTCTTGGAATCAACCACAGTTTTAAATTGATGGTAATAATTTTATGAGATTCTTCTATGGATTCTATGTTTGATATCCCATTCACTGATCCTAGTTCTAAGGAAATCTAATGCATTATCAAAGATAATGGTGTTTGGAATACTAAATCTCATTATAATTCCTTCATAGAATCTTAGGATGGATGTCTCATTAGCCTCCTTAAGTTTTAACACTTCCATCCATCTCATGAAATATTTTGTATCCATGAGGATCCATTTATGTCTATCATATGATGGTGGGTTAATCATGCCTATGAAGTCTAGGCCCCATTGCACAAAGGGTTGATCAGCTTGTATTAGGTGAAATGATAAGGCCACTAGCCTTTATTTACATGTGAATAAGGCACATCTATTGAAACTTTTCACATATGCATGAGAATATTTGATTAGAGTTGGCCAATAATATCCAACTTACATGATTTTTGAAGTAATGGTATTCGGTGAATAATTCCTCCTACAGGGCCGTCATGGAATTATTGAATAATTCTACATACCTATTCTGATTATATGCACCTCAAGTGGATTCCATTGATGCATTTTATAAACAAAACACCATTTATGAGTACATAAGGAATGGCCTACAACATAAAATGATTGTGATTGCATTTATTCAATATAGGAGGATATCAACTAGTTTGAAGAAAGTCATCATATTCTACATCTATTCTATTTCATCTTCTTAGCCTATTGATTCCTTTTCGTACAACACCAAGACTATTCTATCTTCAAATTTTTCTACCTTAGATAATTATTCAAAGAGTCCTTTTCCTCACACTAGCTTGGTGATCTATATGTTTACATCATACTCCATCACCTTTGTGACCCAATTGGATCCCTTCACATTAATGTCCTTACTGAATAAGAAATATTTTATACTTGCATGTACAACCATGAGTTATAATTTTTTGTTGGAGAGCATATGCCTAAAAATTTTGAGCACTATTATAACTACAAGGATGTAATTTTATACAAAGCTATAGTGTATCTCATAATCATTCAGTGCTTGGTTGATGAAGGCAATTAACTACTCCAAATGACTATTATTTTATTGTGTAAGGATAGCTAAGATGCCTTTAACCCCATAAAATGCATAGAGGATAAAATATTTACTATAATATGGGTTGATCAAGGTGGGAGCTTGTGTGATGGCACACTTAATGGATTTAAATATATCCCTACTTTCATGAGTCTAGCTGATTATAACATTCTTCTTGAGCATCATAGTGAGGGGTTTCGTTAGGGTAGCAAAATAAGACATGAATTTATTGACAAAGTTGATTCTTCCTAAAAATATATAGAGACTCTTCTTGTGACTTGGAAGAGGGAGAGATGAAATAAATTTGACTCACTTAGGATCAATAAATAATCCCTCTTTGGAGACAAATTTCCCTAGTAAAACACCTTCATAAATTTTGAAGATACACTTGATAGGTTTCATAGATATTCCAAACTCATGGAACCTTGCAAATACTTTCTTGAAATGGCTGAAGGGATCTTATACATGCTTAGAAAAAATGTTTGTCATCAAGGAAAACCAAGATGATCTTGTTAATAATCTCTTTAAATGCCATATTCATGGCTCTTTAGAAGGTCACTCCTATCTATGTCAAACCAAATGGCATCCATTGGTATGCGAAGGTTCCCCACTTAGTGGTAAATGCTATTTTATAATGACCACATTATTTTAAAAGAATTTGGTTGCATCTTAAGTAGCCATATAGCAATGAGAATATCTTAGTGCTTACAAATATTTATATGATTTACTCTATTAGTGGGAGGGGATAGTATTATTTGAGGGAAGCTTTATTCATGTCCCTAAAGTCTACACATAAATATATTTCCCCATTATTCTACACTAGAACTAAGTTGGTCACCCATGAAGAGTATTTAATTGGAAGTATTATGTTGGATTTAATGATCTTGAAACCTCCTTTCTCATCAAGGGCTCAAGATTTAGGTTGATACATCTCTAATTTTGGTGGATTGGTTGCATGCCAAGGTCGAGCTCAATTGTGTGTTGTGTTAAGCTTGGATCAAATCCCCTTAGATACTTATACCTCCATGAAAATATATAATCATATCTCTTACTAAGTTTAATAAATCTCTTAATTTATGGTGGGGAACATACATTTCCAAATTTTAAGACATTTTCTTTAGAAATGGTTTCTTGTGCAGAGACCTCCTCTTTTATCATCATAGTTTGATTATCTCCTTTGAGATGGTCATTAGAATTGAAGATGTTTTATAAGTTAACTAACCCTTTTGGTATCTTGTTTCCATTTAGTTGGACAACTTGATATTTGTATTTGGATTTTAGCTATGCTTGTTTCATGGCACAAAACTCAACCTCATCCTATAGGAAATTGATAATCTATTCATCACTCTCAAACACCTACCAATTATCTATGTTGTCATGGACTACTGGTCTTATCATGATCTTGACAAGCTACTCAAACTCTTTCATTATGTTGCATGGGATGTCATATTTTACACCTATAGTTGTGAGTCTATCCACATAAATGTTTTGTGACCTTGGTATCAAAATAATATTGAATGCATAAAAACCTTCAATCATATCCCACACTCTATGATTATAATATTTCATTAGCCATTTTTGGTCATGATTCATGTTCTAACCTAGTTAACAACTAGTTCACTATCACGCAATTCATGTAGTGCCTTGATTCCTTTATTTTTTATAAGTTGGATACCTTAGATCAATACCTCATATTTTGCATCATTATTCATGCAAAAGAACTACAACCTAAAGGCATGGAAATATTTCTCTTTTTTAAGGGAGACTAGCATCACACTACCTCCAATTCCATTTTTAAATTGGGAACCATAAAAGTATAATTGACATGTACCCTCATGGTTCTCCTACACCTTTACTATCTTGGGTAGCACAAAATCATCCTCTAAGATGCAATAAGTACCTAACCATGTATCCTCCAATTTTTCATATAGATTTCACTCATAATGTTCATGTGCCCATTCATCTAGAAAGTCATCTAGGATCTCTTCAAGTAACATTATGGCTTCATGGAGAATCAGATTCTCCTATTGATTAAACATTGTGTGTTTTAATTTAACTGGGTTGGGAGAGTATGGTTGAACATGACTCTTGAATATGGGTGCAGCCCTAATGCTCACCTTAGTCCTATATATATTTCTAAGTAACATATATGACCAATATGAAGATAAATATCTACCCATATTTTCCATGAAGTCTTGGGAGAGGTAGATGTTGAAGTAGGGAGGAAAGTTAATGATTATGATACCTTGTAATATTAAAAGTCTTAGGCATGCATGTAGTGTAATATTCAAATCATTGATGATTCTTAAGGTCTTAACCATTGTCCCATCAAATTGTACCACCCCTTTTAAAATAAGGTAATATGCAATTCAAAGCATATCTATGATTTTCTTTGGCATCACCAAGCTACTCACACCTAATTTGATCATGTAATTGTGCACTAGGTGCTAGCTAATAATCAAGGAAATATAGTACAAAAGTAGCTTGGTAATACTATGCACTTAAATTTACTCCACTTTGGGTTGATATAGACTTGCATAGATGGAAGGCATAATTTATGATGTCTTACATTCCTAAATTTGTTTCAATGTGTCTTCTATAGAATTAATTGAAAAAGAATGGAAAGATCATCCCACATAGTACATTGAGGCTTATTTTATTCATCTTCTCAACTATGTTGAAAGGAATTTGGGATCCCTTTGGCTATGGTTTTTTAATAGTATCCTATTCTCATATTTTCATACTAATTTGAGGCTACTCTTCTCTTTGTGAAACTTATTTCATGTGTATTTAAGGTTGCATAGGCACCTTATCTTGTGTACCCATGCATGTGATCTAGGGTGTTTAAGGTGAAGGCATTGAATTTGGTAATGCCTCCTTTATTTCTCTCATTTTTAATCCTATATTTAAATTAAATAAGGTGATTTTTTTACCATATGTGCCACTCTAATTTACATAGTTTAAATCATACTCCTACTAGTTGATAAGAGTAGGCCCATCTTGTTTTTACACTGGTGCTTGAATTTATCCTTCATATGGAGTTATGGTATTCATCTACTCTTGAGGTTGAAAAAAAAAAATTCACCATGATTGCTTGGTTCATGAATCCATTTGTGCATGTAGATTGATTATATAGTTTACCATATGGGAAACACCATTCAAGATCCTATGCATTGTTAGTTTGCATGGGTACAAGAGCTCTAGAGGTGCTAATAACATCAATTTTTTATGCATAAGGTGGTCTACTATATGTGAGTTGATTTTGTGTTTATGTACTACCTTGGTAAGGAGGTATGCTTGATTAATATTACTGAGTGAAGGTTTGATGAGGCATGAGATATTATGGTTACTACCTTTTGAAGGTGATAAGCTCATTTCCAAAGCTTTCTAGTAGTGTTTTAAACTAGTTCAATTTGTTAAGGGAAATAGAAAATGAATTTTGTGAGCTCACTATAGTGGGGATAGGTGTTAACATAGGATACATAGTTGGTTGGCTAGGATGAGGATCTATAAATAGGGGCATGGGGGTATAGGCACAATTTTCTACATACACACCAACTTCAAAGTCATTAGGTAGTAATGTGCCTACCATGGATTGAATAATCATAGATATATCATTACTAAGAGTCTTTAAAAAATATAAAAATGCAATATTAGATGGATTATACAAGGGTGGGATCCTATCCCAGACTCTATGAAACCTAAAGTTGAAATCAGCCATCATCTTGTGTGGGGATTGATTTATAGATGTGAGCTAATATATTAGGGATAAGTGGTCACTCTAGTCTTTAAATTACTTGCATAGTTCATCCTAGTTGTGAATATAATTTGGTCTCAAGCCTTGATACCACTGAAGTGATTTTCTTTTGAAAGAAGAGGCATCTTGACTATGACATTGTCTTCATTATCATGGTATATTGAGAATCTATTTACAATATCTTGAATATGCTCCATAAGGGAAGTCATATTCTCTCTAGTAAAGTAGGATAAAAGTTTGAGGGATGCAACTAGAATGTCATCATATTAGGTAAGAATCAATGGATTACCTCCATTGAAAGTTGCAAATATCTAACTCCTTTATGTATCCATGAATGGCATAGGGAATAATATCCCTTTATGTGCAAGGAACCTTCTAAATGGAAGTGTCAACTGAGATATAGGGGGTAATTACCTTTAACTACTCCTCGTAATAGGGGAAGAATATATTCTTACACTTATTATTATATATGGTAATGAAATATCAACAATATTTAAATCAATACCCATTTTAGATGATCTTGTTTGTCTTGGCATGTAGTTAAGGGACCGATCTTTATGAACCAACATTGCTTGGAGTTTCTAGGTGCTCTTACTAAGTGAATATAACACTTGTTAACTAAGGGTACCACTAATTCCTTAGATCATTCTTCAAATTGGTCCCACCAGGCATGCTATAAACTATTGTCATTAAAAACATGCAATAATGGTTGATTTATGGTGCAAGAGGTTTTGTGGTAGGGCATAACTTTTGAATGATTTTTATAGCATACATAAGGGTTTAGTGTTAGGCATCGAAATGTTATCACTCACCTAATCATGTAGATAATAAATTGTCTCGTCACAATTATGGTAATGTTCCTAAGGTGTTGGGCTCTTACTCTCCTTGGGATGAGCCTCCATAGTAGGCCAAATTTCTTCTATTCTTCCTACACCAGGTTTAAGAGCAGTGCACAAAATCTAAATAGTAGAGAGGTAAATCTAACACTAATCTAAACATAATATCTTCAAGGAAAAGGTAAGGATTATCTTGAAAATATAATTTGATACACCAAAATTAGAGTGAGTACTCCTACTATTATGGACACACTAAAAATATTTGAGAATAAGACATTATCACTTATACTCCACCAAGGACACCAAAAATCCATAAGTGTTTCATATAGAAGCACATGAATGTAGTATAACACTAAGAGGGATAATAGATGATCCACAAATAATGTCTATATATACCCATATGCATATAGACCATAACCTACAAGTGAGTCCCAAGTTCCACATAAAGGTACCAAGAATGGACAACTATCAAAGGGGTAGATGTTACCCTTAAACAAAGATCAAAAAACAAAAATAACACATAGAGTGTAAGAAAAATAGAGGGAGGTGAAATTAAATCTCATTAAAATGAAAGGTTTAGCCAACAAAAGTTCTCTTGGAGGGAAAATTTTGGTAGCATGAGGGTTCCTAAAAATTTCAACCCTTTTTTATAATAAGGAATAAGAATTTATAATTTATTAATCCATTTATAATTAATACACCCCTTGGGGTGGTAGATACAATCTTTTAATTCTATTACAACACTACATATGGGCTTCTTAAATTCTACCCAATGACATGAATATGGGAGTTGGTGGTAATATTTTTTGGATCCACATGCATTTTTGAGAATGGAATATATTTGGAATAGTCAAAGGGGTGGCATGTGATCATATTCTAACATCTGATAGATACTTATGCATTTACTTATCCTAACAAGGCCTCAAACACCTCTCAATTACTTTTACAACTATTTCATTATACTTTACTTCCACTTTTCAATGATTACGTGGGTTTATCTTAAACTACCACATCATTTTTATGTATCTATTAATAAACATTACCTTATGCCTTTTAGGGACATCTATGCACTGAGAGCTACATAATTATATTATGTAATGAGCCATGAGTATGTGAAGGGTGTAGATGTAGAATTCATCTATGGGGTACATGAATTTTAATCCTTTTTTTCCAAATACCATTTTGGTAGTCTTATTTAGTTCTTTACTTTATACTAGGGCCCACATTAGTTGATGAAGTATCATGTGCACAACATAGATCAGAGCCTATGATTCATGAGAATGTGGAATTGGAACTCTATGATTTGGTGTATGACATAATTATGAAGACATAAGGACCATTTTGAATAGGAATGCACATAAAGATGGAAGATCCTAATCACACCTCTCATGATTTAGAATTGATTCATGTACACTTCTCCCTACATTATTTGAAGATTGGGGACTCTACATCCTTGAACCTACACACCATTTGTTCTTGTGTGATGGAGGTTTCATTTATATGGTGTGAATTAAAAACTCATTTTGAATGTAATTTGAAAATTAGTAAATTCTTGGATCTATGTTGACTACTTTAGGCATGGCCTCAGATGGGAAACATATATGCATAGGTTTGCCTCAAGGAACTTGACACTTCATAGGTATGTAAACCCTCTATAATATATTTGTGATTCATGTGAAATCTAGGGTGGATTAAAAGGTTAATAAGTACCTTAAAGGTATCTCTTAGGAGATACCTTAAAGTTACCCATGAAGGTGTTATGGAGGTTTCAAACATTTTTTTATAAAATTAAAAGGCTTTGTACCCTATATTTTGATTCTCCTAGATCCCTAAAGGTATGACAATTGGCATCCCTTCATTAAAGTGGGATTTCAAAAGATACCTTGAAGGTTGATGTCATACATTTTAGAGGATGATGAAGGTATCTTATAGGAGATACCTTTAACATGAATAGTGTTATATCCAACACACCCCAACTTGTAAGAGGGTACCCATTTTTTAAAGAAAATTCAAGGTTTATTCATAATTTGGGCTATGCATGTGTATCCATAGAAGTTGAACATTTTTAGCATTAAACCACACTTTGGTTGTACCAAATATCCCATTGTAGCCCTATTTTCATTAGAATAACTTATTGAGACTCATTTATTGATGGAAATTTTGGAAATTTTCCATGTATGATTTGGGTTTGTTTATTCGAGTTCTTTTATTTGACTTTACTTATTCATAATTATAGACATTTTATGGTCTTCAACAACTTTTGGTCTCCAAGAAATTTTCAGTCTTTGACATTTTAGTCTTCAAGAACTTTCTCTTTGGGAGATTTTTAGTCAAAAATTTTCCTTCAAATCTTTCTATTTGGCACCTTCCTCTACGGTAACTTTACTTTGAAAACTTTAGTCTTAGAAAAGTTTTAATCTTCAATAACTTTCTCTTCAATAGATTTGATTCAGAAGGTCTCAGTCAAGAACTTTCTCCTTGGTAATATCTTCCCAAATAATAATCTCCCTAAAAAACATTTGATTTTTGAGATCTTCCATGACTTTCATTCGGATCCTTTTGGTTGGGAACTTTCTCTTCAATGACTTTCCCCAAAAAATCTTCCAAAATATTTAAATAGCATTTTTTTATTTGAGGTCATTCATTTAAAACCTTGGGCTCACTATATCACATCATTCATCTCTAATGCAAAGGTTGACCTCTCAACTAAACCATATAGTGACAAGTGTCAAAAGAATATGTAACACTGTGGTACCCCAAATGAATAAGCATCCTACATGGCATACCCACTAGGCTTAGGTGGTAATTGAATAAGGTGATGAAATAATATATGTTGGTGATTAATTCCACATGAATTAAATGAATGTATAAATTTATAACATTAAACCCCTAACTAAGTTGAATTCATTTGATTATCAATGAGATCGAGTGCACATAGCCTTATGTGATTTCAATCACCCTAGCTACATTTATAACAATCTAAAATTGTTATAATAGAGTTCTAGGACAAAATTTTCAAAATCTCAAATGACACCATCATTAAGAACCAACAAATTCATCTTCATCTAGGACATACAAGGGAGCTCCACCACCATCTAGGTTCTCCATTAAGGATTCCACAAAATACCTAGACACATTTTTTGATACAATAATGTTCAATAGTACCCATGCCAATTAATAAAATTTATGGGAGGTCATAGAGAATGTTGACCCATTTTCATGTGCGTAAGATGTCTCTATAGAATAAAAAATTGTAGATGAATTACTACCATTCAAATGCCAAGCACTCCACTATGTAGTTACTAAGCTAGAAGTCATGTTGTGCATTGACTTATTGCAAGACTTGTTATTTGAAGTGATAATTATATATGGTGTCTATATACACTATGTTAAGAATCACATATTCATTTCATACATATCAAGTGACACATTCATGAGGTATTTATGATTTCATATTCTAGACACTGCATTTGATTTGCATAGTGTGGTTACTTAGAAGAAAAACAATAATGTGGAAAACATAGTAAGTAAATGGCTTCTCCTAGGGGAGAAATTTAAATTAAAGGAAGCAACCAAGAACCTTGTTCCCATCACCTAGTTATGAATAGGAATTGATATTAGCATGACATTGTTAAATTGACTATTTGGCCCCCAAGTATTTATTTCCTTCATTTATAATGGGTACCCCTACTTGACTTTTTCATCACTTTAAAGCACACCTATACATTTGGGGAGGTTATTAGTGCCCACCTATAAGAATAAATACTATACAAAGACAAGAACCTCCAAGGTGGGAACTTATACATGATGTCATATCTCTTAGAGGTAGTCATGGGGACTGTCTATAAAAATAATCGAGCTCTATGGAATACTAACCCAACTATATAAAGAATCAAATTTGTGAATTCTGATCTTTTATCAACATTTATGCATATAAGAGGAACATTACTATAATTGTAGATGACTTGTATCCTCAAATTTGAATGGAATTTTATGGGTAGCCTCTATCTAGGGTATCTAAGAGCATTGCCAATATGCTTATGAATTTGGTTGATTATTTTCTATACCCAAATTATATAGTTATCATGATTTTTGGACATAAGTTACACCCTCTTTGGCTCCCCAAATTCAACTTAGAAAAATTTATAGAGCAAGAGATTACTTTTCAATTATGGAATGGGATATATGAAGACTTGACCAATAGTAATAAGAGTACATTCCATGGATGCCATCTCATAATTAGGAGAATGCAATACACATACATAAGACAATTTAAAGAGGTTGGTAATACAAGGAAATCTTATGCCTTGGATGTTATGCCCCATATGGATTTGGACCCCCATGAGAGATTGAAATAAAATATCCATAATCTAGGCATTCCCTTTAAACATGAACCCTTTGATTATGAATTTTTTTCCTCAATGAAAAATATGATGAAGTTTTTAAGGAAATGGTAAATATTATTGCTCTGAATGAATAATTTTTATGGGTGATATAAGTAGACCCATCCCTTACACTTATTCAAGACAAATTTAAGATCCCATCACTAGGGGGATGGACATCATCTGATTTATGGAGTAGTTGACCTTACCAATAGCCACAAGATCAAATATAGGACCCCCAACATCCACCTATTATGATTATAGATCTACAAAAAGAGTAAGAGTAAATTGAAGGAGAGAAATCAATTACTACTCAACAAGAGCAAGAGAAAGTGTTATGGGAAACATCACATGTTACAATTCAAAAGGAAGAAGAGGCAACTCAAGTTCAAATGTCTAATATTAAACTGAGGGAGGTAAAGAAATAACTATTTTAAGAGTTAATTCAGATGAAGGCCAACACTATGGGGATGGAAGAGGGAATCATATTCCTGGACTCCTCTAATGAGGAAAAGACTAAGCCTATTATGATAGCTTCAGTAGCCACAACCTCAAGCATAACTCTTTCCTCTCTTACCCAACAAGTAACTGCTCCTTCAAGTGAGAGGACAATAATCTATTACAAGAGAAAAAAAGCTTAGAGAAGCCACAGATTTCATTCATATAAGTGACAAGTAGATAGGAACCACCTTTAATTAAAGGTGAGCCAAGCCTTGACAAGGGGAAAAAGGATATATAGAAAGCTAAATTACTAATATTGTAAGGATTGAAATCAAAGGCACCCATTAATCATGACCAATCAGGCAAGAGTGCTCTATTTACTACTCCCCTAGGCCTTTTTTCTATTATGTCAATACCATTTATTTATTATTTGTCATTGCCAGTTGTTTCTACATTTAATAATGTGTTATCATTCCCTACGAGGCTTATTTTCATTATGTAAACCAATAATATAACCACTCTCCTTCAATATCCACCTCTACTTACACAACCACCAACAAACCCATCACCTAGGTATCAACTTCTTCTACTCAATTAAGTTAACCACTACCCTCATTAGGAGTATTAAAAACCATATTAGTGGTGGAAACAAAGAGAGATCCCAAGAAGAAGCCAATCTACATTATGTATCCCATGCCACACCCAAGATATGTATACTAATCCAAGATAATTTAGACTTCAATGCGTAAGCCAATAACTAATATTGGGCTTGAAAAGGACACACAAATAGTGGCACAACCACTAGATTTTTTAAATCTGACTCTTTTAGATTAGGCTAAGGAGTTAGGAGCGTCAACTTCTAAGAGGGAAAACTTTAATATAACTGATTTATCCACTATGAGCTCACTCTTTGATAAATCAACTAGATTAATTCCAAGGGTAAGGAAGATGTAAATAGAAGATAGCAGTGGGAGAGGCCTAATTCTGGAAGAAAGAGAAGATATTTACTCTCTTTCAAATAAACAAGATAGAAATAAGGGTTAGTCCCCCTGCATTGAGGACCTTAAGTCCTACATGGAGACTCAAACTGAAGTAGTATTAACCATTCATGAGGGAACATAGTAGGCAAGAAAAGAATAAGAAGAAGAGATAGAGACTCTTAGAGAACATCAACAAGTAATTTGTGTTCCCTATGGGATCAAGAAAGATTTAAAAATTATAATATTAATATTATATTATATTTTGAATATCATTCATTATTTGGGAGAAAACTTGCCTCCACATATAATCACAATAACAAAATTGTTTAAAATTCTCAAGGAAGATGAAATAAAATTGAATTTATTAGTTTTTTACACTCTTAATAAGGTATTCAGCCATTTAAATTTGATGACCCCCTTATAAGCATCTAATAAATTGAATATAGAAGTTATATGGACTCAAGAATCTTGAAAATGGGTCAGTATTATTGATGCTCTAGTTACTAAGATTATTGAACAAGAGAAGGATGTCATACAAATTTTGGATGAGCTAAAATTGACACAAGCATGAGATAACATTGGGAAGCTAGTAACCAAAGTTGTTTTTGACCAAATGATACAATAAACTTTGGAAATTTTCAAGAAAAGTTAACAAGGATTGAATTTATAGGATATTGAAGTGTAATTGAGTTAGGCAAGGAATAATGCAATTGAAGTGGAGTTATTTTAGGTAGGCTTCCAACTACCAAGACTAAGAATGCAAAGCTAGTAGACCAAGCCAATAGGGTGAAAAAACCTACTCTTGATATGATGTTAATATGGGTAAAACATGCCAAAAGATAAAAATATTATCAAGAGTTAGATGCCAAGAAAAAGGGGGATTCAACATCACCTACTAGTTCTACAGCTCAGACTCCACCTAATGTGCTAGTTATAACACAACCAATAAATTTAATCCCTCATAGCTCTGTAAGTGCATCAACTCCACCTCTTAATATAGATCTAGTCATAACCTCAATTCAAACTACCAGTTTATCTCAAGATATAACTTTAGTGACCATATTTTCTACAACTACTAGTACAACTCTAGTCACTAGCTCATCTCTAGTTACAACATCAATTTCAACAACCTGAAGAAGTGTCAAGTAGGATCCAAGTCAACCTAAGTCAAAGGATAAATTTTTATAATTTTTCATGTAATGATTATTCATGGCTAGTTAAGTATTTTTGTATCTATGTTATAATTAAATAAAATGTTTTTCCAGCATGCACACGTTGCATGACTGATGTAATCTCTAAATTATAAAATGTAGTTTTGTATCAAACTAGAACTTATGTTTTAGTTATTTTGATGAAATAATTTTTTTTTCTGTACTTAGAAGATGAGGTGACCTCTTTCAAATATCCTTTAAATACATTTAAAACCTTCTTTTTAAAGGGTTGAAGTTTTGATCAGTATATACTAATAAATTAAGTGATTGATTGTCATGCAACTATGTTTATTCTTTATTTTTCCTTGTCTATGTTATTGAAATTTTAGTTTCTTTGTCTATATAAATTCAATAATTCTTAAGTGTGTTAATTTTATGGATTAATCCAGTTATTTAATTGATGAATATTGATCTTAGATATGCTATAGTTATTGAGGGTTGGTAAATTTCATTGGTTTAAGTAGTTAGTATAGATTGAGTTGATAATATAAGGTGTGTGGGAGTATTTCCTTTGGTATAGTCATCTAGGAGTGTGTTAAAGGTACTCTAGATAACTTTTAGAGTAAAGAGTTAAAATATATGTTATGGAAAAAAACCATGTAGGGAAGGAAATAAATAAACATGAACCAACCATAGCTAAAATATGGTAGCAGTGGAGGCAAAGAAAGATAAAAATGAAATTTATTACTAATATCAATGCCGAAACATGTCAGTGAAGCATAACTATTAGTATCACTAATAAGATCATTTGATTGGTTGATTATAATATTTGCCGAAGCATTAATAATATTATTTTTTTATTAAGTTATGTTATTGTAACATGTGTGATGACATTTATAACATATGTGATGGCATATTTTTATTTATGTGATCAATTTCAAAGTGATAAATTTAGTTAATACTCATTTATTATTGTTTAATGCTCTGACAAAGGGTTTTCATGACATGAATTAAATTGGAACAAACTATCCATGCCATCCATAGTTAGATATGATAGTCTCCCAATATCTTGGTGGATATATCAACACACAACATGAGGCTTCCTTATTTAAACATTGGCTGGAGCATAAGACATATCAAGAGAAAGTATTATTTTCCTTCACCTAGAAGGCACTATATGAATGGATTTATAATACCTTCAAGGGTACCTTAAAGGTATCTCCTAGGATATACTTTCAAGTTGCCCACAAAGTTATTACAAAGGTTGCAAACATTCTTGTTGACATTGGTCTCATAGGCCAAATGCCAAGCCCCTATATAAAAAAATTTCAGTTTCACCTTACTAGCTTGCTTATGATTACTCCCAACATGTTCATGTCTTCCTTGTCTTGGTGAGAGTTTTGAAATCCTTACTTATAATGTCATGATGTGTCATGGTTTATTCTTGATTCCATAGTTTCATGAGTATCTTTAGTACTTGTGATGATATGATAGATGTCATGGTGTCTTAAAATGAGAGAGGTCATTGTCATAGGTCATGAAAGCTAATGAGTTATTAGGTATGTTTTAAAGAGTATAGTGGTCTTTTGGTAATGTGAGGATGTTTAACATTATTTTGAGGCCATATTATTAATATCATGATGTATTTAAATCATTTCACATGACATACTCACCTAAAGACCATTTGACCCCTTCATGGCCCCTCAAACCACTTATTGACCTTATATCGCCTTTTGAAAACCTTAAAAAAAGGAATATCTTGATTAATTTTATTTAAAATGAGCCTTAAATACATCCTACCCATGCCAATTACCTTCACTAGGAAATTCATGCCACTTAGATTCCTTTTAAGAGCCACCCATATCCTTTCCACCAACCAAATGGGCCTTACATGGTAATTTGTCAATTTTACACTTCCATCATATGTTTTTCATGCTTGAAATAGGTTTATTAATGTGTGATGCTCTTCATTTTATCATAATATGGTGTTGAAAATTTTGAACATGGAGAAAATGAGGGAGAAACACACTATTTTAAATATTTTTTACATATTTACAAAATGGTACCAGTTGTACCATACAACAAGGGATTTGAGGTTGAAGGAGATATCATTTTTTATGTCTTAATAGAGTTTAATGGAAAATGGATATCATTCAATCTCAAAACCAATATCGCAACTCCTTCACCTTATTTGCATGTTTGGACACCTCCTAAGATTTTTGCTTGTACTGTATAGAAGAGAAAGAGTGGAGTTCCCAACTATTGGACATGGAAAGTAGACTCAACCAGATTAAAATCATGGGAATTTTTCTAAATCTTGGTCTCCCCAACTTTTTGAATATTCCTTAAGAAGTTAAGTAATGTGTATGCACTTCTCATCTGAATAAGCCAAATTTATTTGTATAATTTTCATGGATTTTTTATTGGTTTTCTCAATCTAATCATTAATTTTGTTGTCTCAGGTCTTTAAGGGGTCTATTATGGCAATTTGGTAAATTATCTAACAAGTGTGACCCCCCATATCTTGTAAATCCCCATGACTAACCACTATGTATAGCCTATAAATGAAAATAGACTATATTGGACAAGGTTTAATGTCCTCATCAGTAGTTGGATTAATTGATTTTGATATTTTTAGATGTTTTTTTATGGTTATAATGCTTTCCTTCTCAAATTTAATGTTTAATTGTCTCTTATCATCTTATAATACATCAAGAAATGAGCCATGTCCATTTGGAGTTCACCGTCTAACAAATAGACATCATGTCAAAGGCACTTTTAGGGTTGATATGTGGATCAAAATCATTAAAGGAGGATGTTAGATGGTGATGAAGGTACCTTATTTCCTTATGCACAAGCTTATCCACCTCTTTGTCAACCTCAAGAGCCTAAAAACCACCTTCCTTAGCTTCAAACTCATCTTAGTCACTTATTAGCAGAGTTTAAGGTTTCCTTGGTGAAATTAAGGTATTCTAAGATATTAAAGTTCCATTTCCAAGTTCTATATGATGTTTTTACGCTCTTAAAATTCATGATTTTTTAGGTATAGGTCTGAAGTTATCTAAAGTAAAAATGTCTAGTCTTAGGAGAAGTCTTCCACTTCAATTCATATATTTCCCTTACCACTACCCTTTACACCTTATCACTACCATTTCACTATGTTATCCCCTATTTTTATGTTCTCAACATATTTATCACTCTATTCCCATCATCCTTCACTCATCCACTCTCCCTTTTAGGTCTAAAACTTATTAGTAAACCTCCATACTCTCTTAAAATCTCAGAAGGAATGAAACCATAACGTGTTGAGCCCATTTGGGCATGAACCTAATCAAAGAGCTAATCAAGACCTAAAATAAGGCTTATAAGGAAACTATAGCAAAGTATTACAAGGACTAAGAAACCTTTTTAAAGATAAATCAAAGAGACAAGAAGACTATAATTAATTCTAATCAAGAAACAAATGTTATATAAATACCATATATTATGTTAAGACATACATATCAAATGGCACATATATATTGTATCAATCCATACACTGAAGAGAGTTAAGAGGCTCTTGACAGTTAGACTAATGGGAAGGAATCAGGGGATCTTCTTAAGATAAAAGTGGATAGGGTAAGGGATCAAGTAAATGATGAGATGGTTGAAACATATTAGTGGTAAACTCATCTTTATTTCTATTAACACACTATCCTATAAAACCAAAAAACATACCTATAACCAACTCATTGGCCAAAGCTTGGGCTATGAGGAGAAGGTTTAGTAGAGATTTATAGAGGTGATGTCTGATGAAATTGTAGAGTCACATATAGAGATCAAAGTATAAATTATGATTTAAAATACTAATACCTAAAATTATGAATACATGGACTTCCTCAATAATACTTGGCATATTCTAACACTTATAATAATATCCTATCATAAGCCTATAGTCAGCATATTAGGGGAAAAATAAGAAAGGTTGCATCAAACAGGAATTTGGACTATTATATATGCTTGAGGCCAAATAGAGGAGTTTCAAATTCCAATGGATGGAATCTCAATGAGAAGGATTAGTTTCTAGGTCTAAATCATAGACTAAAAGACATCTACAATATTACATTCATGTACAGTTGTATCCTTTCTCATGTGTTGACTATGTCGTAAGAAGGTTAATCTCAAAAAAGTAGGTCAATAATGATTAAATAAGATAGGTTATGGAATAATATCATTACCATAACACCATTATGATATTAAGGGACAATCATGATACTCCATTATTTAAAAACCCCCTCTTCTGTACACACCTTCATCCACTTAGTTGGCCTATTTGAAGTCAATCTATATGATAGAAGTTACTTTCCTTGATAATTGGTAACAAGGATAAGCTCATAGAGACCTTACTAAGGTATTTATTCCCTTATAATAAATAAGACACTCATATCAAGGAATTTACTCCCTAAACCTAGCCAAAAAGGAAATAAAACGACACCTATAGGTTAAGTATTGCAGACTTGAGGATAAGATGCATTGTTGTTTCAAATGGCTCAAAAGCCAAGTCAAGTTAAGGTTATTAGTACTCAATTTCCATTCATCAATAGGTATAAAACCAAAATAAAATGTGAAGGTAATAAAATATATCCTATGAAACCAAAATACTATGCCCTTAGTCAGATCATGGATGAAGAAGAGGTAGGGTTTCAAGAAAACCTAATCAAATTATCCCTAAGAAAGTACGCATATGTATTGGAAAAACCAAATAAACTATAGATAGAGGATATAATCAAAGTTTTGAGGACTTTAAGAGAATAATGAAGGTATACCTATACCATTTAATTATTTTTTAATTAAAATAACTTAAATGGGTATGCCTATAGACTCCTAGGTTCAGATTAAACCCTTTAACCCCAAATCCTACATGAACAAATGAGATATTTAAGAAGGGTAACTAGGGAATGGATCCAAAAAATGTAGTGGATAAAGATATAAATCAATAGTATCAGAGGTGGTGATGTTTTTTTATCAATCAAGTTTTTTATAGTGACCTCAAATTCAAGAGATCCATGTTCAAATATAGTCTACAGTGAATATGAGGTAAATTTGAACAAAAATAGTCATTTGAGGGACTTATAGGCCTATTAAATCTTATGAAATTGGAAGAAAGGATAATTATGAGTATTAGAGATGATTTATATCATTTTATTTTTTATAAAAATAGTGGGTATACCCATTATTTTGTCTCAAGCCAAGACATGTCTAGGTAAACAACCGAGGTGCTAAATTGACAAAAATCAATCTTTAAAGGTTTACAAGTAGAGTCAAATCCCATAGATATTTTAAAGAAAATTTATTGTGATGATTTAGGGTCATAAAAATTCATCCTAAAGTCAAACACTAACATCAAGATGGAAATGCTTTGGAAAGAGGCCAAATAGGCAAGTTTCAGGCCTAATTATAGACCTAAGTGCCATGTTAAGGCTCCTCCATGTTTCCACATCTAGTTGTATGATTAATTTAATGGGATAAAGGGATGATATAAACTTGATAAAATATATTTTAGTTATAAAATATTGAATAAATATCAAAATAACTCTAAAACATTGCTCAAAACACCAACCCTACACATAGGTAGTTCAAGTTCCAACTTTAAGCTCTCATTCACTCCACCACATAAGCTCTCAGTTACAAATATATTAGGATGTTTTAGGTACCTATATGAAATAATAATCCATGATATATTTACTATTATTGGGAGGCCAAACTTTATGAACAAACCTTAAGAAGTTAGGCACTCATAAATGGCCTATAAACTACCCTAGGTTCACCTTTTAGTGCTCATATATTCATCCATCCTTTACATGGGAGTATAAGATATTCAAGGAAGTTTAGTAGATATATGCCCTAAATATTCATGGAATTTATTTTTATCTTGGATGTACATATTATATAAATTATCTTTAAGACTCCTAAGTATTCATAAACCTCCCTAAAACCCTAGTTAGACCCAGTCTTAAAAAACTTGATATTTTGATGCCATAACATCTATAAATTATATAGATATATAACGTAACAAGGAGAAAACTTATAATTGATCCACCTAATTTTAATTTATTGTACATACATATTACATAATCCTCAAATATAGGTAATTGTTTAGGGTTTTGAGAAGAATGAAGAGTTTTTGACAATTCCTGACGATTCTAATTATTGGAATGGATATTTTGAAACCAAATTAAAATCTTAAAATCTTAAAATTTTCAAGTATTTATTTGTAATAGCCTCTAAAATTACCTATAAAATTTCTAGTCTTTCATGTTTAAGAAAAGTGAACCTATCAGATTGGAAAACTAGAATTTCAAGTTCCTAATGCATTTATAATCCTATGGTATGATTAAAGTGTTGTTTTAAGAATGAATCAAGCTCATTCATAGGTTATAAATATTTATTTCAAGTTTCATGGAAGTTCATATGTAAGTAGTTAGGAAATTAGGCCTAATAGGCCTAATTGGTCTATGTTGCCATCAAAGGGAGTAAAATTGGTGTTAAAAGACTAATATAATGAGTTATTATAATATTGTTACATTTATAAATGTTAATTTAATTGAATTTAATTAACACTTCATAGTTATAGTGGAGGGCTAAGGCAGTTTCCTTTACTTTATCAATTTGATGTAGGAGAGAGTGGGTTACTACATGAATATGGTGTCCTAATTCGTATTGTAATTTACATATGGAGCATGATGGAATATTATAGGAAAGGTAAATCCTTTTTCAAAGTGTAAATTAATTTTAATCATCCTCCCTTACCTATTTTCCAACACCAACATCTCATTCAACGAGCAATTAAGGATATCCAATGCATGGAGGAGTTAGAACGAGGTTTGTGTAACTATTGTAACTACTACTTTGAGTGGACTTTGTAATTTATGATCCCCTTATCCACTTTAATAATACATATTCCATGTATTCTATCCTCACTTATTCTATATATTGAAGGCTTTTGGTCTTAGTTTATATCCCTCTGGCTAGTATGAGGAGACTCTGCTATGATTTGTACTCATGCACCTTTTGAATGATGAATATAGCACATTATATATTCTTCATGGGTTATAATTTATGTTTTTATGCATGTATGATATGTAATAGTGGTATACCATGACCTATTATAGGTCTAAGTTACACCAAAGTGTTAATAATCATCTTAGCAGGTTGTCTAGTGTGTTGTAAGGTGGATAGCTCAAGTTTGGAGTGGAAATTAGATTGAAAGTGCCTCAAACTAGGAATTTTCCTCTTAACACTCTAACTCAAGTTATTTTAATAAACTCTAAATGAAATATTGATGTTTATAAGTCATTGAAGATAGTTTCTCAACCCTATGCATTATTTGTTAGTGTGTTAAGCATTTAAGATTGAATGAGTGGATGGAATGATATCAGGTGCATCACCAAAATTTATAGTAGATTTTCATTCCTATGCAATCTAATTTACTCTTTTCATCCCCATAGAGTATATATCTTAGAGAAAGAATACTAAATTTTCAAATTATGGGAGTTATCCCCTATAAATCTATAGGTATGACCCACTCATTAGGTAACCCACAACCTAGGGTCATTCCCATATTAGCCTAGGTTTGAGGTTAGGATATGAACACCCCTCTCATTAGCAAAGGTGAAACCTAGAGTCTCTAACAATTTTGTCACACCCAGTGGGATGATATTCAAGTGCCTTGAATCATGCTTTGACCATTTGGAAGGATACCTTGTATCTATCTTAGAGAAATTCAAGCACTATATCAATACAATTGTAGTGAGATGGTTACACCAGTCACAACAAGTCTTAATTTTAGAGGTAAGATGGGTTACCATTCATTATTTCATTCATCTTCATGTGCCTAATGAAAATTTATGGAGGTATATTAGGTAGGATTATGTTTTTCATACCCCTATGAATAGACCTTTTCCAACTCAATCATGATTCCTATCCACACTATACTACCCCATATAAACCATATATTCATTATTACCAGTCTCATGATATGCATCCCTATTACCAAGAACACTAACCCTACTATGAGTCTCATTTACCCTACCTCCCTTACAGTCTGATTACCATTTTGACTAGTCATGGTAACATCATGACATCTTTGACATGCCTACTTAGCCCACAAGTTAGTCCATATCTAGACTTAATCAGACCTTATTAAACCATGAGAAAAATATGATAAACATAGACACATTAAAAGGATATGGGAAAGAGATCATAAAACATGTCATTAGGGGGGTTAGAACTTTAGTGCAATAAGTAAATGAAAATTTGATGTCCTTAGTTAGGAGAGGTTATTCTAGAAATAATAGTGACATGATTGACATAGATGGGCTAATCTCTAAGATTGAGGAGAAGTTGGTAGCCCATGAAGGTTAATAAATACACCAACACTAACCTTATCCCCTCTCCTTCACACCATACCAATCTTATTCAAAGCTTCCCATTACCCATCATAATCCTTCATCAATTTATTTTCAAGATCATCATGGCTCCTACCAACCCATTTTAAGCTTCCTCTCATGGAAATATATTCAAAAGAAATTGCAAGAGGAAGAAAGAGTAGGCACCAAAAGAAATAGTCATCATGACCAGTCAAGACTTGAGTTTGAATTATGCCTTGATAATTAAATTAATATTGTAGACTAATACCTACACCAATCAATATAAGCTACAAAATAAACACCATATTAATTACACATTCTACCATTTACACCTTGAACAACAATACACTCAACACAAGGAACTTCTAATCCTAAATTTATATCTTGGAACCAAATACTGCAATCAAGAGAGAGTGTAGATAAATCAATTAAATCAAATGTTACTCAATCCCCACCCCTCCCTCATCAAGATTCTATGTCTTTTCCCTCATGGAGATCCATCCAAATTGATATGAAGAAGATGGAGGAAGTGGTGATTATTATATACAAGTAGCTATATGAAAGGAATGTGGTATGCATCTCATCTATCTTGGAGTCACTCCAAAAATCTTCTATGCCCCTCATGGAGAAAGAACCCATCTTGAAGAGGTAAGAAATGAAAATTAGGTTGAACCTAGAGCTGATAATGATGATTTAGATGAGTTTGAGGAGGAACTTATCCTTAGAATACCCCTTGGTAAAGAAAGACACCATTTAGTATTCAAAGGTGTAGAAGAGAATGAATTATAGGAGTGTGATGAACCATAATGGGAAACATATAATTTGAACAAGAGGAAGAGCTCCTTCATGACATGGTGTATATAATTTGAAATCACATTCCTAAAGAGTGGGAGAATGAAACATATATTCAATCTGTAATAACTATAAGGCAAAATGGCAATCTCCAAGGGTCTCTAAACACTCAAGAGAAGGTACGTGCTCAAAAGGTTCCCGATTTCCTTCTTTGCTTCTAAGATAATCCTAATGAGATGAATGAGACCTCATTGATGGTTGAGGGATTGAAATGTGAGCATGGTTAAATGGATTTTAAAGATTATTATGAATACCTTTGATAGTAGTTCATAAACATTTGTAGTTAATATCAAGCTTCTTAGGGTCTCACACATCATGTAGAACATGTTAGAGACACATCAATTGCTAATCCTATCAAAGGTCATCTACAATAGGATCAAACACAAGATGATGAAAGGAATGGTAGGGTGTTTAATATAGTAGTATATTAGATTGAAGACATATAATAAGACATGGTCAATCATATACAACCCATATCTAAATCATAATTATCACTTTTCATACAAAAGAGATGAATTTGGAATGATTATGATTGGGTGATCAAATCATCCAATCAACTCATCCACCAAGAGATAAATAAGGAAGTATATCTAATTTTATGAGAAGTCATGAACATGTACTTAATCATATTTTCAATTGGTAATTTTACAATGAACACCACCTATCAAGCTCAAGTTAACAAATGGAAAATCCACATCATGGTGCCATAGTAGTCAAAATACATTCCTATTTGATCTTGGGGGAAATAGTTCAAATTAAGATTAGGTCTCTGATAATTAGTTGTCTTGTCCAAATATGTGTATCACACAAGTTTTAGTTAGTTGGATTACTTCCTTTATTATTTCCCCTATTTGTCCCTAATTAATAGGTTTGTTCTTAGTGTTAGGTTTACTTTTTTGATGTGTCATTATGTGTATCTTGTTGCCTTTGGGAGTATTTGAAGTGTCAAATATGTAAATAAGTTTGAAAATACAAAGAGTCACCATGCTATGTTTGTTTTTTTGAATCTCTTTATCATGGAAATATATAGATTCTCTTGATTAGTTGGTTGGTCATACATCAGAGTCACCAAAAATGATGACATTTTGACCTCAAATGCCAAATGTCAACCCCCTATATCAATTTTTTTGTGACCATCATCCTAGCTTGCTTATTTTTACTCCTATAATGGTCATTTCTTCCTTGTCCTGATGAGAGTTTTGTAATCCTTACTAAGAACATCATGATGTGTCATAGTTTAATGATTGAGTCCATAGTGTCATGAGTATCTTGATTCCTTGTGATGATATAATAAGTGTCATGGTGTCTTAAAATGAGAGAGGTATTTTCTAGAGATCATGAAATCCAATGAGTTCTTAGATATGTTTTGAGTAATATAGTGGTATTTTGGTAATGTGAGGATGTTTAACACTAGTTTGAGTCTATAATATGAATATCATGATGTATTTAAATCATTTCACATGACATACTCACCTAAAGTCCATTTAACCCATTCATGACCCTTCAAACCACTTCATGAGCTTATATCACCTTTTGAAAACCCTAGAAAAAGGAATATTTTGATTAATTGTATAGAAAAGGGGCCTTAAATACATCTTATCCATGCCAATTACCTTCAATAGGCATTTGATGCCACTTAGAGTCCTTTTAAGAGCCACCCACATCCTTTCCATGAGAAAAGTGGGCCCCATGTGGCACCTTATGGCTTTCACACTTCCCCTATACATTTATCCTACTTTAAATAGGTTTATTAATTCATTATTCTCCTAATTTGATCATAATATAGTGTTACAGAGTCTGAACTTGGAGAAAATGAGGGAGAAACACACTATTTTAGATATTTTCTACACATGTATGGAATGGTATGAACTTTACTATATAGTAAGAGATTTGAGGTTGAAGGTGATCTCATTTTTGATGTCTTAGTAGAGTTTCACGGCAAAGAAATATCATTCAAGCCCAAAACTAGTCCTATAAATCCTTCACCTTCTTTGTAAGCTTGGGCACCTCCTTAGGATTTTGCTTGTACCATATAGAGGAGAGAGAGTTGAGGTCCCAGATATTGTCCATGGAAATTAGACTCAACTAGATTCCAATCATGTGAATTTGTATGAAGATTGGTCTCCCCAATTTTATGAACCTTACTTAAGAAGTTAAGGAATGTGTATGCACTTCTCATCTGCCTAGGCTAACTTTAGCTATATATTTTTATGGATTTTTAACTAGTTGGCTCAATATAATCACTGATGCTATTGTCTTAGGTCTTGAGGGGGTATATTACAGAAATTTGGGAAATTATCTCACATGTATGACCCCCCATATCTTATAAATCCCCATGACTATCCACTGTGTGTAACTTGTAGGAAAATTGATTGTATTGGAAAAGGTTGAAGGTCCTCAAGAATAGTTATTTTGATTGATATCGAGAGTCTTAGATTTGTTTTTATGGTTCCAATTCTTTATTTTCTCAAATTTAAAGACTAATGGTCTCTTATCATCTTTTAATACATTAAGAAAGGTACTATATCCATTTGGATTTCACCTTGTAATAGATAGTCATCATGTCAAACGCACCTACAGGGTTGATATGTGGCTTAAAAGCATGGAAGAAGGATGTTACATGGTGATGAAAGTCCCTTATTTCCTTGTACATAAGATTATCCACCTAATTTTCATCCTTAAGAGCTTAAAAACCACCTTCCTCACCTCTAAACTCATCTCATTAACTTAATAGTAAATTTCAAGGTTTTCTTGGGGAAATTGAGGTATTCTAAGATCTATATGATGTGTTCATGCTCCAAAACATCATGATTATTGAGGTATAGGTATAAATTTATCCAAATTAAAAATGGCTAGTCTTAGGAGAAGTCTTCCCCTTCAATTCATATCCTTCCCTTAACACTAGCCATCACACCTTATCACTACCATTCCACTATGTTATCCCTTATTTTTCTGCTCTCAACATCTTTATCACTCCATTCCCATCATCCTTCACTCATCCACTCTCCCTTCTAGGTATAAACCCTATTAGTAAACCCACACACTCTCCTTAAATCTAATAAGGAATGAAATTATAATGTGTTGATCTCATTTGAGCATGGACCTAATCAAAGAGCTAATCAAGTCCTACAACAATCCTTATAGGGCCACTATAGTAGAGTATTCCAAGGAGTGGTAAAAATATTTAAGGACAAATCATAGAGACAAGAGTACTATGATGAATTCTAAGGAAGAAACAAATGTTATATAAAAACCATGGATTATCTTAAGAAATCCATATTAAATAACACATATGGACTATATCAGTCCATACAGTGAAGAGAGTTAAGAGGATCTTGAAAGTTAGACTAATGGGAAGGAATTAGGGACTTATCTTAAGCCAAAAATGGATAGGGAAAGGGATAAAGTGCATGATGATATGGTTGGAACATATCAGTGGTAAAATCACCTTTGTATCTATTAACTCACTATCCTATATAGGCAAAAAAAATACCTACAACCAACTGATCAACCTAGGCTTGGGCTATGACGAGAAGGTTTAGTAGAGGTTTGCATAGATGATGTAAGATGAAACTGTAGAGTCTATTATGAGAGATAAAAGTATGAATGATAGTTAAAAATACAAATACCTAAAATTATGAAGACATAGACTCACTCTAAAATACTTAACACAACCTAACACCTACAATAATACCCTATCATAGGCCTACAATCAACATATTATGGGAAAAATAAGAAAGGTTATATTAGATAGGAGCATGGACTAATATGTATGATTAAGGTGAAATAGAGGAGAATAAAAGTCCAATGGAGGTAATCTCAATGATAAGGCATAGTTTATATGTATAAAGCTCATAATAAAATACATCTACAATAGTACATTCACCTAAAACTATATCTTTCCTCATGTGTTGACTATACCATGAGAAGGTTTATCTCAAAAAGGTAGGTCAACAATGATTAAAGAAGAGAGGTTATGGAATAATATCCTTACCAAAATACCATGATGAGATTAAGGGACAATCATGATAATTCAATGTTTAAAAAACCCTCTTCTGTACACACCTTTAGTCACTTAGTTGGCCTACTTGAAGTCAATTGGTATAATAGAAGTTACTGTCTTGGAAAATTGGCAACAAGGATAAGCTAATAAAGACCTTATTAATGTATTTATGCCCTTAAAATAAATAAGATAATAATATCAAGGAATATACTCCCTAAACCTAGTCAAGAAAGCAAGAAAAGGACGCCTACATGTAAAGTATGGTAGACTTGAGGATAAGATGCACTATTGTTTCAAATGGTTGATAAGCCAAGTCAAGTTAAAAGTCGTAGTACTCAAGTTCCATTCATCAATAGGTCTTAAAACATAATAAAGGGTGAAGTTAAGAAAATAAAACCTATTAAACTAAAATATTATGCCCTCAATCAGATCATAGATGAAGAAGAGGTAGGGTTTCAAGAAACCTAGTCAAATTAGCCTTAAGAAAGTACACATATGCATTGGAAGCACCAACTCAGATATAGATAGAGGCTAGAGTCAAAGTCTTAAGGCCTTATAGAGGCTAATGAATGTATTTATAGACCATTAAATGAGTTTTTAATTCAAGTAACTTTAATGGGTATGCCTGCAAACTCCTAGGGTCAAATTAAACCCTTGAACCTCAAACCCTACATGAACAAATGAGATACTTGAGAAGGGTAACTATTGACCAAATTTGACTTTTAGATCAAATTAGGGTACCCCTAGGTAAAATCTTAACTTATATATGCTTTAGGTGGTATAATTTATTTTCAATGGGTGTATTACATGTTATTTGATGTTATCTAATGCACTTTTAGCCTTAGTTATAGTTTTATTAGCTTATTTGTCAATTGGGGTCATTTAATGTGCTTTTAAGGGTCATTAATGCAAGTTACATGGTTCCAAAAGTTATTAGGTGTTTTATTTTCATTTAAAAAGTCTAATATGTCAGTATAATTATAATATATGTCAATTATATTAGAATATTGTAGGTTGTCTAACTAAAATTGTAGAAACCAACTAAAAAAAGGAGAAAATGGCACTTGTATGGCCCATGGGGAAGTGTGCCACATGGGAGAATATCATAGAGGTACTATTAACCTTTATAAAACTCATCCAAATTTTTTTCTCTATAATTTCATTTTAATTCCAAAACCATTTTGCACCTTTATTGGTTTCCTAAACACACAGAAGTGACCTTCAAGTTTTTGCTCGATACGGATAACTCAAGACGTTTCAAGACAATTGATTTTGGGAGGTTATATAAAAATTATATACCTTAATTTACATATAAATATCTTTAATAATTTTGTCATATGTTTCATGAACCATCCTCATGAAGTTGAATGTACTTTTTTGGTACCTATTTCATGCACCCTATAGCTTTCACTCCATTTTAGTTAAATTATTATGAAATAGTTGGTGATGTTAGATCCAAAGGATGTTTTATTCCTTATTAAATTTTATTAATTATTATTTTAATGTTTCATTAATTTTGGATCAACAATTTAGTCCATGTTGTAAGAAGGTGTCACCATGTGCAGTCTCAACTAAAGTTCTTCTTATTTACTAAGTGTTTTTCTCCTATAGTGGTATCATGTAGTTGGAAAATGGTTTTGAATATATTTTAGGTTCATATTACCACCTCCTTTCATGTTTTGGTTTCAACATGTCATTCTTTGAATAGCTTACAAGCTTGTCTTTCTCCATTGTCAACCCTTTGCCCAACTTCACTTACAGTCACATGTACAAGATTGTTTAACTTGTACATGGAGTTTTAATTAGAGTGTGTTATTATTCCAAACCATGAATTTTTTTAAATATTCCATTTATATTCTTGGATAATCTACAAGTGTGGTCATTAGTTCATTCACCATGCTAAAATAATCATTTAATGTTCTTGATTACTCTATTCCACGTATATGCAAGTGATTTTCATGTTAGAGAAGGTGTATTGAATATGGTTTTAATGTTTTATTTATGAATATAATCTAATTAAAGGTTTAAAAATGAATTTGAGTGGTCTTGAAGCTATTCCCTAACATGTTCTTGCCGAATTCCATCCCCTGCTTGTATAAAACACCCTAATGCACACCTACAGGGCCCTTACTGATGTCACACTGATGTGTGAGAGGGTTAAAATGTTTTCCAACATCTTAGTATTAATAAATGTGTATTATTATGTTTTATAAGAACATAAAAATTTCACATTCATATAAAGTTTAATGTTGTTCATATCTAGTTCACTATTTATGTACCAAAACATCCACCTATAAGTGGATAAGCAGGCTGATAAAATTATTTTATGGTGAGGGTGAAGTAGATTAACACCTAATTAATATTTTGGTATGATAATCAAGCCTTTATAGACCTATATAAAGTTCCTAAATGGAAATAATAAGTGTGAAATCATGTGTGAAGATCATGACTAGGTTTAGGGAAGTATTCCCTAAAAAGGTCAAAAAGAGCTCCAAGGGGTTCATATGGACCTCCTATGATAGGTTTGTTAAGGGTCTCAAAGAATATAAAGAGTTTAATTTTTTGAATTATATCATTTATAGGATATATTCCAATAATATTTGTTATAAAGTAATGGAGGATAGGTTATTTTAGGTCTCAACCATGCCTTAAAAAGCACTAAAATGTTACATTAACATCTACAGGCCTGAGGAGATACATGGTCTTTTGTCCCCTAAGGAGAAAAATTGAACAAATGTTTTATGAATAGTAGTTTTAAACTAATTATATGATGTAAAATTGCTTAAAGGATAGAAATAAATGATTGAGACATGTTTTTTGGGCTAAATGGCTACCTACAGGTACCCTTCTAGCATAAAATAGGCACCTACAGTAGTCAAAAGATTGGTATCTCAGTCATGAAAAAAAGAAATCAGTTAAGGAGTCCAAAAATAATTTATAGGGAGTAAAATATATATTAAAATATAAAAGGTTTCCTATATCTCTAAAGTATTTCCCAAACTTCATGACCAAGTCTTAGCATGCTCAATGAACACCTACAACAGGTCCTATTAGTAGAGCACCTTAGTATAAGATAGTCACCTAAAAAGATTGGTACTAAAGTGTGGTTTGAAGACTTTAAAGGAGATAATATATAAAATTAATACATGGCGATCTATATATTTTAATTTAATATCTCTAAGAATCATGAGTAAGCTCAGTTCAAGCCCAATAGAGCCTACGGGTAGGGGTGTCTCAATCCAGCAGGGTATGAGACAGTGACCCTAAGATAGATACCCAAAATGGTGATTTTAAAGTTTAAAAGGAATAATACTGGTTCAAATATATGTTTTTTTACCTCAATGTGGATTAAAGGAATCTTTAAACATCATGACCAAGTCCTAGCATGCTCAACACACACCTACAACAATCAGGCAAAGTTTCTCAGTCTTATGGAAAAAAGGCTCAATTTGGTGAGTTAAAACTAAAAATAAAATCAAATGGAAGCTAAAAAATAATGAGGTAATGTATTACCTCCTTAATAAATTATATATTGACTTCATAAGATACTCCAAGGGAGAAGTGATGTTACATAGACCCCTATATACACTTAAAGTAGGGTGCAAGATAGTAAGGGTAAGGTGAAACATGGACTTGTCTAGGGAAGAAACGAAGTTTAAAATAAATTTAAATTTGTCCATTATATTTCAATATGTTTTATTACAATTCCAAGAACTTGGTAAATTTATTATATGCCTTCCCTACTTGGCCAAAGGCGAACAATCCGTACAATGAGCTAGGAAACCTCTTTGCTCAATAGGTGAATATGAAGAATCCATTGAAGAGAAAAATTTTTTGGTGAATAAAAATAATTAATTGAGAATTTTTTTTTTTTAAGCAACCTATAGGTATTTTTTTTTCTTGGAGTGGTCACTCTTAGGAGGGTTTGAGGAAAATGCAGGAAAACATGCTTTTTTAATTCCTTTTTTGAGCATTTAGAGATGGTTAGGCACCTAAATAAAAGAATAAAAGTAAAAAATCTATTAAAAATCATCATAAATACTTTTAAAAAATATTAAAATACTCAATTTTACTTATATATGAGGGATATACCTCACTATTTTTCCTTAGAGGTAAGCCAGTCTAGGAAAACTAGGCTTTGGCAAAGTGAGCTAATGAGTGAAAAATGGGTAAAGGGCTTGATATAAATTTTTGGGAACTTTAATAAACATGTTTTAAGGTTTATTTAAGTTTAATAGGTTTTTAAAAACACTATAAAAATATTATAACTCTCTTTATGACCAAAATTCCCCTTGCACACAGTCTAACTAGGCAAGCTTTCACTAGGCCTAGCTGGTGAATGAGAGAAAAGGAATAAGTGGAGTGTTTTGGGGGTTATGTGATTTTTTTATAAGATTAAATTAATAATTAATATGAAATATAAACAATACTAACAATTAAATATCTTTAAAAGTATCCAAAGGTAGTTGGTGTGGGTTAGGCCTATTAGGCCTTCAAGGGACCTATAAGCATTTTGGGGTCCATATTTATTTCCAACTCTTGGTTTGCTATCTATATTATTTTAAAATGTTAATGGGATGAAATTATACCTATATAATTTTTTTTATTTAAATTAAACCTATGTAAAATATACTTCTAGCTCAGAGAGATTTCAAACATATAAGAAAGGTAGAAACTAGCTCGATCAAGTGTCTTCAAGTACTCATAAATCCTATAAGTATTTACATGGGAACCGGAATTTTGAGGTGTTATCAGGTTTCCTTGATGTAAATTTTTTGGTATTAATTTGTAGTTCCAACGTCAAATATTTATGAATAAATCTTAAGACCAAAAACTACCTAAAACCCTACTAAACCGTCAACTAGGACCTGATGGAAAAAACAAGCTTAAAAAGCTATCCTAATGACATATTTTGTAAATTAAAGATGTTGGAAAATTTAGAGGACTCTCTCAAGATATCTCCCACAAATATTAGTTGTATTTAATTATATGGAAAACATGATAAACAAAATATTTTTGACCATTTTTTTGTGTTTTTTAGGTTCTAGGAAGTTTTAGAAGAAGTAATCAAGTTTGGGAGTAATATTTATAATTTTTATAACTCCCTATTTTAATTTATTTCCAATAAAAACATATAAGTGTTCAAAAAATATCTTTACTTTTAGCCAGTCAAAATTTGCATAGTGGACACAAGGGTGAGAAGGGTGAAAACTCTAAGTGTGAGTCTTTTTAAGGTGTACCTAATAAGTCTAAGTCCATGGATAGTATTTAAAAGTGTCATTAACTACCTACCATGTATTTTAATGTAAAAATAAAGATAATTTTGAGGCCAAGTGTGAGGATTAACTGAAATGGAGTTTTTTAGACTAGAGATAATGATGGCTTCCTTCCAGGAGTTTTTAGATGAGTAAGAATGTAACCAATGCATGAAGAGGAATGCTTTAATTCCTTCCATATAATTCCAATAATAATAAGTATCTATAGTTAGTTTTGGGATGTTCAAATAGGTTCAAATTATGAAGGTATTTTTCTGAGCTAAGACTAGGAGTTTTATGACACTTTTCATAAGTTTCATGACTTGTATGGAAACTTGGTCCTCATAAAATTACATAGTTCATTACATACCTATTTATAATGTAATTTTGACGCATTTTATCAAATTTACAATTGTCCAAGTGACCTTTTTACTTCCCTTATCTTTTTATTCTTTCAAAGGCTATAAATATTGTCTCTTTTGGCTCTTTTTCATAGCCTCCATTGATTAATGGTGAAACCTTGGCCAAATTTTTACTTAAATGACTCTTGAATAAATAAAAAAGTTATTTTTACTACTTAAATTTATAATTATTTTTTATTAAAATATTTTAGGTCCTATGTAGTAGAACATGATCTTTTATACCATGTTATCCTTGATTGTTCACCAAGTGTGCAGAAGAGTAATTATTATAGGTCTTTTTCAGTGTTCTATTTCAAGTGTAGAAGTGTCTGAGAAGTGTTCCATGACTATATTCTCTCAAATAATAATTCATTTCCATCCTCATTATAAAAATATATTTTAAATTATTCATTTAATTCTCATTCACAAGTTCATTTACCATACTAAAACACTCATTTAATGCTCCTAATTACTCTATTCCATGTATATGCAAGTGATTTTCATGTTAGAGAAGGTGTATTGAAGCTAGTTTTAAGGTGTTATTTATGGATATCATATAATTAAAGGTTTAAAAATACATTTTATTGGTCTTGAATATATTCCCTAATATGTTTTTGCCCAATTCCATCCCTTGCATTTATAAAACATCCTAACGCACACCTACAAGGCCCTTGTCGATGTCACACTGAGCTGTGAGAAGGTGAAAATGTTTTAAAACCTCTTAGTATTAATATAGGTGTATTAGGATGTTTTATAATAACATAAAAATTTCACATTCATATAAAGTTTCATGTTGTTCATATATATTTAATTATTTATGTACCAAAACATCTACCTATATGTGGTTGAGCAGGGTGCTAAAATGCATTTATGGAGAGGGTGAAGCGGCTTAACACCTAATTAAGGTTTTGGTATGATAATCAAGCCTTTAAGGACCTATATAAAGTGCCTAAAGTGAAATAATAAGTGAAAAATCATGTGTGAATATCATGATTGAGTTTAGCAAAGTTTTCCTTAAAAAGGTCAAACAGAGCTCCATGGGATTCTTATGGACCTCCTATGATAGGTTTCTTAAGGGTCTAAAAGAATATAAAGAGTTGAATGTTTGATAAGTATATCATAGACAAGATATATTAATTGAATATAGGTTATCAAGTAAGGTATAATATGTTGTTTTAGGTCCCAAATATGACTTAAAAAGCACTAAAATGTTTCATTAACATCTACATGCCTGAGAAGATAAATGGTCTTTTGTCCCCTAAGGAGCAACATTGAACAAATGATTTATGAATAGTAGGTTTAAAATAATGATATGAGTTAAAATGGATTTAAGTCTATAAATAAATTATTGAGACATGGTCTTGTGGGCTAAATGGATACGTAAAGGTGACCTTTTAATAGATAATAGACACCTACAATAGTCAAAAGTAGGATATCTCAGTCATGGCAAAAGGAACTTAGTTAAGGAGTCCAAAAATAATTTTTAGGGAGTATAATATATAATAAACTATAAAATTTTTCCTATATCTTGAAAGGAGTTCCCAAACATAATGACCAAGTCTTAGCATGCTCAATGCACACCTACATGTAGAGTATCTCAGTATAGGATAGTCACTTTAAAAAAATGATGCTAAAGTGGGGATTGAAGACTTAAAAAGAGATAATATATTAAATGCATACATGGTGAATTAGTTAATTCCATTTAATATCTGTAATCATCATTATTGAGCTCAGTTGAAGCCTAATAGAGCCTATAGGTAGGGGTGTCTTAGTCCATCAAGGTATGAGACAATGACCCTAAGCTAGATACCCCAAATGGTGCTTTAAAAGTTTCCAAGGAAGAATACTAGTTCAAATATATGTTTTGTTACCTCAATATGGATTAAATTAATATTTTAACATAATGACTAAGTCCTAGCATGCTCAACACACACCTACAACAATCAAGCAAGGTTTCTTAGTCCTATGGAAAAAGGGCTTAGTTTGGTGAGTTCAAAGTACAAATGAAATCAAATTGAAGATCATAATTGATGAGTTAATCTATTACCACATAAATAAATACTATAGTGACTTCATAATCTATTCCAAGGGAGAAATTATGTTACATAGACCCCAAGATCCCTGTATACACTTATAGTAGGGTGCAAGCTAGTAAGGTAAGGTGAAACATGGACTTGTCTAGGGAAGAAAGGAATTTTAAAATCAATGTCAATTTTTCCATGATAGGTAAATAGGTTTTATTAAAATCTGAATAACTCTATAAATTCATCATATGCCTTCCCTACTTGGCCAAAGGGCAACAGTCCATACAATGAGCTAGGAAATTTTCTTTGCTCAACAGGTGAATATGAAGAATCCATTGAAGAGAAGATTTTTTGGGTGAATAAAAAGCTTCATAAGCATTAATTTAGAATGATAAACAAGTTTAGTCAACTTATAGGAATTTTTTTGGCTTGGAGAGGTCACTCTTAAGAGGGTTTGAGGAAAATATAGGAAAACATTCTTTTTTGAGGCCTTTTTTGAGTATTTGGAGATGGTTATGCACCTAAATAAAAGAATCCAACTAAACCCTATTTTAAAAATAATAATTATTAATTTTAAAAACTCAAAAAATAATCAATTTTAATTATAAATGAGGGATATACCTAACTATTTTGTCTCAGAGGTAAGCCAGTCTAGGAAAATTAGGGTACAGCAAAGTGAGCTAGTGAGTGCAAAATGGGTAAAGGGATTGATATAAAGTTTTGGAAACTTCAAGAGACATTTTTATAGGTGTATTTAAGGTTATTATGTGCTGATAAACAATATACAAATCTCAAACTCTCTCTATGACCAAAATTCCCCTTACGCACAGTCTAAGTAGGCAAGCTTTCACTAGGCCTAGTTGGTGAATGAGAGAAAAGGAAGAAGTGGAGTGTTTTGGGGGTTATGTGATGGATTAAAAAATTTAAATTAATAATTAATATTAATTATACACCATAATAACCATGAAATATATTTCCAATTATCCAAAGGTAGCTAGGTGCAGGTTAGGCCTATTAGGCCTTTAGGGGACCTAACCATTTTGGGGTCCATCCTTATTTACAAATCTTGGTGGGGTATCCATATTATTTTAAAATGTCAAGGGGATTAAATTATAAATATATAATTATTTTTATTGTAAGGAAACCAATGTAAAATATAATTCTACCTCAGAGAGATTTCAAACATATAAAAAATGCATAAACTAGCTCGATGAAGTGTCTTCAAGTACTCATATCTCCTCTTCGGATTTTCATGGGAAAAAAAGGAATTTTTAGGTATTATCAGGGTCCCTTGACATCAATTTTATGTCATTTAGTGTAAATTCCAATGTCAAAACTTTATTAATAAATATTAAGACCAAAATCTTAAAACCCTACTAAACCCTTAGCCAAGACTTGATGGAGAAAACAAGCTTGGAAAGTTATCCAAATGACATATTTTGGAAATGAAATATATTGAACCATTTATAGGACTCACTTAGTATATCTCCCACAAAGATGAGTTGTATTGAATTGTATGGACAACATGCAAAACAAGGTATTTTTGACCATTTTTTGTGTTTTGTAGGCTCTAAGAGGTTTCAAAATATGAATAAAGTTTGGGAGTAATATTTAGAATTTTTATAACTCCCTATGGTCATTTATTGAAAATAAAAAATTTATAAGTGTTCAAACAATATCTTTAATTTTAGCTAGTCAAAATTGGCATAGTGGACACAAGGGTGATAAGGGTGAAAACTCTAAGTGTGATCCTTTTTAAGGTGTACCTAAGTATTATAAGGCCATGTATAGTCTTTAAAAGTGTCATTAACTCCATCCCATGTATTTTCATGGAAAACTAAAGCTAATTTTAAGGCCAAGTGTGAGGATTAACTAAAAAAGGAGTTTTTTAGATTGTATATAGTGATGGCTTCCCTCCAAGATTTTTTAGATGAGTAAGAATGTAACCAATACATGAAGAGGAATGAATTAAGGAATTCCCTCTCATTACAATAATAATACCTATCCCTAGTTATTTTTGGGGTGTTCAAACAGGTTCAAATTGTGAAGGCAAGTTTTTGAGCTAAAATTAAGACTTTTATGCCACTTTTCATAAGTTTCATGACTTGTATGGACACTTGTCCTCCTAAAATTGCATGGTTAGCTGCATATATATTTATCATTCAATTTTAACATATTTTATTAGAGTTACAAGTGTCTAAGTGACCTTTGGACTTCCCTTGTCTTGCTCTTCTCTCAAAGGCTATAAATATTATCTCTTTTCCCTCTTTTTGGCAACCTCCATTGGTTAATGGTGAAACCCTATCCAAATTTATACTTAGACTATTGAAGAAATAAAAAAATTATTTTTCATACTTACATGTTGTACAATTGAGTGTTATTGAAATATTGTTGGTCTTGTCTAGTAGAAGATGATCTTTTCTAACATGTTATCCTTGATTATTCACCAAGTGTGCAGAAGAGTAATTATTATAGGTCTTTTTTAGTATTCTATTTGAAGTGTAGAAGTGTCTAAGAAGTGGTACATGACTATATTATCTCAAATAATCATTCATTTCCCTCATAAGTATTAAAATACCTTATTAAACCTATCTTATGAAACACTAATGTAACATTCTACCTTGTGATGTGAGTTTTGTGTAAGAGAAGCTTTTTTTTGACCTAAGTAGTATAATTTCAGTCAATAGGAGGAAATAAAATAATGGTGCATCACCTTTTTTATCTTTCTTATTTTTTTCCTTAACCCTTTTCATCTAAAGTTATATATGAAATATAGTTCTTCAAAGAGTGTATCAAAGGAACTAGCCATTCTATAGATTAATATCATCAAATTGTTACCCACAACAAGAGAGTTGTTTCCATTATGCCACTTGGATTAGGAGAGCTGTGAATCTCCTCAAGGGGTGAAAATCTAAGTGACAATAGTTTTTGACATGCCCAATGGGACTCTAAGTCCAAGGAGATTGTCTAAGATTGGTGTTGGTATTGGCATAGTTGAAGCTACAAAAACATCTACATTCAGTACCTAACAACTCCACTAAAGTTTTTAAATCTTTGGTTTTTGATCAATCCCTAATTTCCATGCTAAAGGTGACCACTAGGTGTACTAATAAAGGTATACCCTTTGAGTTTTTGTAATTTCCTTTGTATTCTATCAAAAGGTTTAGGTTTGTGAATACTCATCCTTATTCAAGATATTTGGTGTTTAAGGAATCCAAATTCCTACTAAGTTCAACCTCTAATACCCATAGCCTACATTCCAATATGTCTAGGAACAAACCTTTTGTATCCTTCACCATATCATTTCCTTTGAATCTTACTCAATATGACCAAATTCCAGGAGCAACCCTTAAGAGTGTTCCATATTTTAGTGGAGAAGGTCCTATTGTTTCCATTGAATACATTATAAACATATAAAAATTCTATAATATCCATAATATCATTTAATATAATGTGGCTATTAGGTTATTGGCATTGTCTTTCAAAGGAAAAGTTGTAGACTTATATGGGACTCTACCTAAAAGTTCTATTAGTTCATGGGATGAACTAGGAGATCTATTGACTAAGAGGTTTATAGAGAAGAGTGATCATCTATCACTATTTGAGCAATTGACCACTATCAAGAGGGCACCACAAGATTTTATGAAATAATTTAATACTAGCTTTCAAAATACATGTGATAGGATTCTAGCCTTTGTGAAACATACTCTAAATTATCCCTTCTTACACTATGTAAAAACATTGAATAGTGATGTAGACATGATGATACAATCCATGGGTGGGAATACACTTCCTAATACCTATGAGATAGCCATCAATTCTAATAATTGTCTTGTTCAATTAGGGAAGATTGTTCTCAGGCCACCAATTCCATTGTTCCTTGATTGGTAGCCTCCTATTCAAGTTGCATTACCTACCTTGGCTCCTTTCCCTAGTCAAGAAAGGTTTTCCATTACCCCCACAAATGAGATTCATGAAGTCAATAATCTAATCCAAAGTGTTACTAATTAATTTATTACCCTCAACAGGTAATAAGCTCAAGGTTATAGACATTATCAGCCCTATATTTAGTTTAGACAAATAAATAGGCATCTTTTTCAAGGCAATAATCAAGGACAAGGTCAAATCACTCAAGATAGACCTTTAAAAAGTTATAATCCTAATTCCCCATCATATTCCAAAGCTCTTGTCCCCACTTAAAATAACTTTTTTCAAGAATAACCATGTTATCCCTCCTATGACCAAAATCAAGGCCAAGTTGCATATGCCAATGAAAAGCCAAGTCAAGACATGACAATGCAAGGTAATCAATTATCTAAAGTTTACACTTTTGAGATAACAATTCAAAATGGAATGAAAATTATAATTGAGAGTGGACAAACACATTTTGATTCTACTCTCATAAATCATTTGGGGAATTCAATAAATGTGAATGCTAGTGTGTCCTCTAAAACTAGGTCTAAGAAGAGGGTTGTTGAAGAGATTCAAGGAGATAATCAAGTATCTATTTTGAGTCATACATCATCTCCAATAGTGACAGGGCCTAACTCATCCCCTAAAGTGAAATAAAATAATAGGTTTTAGAATGTAAGGCCTACTCCTACACATCCACCTCTATAAGCTACATTATAAGGTACTAGTGCTTCTAAAGAGCCTTTCAAAGCAAAGAATCCTTCTATAAATGTTTTCGACTAGATGAATAAGTTACATATGAATATTTACTTCTGGGATTCATTGAAAATACTGGGATAAAAAGATATGCTTCAAAAGGAATTACAAGGACTAGGTAAGTAATTTGGATCAACTAAGAATGTGAATGTTGTCTTGGTGAATGGAACTTAGATCATTGATTTTAAGTGAATAAAACTAATAATACTCTTCATTTTTACTTATATTTAATCATTGGTGATTTCTTAGTTCACAATTGCATCATAGATAGTAGGGCTAGTACTTTAGTTATGCCCAAATGTATAGTGGATAAACTAGGCCTCAAGTATGAACCAATGGCTAAAAGGGTTTTACAATTGGATGGATCACTAGCAAAGACCTTGGGAGTAGTCAAGGATTTAAACTTTATTTTACATTCTTGTCCTACTTTTTCCATTCCTCATGATGTGGTTATGGTATATTTACCTCCATACTTTGATCTTTATTATTCAAGAGAGTTTACAAGTAAGATAGGTGGATACTTGGTATCCAATTGGTTTTATATGGTTTTTAGGACAAAGTATGGTACTAAGGTGAAGATTGAATCAGATCCTATCCATCACAATAACTTAGAACCTTACATGCCTAAAGTGTAAAATGTCAACTATGCCATTATTAATGAGGAAGAGCTTCACATAGATCAATCTCCAACATCTTTTCTTAAAGGAGTTTCTGATTTGTATTTAGATGAATGGGGAGATGAGCATTATGAGCGTGATCCTTAAAAATTCATAGATGAAGCTAATCTTGAGGTGTATTTCATGCATGAGGATGAATATTTCATTCCAAACTTAATGAATCCAACTGAATACATGGATGGTTTATGGTAGCTTTTATTTGATGGATCTAGAAGCAAAGTTGGGGCAGGTGGTGGAACAATGTTTGTTTCTCCATCCAAATATAGGTACTATTCCACTTTCATATTTCACTTCTCTTGTAATTGTAATGTGGAAAAATATGAGGCCTTTATTCATGGCCTTGAGTGGGTAAGGAAAAGAGGTGTGAAAGAGTTACAAGTGTATGGTGATAGTAAGTTAGTTTTGAATCAAGTAAGAGGCTAAAAAGTGACTAAGAACTCTTTGTTTAAGTCTTATAAACATAGAGTGTGAGATATTTTGGGTGAATTCCAAGCCTTCAACATCACATCTATCCTAAGAGAGGACGAAAAACATAGTAATAGGTTGCCAAAAATTAGAACTCAGTTTGATGTTCCAAAAGGGATAAAAGAGGATAAGAACCAACCGCATCTCAAGGTGATTATAAGGCCCTCCATACCAGATAATGTCACTAATTTGCAAGTGTTTAATAGTGACCAATAAATAACACTTTTTATACAAGAGGAGGCTTAGTTTTCTTTCAATAATTATTCCAAACTACAATAACAATATGGAGGGTAGATTGTATAATTGAAGTCAAACAAGCTCCTTAAAGGCCTAGTCGAAATTGGGAGTATTTTAAATGATGATGACCAGTTGAAGAAAGAAAAGGTAATCATGTATACTAAGAAATAAAACTATGATAAAGTATAAATATTCAAGGATAAGTTTCTTGCACTTGGGAAGGTATGTACTAGTGAAGAGAAACATACTTTCGTTGAGTTATGCAAGGAGTTTTATAATGTATTTGCATGAGAATATAGTGATTTGAAGGTCTTTGATCCAAATTTAGCTCAACATACCATATAGATATATGATAATGCTAAGCCTATCAATCATAGATAAAGGCCAATCAATCCTAATATTGAGCCTTTCATGAAGAAGGAGCTTACTAAGTCGATTGAGTCTAAAATCATCTTTCTTATTAAGAATTCATCTTGGTTGGCAAACTTAGTCTTAGTAATGAAGAAGAATGGGGAGATTAGGTTATGTGTTTATTTTAGGGACTTGAATAGAGTTTCCTTAAAGGACCATTATGATCTTCCTTCTATGGAGCAAATTTTGTAATTTTTGGAAGGTAGCGAAATGTTTTCTCTCCTTGATGGATATTCCAGGTACAATCAAATTTTGGTGAAAGAAAGTGACCAATATAAGACATCCTTTACTAATAAATATGGTACATATGCTTATATTAAAATGCCTTTTGGCTTGTCTAATGCTGGAGATACTTTTTAACATGTAATGGATATGGGTTTTTAAGGATTAATAAATGACATTGTGATGGTGTATCTTGATGATATCATATTTTTTCTAAGTATGCAAACGATCACTTGAATCACCTTTGGTAGATTTTTGAGAGATGTAGAGAGTTTTGAATCTCTATTAACCCAAATAAGTGCATGTTTATTGTCCATGAAAGCAAACTTTTAGGACACATCATCTCAAAAAAGGGCATATACATAGATCCTCAAAGGATGAGTGCAATCTTGGAATTGGATTTGCCAAAACACAAGAAAAGTTTGTAAAGTTTCTTTGGTAAAACTAATTTCATAAGGAGATTCATTATTGATCTTTATAATTTAGTCAATCCTCTAACCTCTATGCTAAGGAAGGATGAATTATACACTTGGAATAGAATAAAGAAGGAAAGTTTTCAAGAGATTAAACAAGCCATTGCCCAAGCTCCGACTCTTACAAGTCTTAATTTATTAAAGGATTTAAACTTGTATACCATTGGAAATGAGGAGGAAATATTTGTCATGCTTACTCAATAAAATGAAGAAAACTTGGAGCAACTTATTGCCTTATTTAGTCAAGGTTTGGAAGGCTATGAGGTAAGATGAAACTATGTTGAGAAGCAAGTACTTTCAATTTTTATAAGTCTAAAGAAGTTTAGGAATATATTATCTAACAACAAGATTCACATATTGTTACCTCATCCTAGTGTCAAAGATTTCCTTTTAAGCAAATATTTGAAATAAAAGGGTTTGTTGGATCATAAAAGTGATGGAGTATGATGTAGAAATCAAGAAAACCAAGATAGTGAAAGGGAAGGGCTTATGTGAGTATCTTGATTCAAATTTGAAAGAAAAAAATATGTTATTTTATCACTTCATGATTACCCTATGACATCTGCACCTTCATCAATGAGGATTTGGACACAAGATATGATTCATTTAATCAAATTAATGAGTGTTCATAAGGTCTAGATAGAGATAAAATAAGGTACTTTAGATTACAATCTATTCCTTAAGTTATTTTTGATGGAGTGTTGTTTAGGAAGGATTTTTTAGGTGTCTTATTGAGGTATGATAAATTAGATCAAATTGAGAAAATATTGCTTGAGTTTCATAATGGATCAGCTGGTGGTCACTTTTTTCTAAGAACCACAACTACTAAGTTCATGAGAGTTGGATACTTTTGGCCTAGTTTGTTCAAAGACACCCATGCTTGGGTAATTAAGTGTCAAAATATTCTCTCTTTAATGGTAAATAAAATCTTTCTACCTTTCCTCTTCATCCAATTCAATTTGACCAACACTTTATGCAATGGGGTCTAGATTTCATAGGCCTAATCAACCAACCTTATAGTGTTGGTCACAAGTTGATGTTGACTGCTATAGATTACTTTACAAGATTGGTAGATTGTTGATCTCAAGGAATCAAATGAAATTTCAATTATAGACTTTTATGAAGGCATAGTGATAAAGTTTAGGGCTCTTTAAACAATAATTTTAGACAATGCATTGGCCTTCCTTGGAATGAAGACAAGTAAATGGGACTTGAAACATGGCATCTATCTTAGTACTTCCTCTAACTATTATCCACAAGGGAATGGACTAGTTGAGTCCACTAACAAGAATCTAATTAGGATCATAAAGAGGACAATGGAGGAGAACCAAAGGACTTAACATTCTTATTTGAAGATAGCTCTTTAGGTTGATAGGATCACCCCAAAAAGTACCATTAGAAACTCACCATATACACTTATTTATGGGAGAGAAGTTATACTACCTATTTCACTTGAGATACTAGCCTTGGATCACACTTATCAACTGGAGTTGATGGAGAATGAAAGTATGGAAGTTAGGTTATGTGAGTTGATGGAACTTGAGGAGATAAGAGGTCAAACTATGCAAACTATGAAAGCTCACACAAATTTAAAAAAGAGATATTTTAACAAGAAATAAATGCCAAAAATATTTTTAGAAGGAAACATTTTTCTAAAGTAGGTTGAGGATAGGGCTAAATCTGGAAGACACACAAATTTTGATGTTTTGTGGCGTGGCCCTTATGTTATCACCCAATACAAAAAACATAATGCTTTCCAAATATAACATTTGTATGGAAAGGAGATTCATATCCTATTCAATGAGATATATCTCAAACATTGATACTAAGGTCTTCTTCTCTCTTTTTTCATAGTTTGTTTTTTTCCTTGTTTTCCCTAAGTGCTTATGCACATGTGTGAGTCTTGTTGATGTCTTGTGTTTTCTTGGTGTGTTGTACTTATTTTATGTATATTTTAGGAATTTGTTTTTATTTTTATTCAAGAAATAATTTAATCCCTTGGATCATGATAGGATAAGGATACTGATCTAATTAATAGAGCAAGCATACTACACCTATGAGTGACCATTTTATTGACCAAATTTTACTTTTAATTCAAATTGGGGCACCCCCATGTAAAAACTTAAATTATATATGTTTTATGGGGTATAATTTACATTCATTTGGTTTATTACATGTTATTTTATGTTATCTAATGCACTTCTAGCCTTAGTCATAGTTTCATTAGATTATTTGTCAATTTGGATCATTTAATGTGTTTTAAGGGTCATTAATGCAAGTGGCACATTCAAAAATGTTATTAGGTGTCATATTTTAGTTTAAAACATCAAATATGTTATTATAAATATCATATATATTAGCTACATCAGAATATCATAGGTTGCCTAACTAAAATTGCATAAACCAACTAAAAAGAGAGAAAATGGCACTTTTACGACCCATGGGGAAGTGTGCCAAATGTAATAAGATCATATATGGCATATTTAACTTCATAAAACTCATCCAAATGTTTTTTTCCTATATAAATTAATTTTTGAGGCTAAAACCATTTTGTACCTTTCTTGGTTTCCTAGACACATAGAAGTGACCTTTAGGTTTTTGCTTAGTACAAACAGCTCAAGAGGTTTTAGGACAAATGATTTTTTAAGGTTATATTAAAATAATATATCTTAATTTACATATAAATATTTTGAATAATGGTTTCTTTTTCTTCATGAACCATCCTAGTGAAGTTGATTGTACTTTTTTGGTAGCTATTTCATGCACCCTATAGGTTTGGCTCCATTTTCATAAAATCTATATGAACCAATTGGTGAAGTTTGATATATAATATGTTGGATTACTTATTATATTTTATATATTATTAATTTAATGTTTCATGATGTTTAGATGAACAAGTTAGTCCATGTTGTAAGAAGGTGTCACCATGTGAAGTCTCAGCTAAAGTTTTTCTTGTTTGCTGAGTGTTTTTTATCCTATAGGGGTCTCATGTATATGGGAAATGGTTTTTAATAGATCTCAAGTTAATATTACAACCTACCATGTCATCCTTTGAGTAGCTTTCAAGCTTGTCTTTCTCTATTATCAACCCTTTGCCCAACTTCACTTGCAGTCACATGTACAATCTTATTCAACTTATCCATGGACTTATAATTAGAGTGTTTTAGTAGTCCAAACCATCAATATTTTTAAATAATAAGTTTATATTCTTGGAAAAGGTGCACGTGTGGTCACAAGTTCATTCACTATACTAAAATAGTCATTTAATGATCATGATTACTCTATTCCATGTATATGTAAGTGATTTTCATGTTAGATAAGGTGTATTGAATCTAGTTTCAAGATTTTATTGATGAATGTAATCTAATTTAATGTTTAAAAATTCATTTGAGTGGTCTTGAATCTATTCCCTAACATGTTCTTACCCAATTCCATCCCATGCATGTATAAAACATCCTAATGCACACGTATAGGGCCCTTTCTGATGCACACTGAGGTGTGAGAAGGTTAAAATGTTTTAAAACCTATTATTACTAGATTTTTTATTATTATGTTTAATAAAAACATAAAAATTTCACATTTATAAAAATTTTAATGTTGTTCATATCTAGTTCAATGTTTGCATACCAAAACATCCACCTACAGGTGGCTGAGCAGGGTGCTAAAATGATTTTATGGAGAGGGTGAAGCAGCTTAATACCTAATTAAGTTTGTGGTATGGTAATAGATCCTTGATAGACCTATATAAAGTTCCTAAATATCAAGAAGTGTGTAATCATGTTTGAAGATCATGACTGGGTTAGGGAATTTTTCCCTAAAAAGGTCAAAACATAGTTCCAGGGGGTTCTTATGGACATTTTATGATAGGTTTGCTAAGGGTCTCAATGCATTTAAATATTTATTTGAGGTATAGCACGGAAAATATATCTACCAAGAATGAAGGTTATAAAGTGAGGGAGGATAGGTTATTTGAGGTCTCAAACATACCTAAAAAAAGATTGAAATGTTCCATTAACATCTACATCCCTGAGGAGATAAACAGTCTTTTGTCTCCTAAGGAGCAACATTGGAAAAAAAATTATGAATAGTAGGTTTAAAATAATGAGATGAGGTAAAATTTATTTAAGGATAGTAAGAAAGGATTGAGACATGGTTTTGTTGGATCATTGGCTACCTACAAGTGACTTTCTAATAGAAAATAGACACTTACAATAGTCAAAAGTAGGATATCTCAATCATGGAAAAAGGAACACAGTTAAGGAGTCAAAAAAAAAATTAGGGATTAAAATATACAAGAAACTATCAAAGGGTTCATATATCTTAAAATTATTTCATAAAGATCATGACCAAGTCCTACCATGCTCAATGCACATTTGCAATAGGTCCTATAGGCAGAGTACCTCAGTATAGGATAGTCACCTAAAAAAATTGATGATAAAGTGGGGTTTGAATACTTCAAAGGAGATAATAGATAAAATTCATACATGTTGACCTATATATTTTCATTTAAGATATCTAATCATAATTATTGATAGTAGTTGAAGCCTAATAGAGCCTGCAGGTAGGGGTGTCTCATTCCAATAGGGTATGAGACAGTGACCCTAAGATAGATACCCCAAATGGTGCTTTAAAATTTTCAAAGGATGAATACTAGTTAAAAATATGTTGTGTGAACTCAAGGTGTATTCAAGGAATCTTTTAACATCATGACCAAGTCGTAGCATTCTCAACACACACCTAATATAGTCAAGTAGGATTTCTCATTCCTATGGAAAAATGGCTTAGTTTGGTGCGTTCAAACTACAAATGAAACCAAATGGAAGCTCAAACATAATGAGGTAATGTATTAACACCTAAATAAATACCATAGTGACTTCATAAGCTAATCCAAAGGAGAAATTATGTTACATAAACCCCAACACCCTTGTATGCACTTACAATAGGGTACAAGCTAGTAAAGGTAAGGTGAAACATGGACTTGGCTAGGGAATAAAAGAAGGTTAAAATCAATGAAAATTGGTCCACGATAGTTTGATAGGTTTTATTATAATCCCAATAACTTGCTACAGTGATTTTATGCCTTCCCTACTTGGCCAGAGGGCAACAGTCTGTACAATGAGCTAGGAAACCTCTTTGCTCAATAGGTGAATATGGAGAATCCATTGAAGAGATTTTTTTGTGGGTGAATAAAAATATTTATAATAAAGAATTTATAATTAAAAATATTTTTAAGAAACCTATAGGAATTGTTTTGGCTTGGAGAGGTCACTCTTAGGAGGGTTTGAGGAAAATACATAAAGAAAGGATTTTTTTAGGCCTTATTTGAGCATTTAGAGATGGTTAGGCACCTAAATCGAATAATAAAAATAAAACATATGGTAAAAATCATAATAATTACTTGTAAAAAATTCTAAAATAATAAATTTTCCTTGGATATGAGGTTTATACCTCACTAGTTTCTCTTAGAGGTTAGCTAGTCTATGAAAATCAAGCTTTGGTAAAGTGAGCTAGTGATTTCAAAATGGGTAAAGGCCTTGATATAAAGTTTTGGGAAATTTAGGAAGAATATTTTGAGTTGTATGTAATTTTAATATGTTTTTATAAATATACCAAGATTATAACTCTCTCTATGACCAAAATTCACCTTGCACACTGTCCAACTAGGTAAGCTTTCATTAGGCCTAGTTGGTGAATGAGAGAAAAGGAATAAGTGGAGTGTTTTGGGGGTTATGTGATGGTTTAAAAATATTTAATGGAACATTAATAATAAATATAAACCATCCTAACCATGAAATATATTTTTGAGTAGCCAAAGACAGCTGGGTGTAGGTTAGGCCTATTAGGCCTTCAAGGTACTGAGAACCATTTTGGTGTCCATCTTTATTTACAACTTTTTGTGGGATATACAGATGATTTGAAAATGTTAAGGGGATTAAATTATACATTTAGGTTCTTTTTTTATTTCAATTAAACTTGTGTAAAATCTACTTCTAGCTCAGAGAAATTTTAAACATACAAGAAAGGTAGAAACTAGCTCGATGAAGTGTCTTCAAGTATTCATATCTCCTTTAAAGATTTGCATGGGAAATAGAGGAATTTTATGGTGTTATTATGTTACATTTAAATAAATTTTGTGTCATTTATTGGTAGTTACAATGTAAAAATATCTATGAAGAAAGCTTAAGACCAAAAACTACCTAAAACCCTACTAAAACCTCAGCCAGGACCCAATGGAGAAAACAAGATTGGAAAGATATCCTAATGACATATTTTGGTAATGAAATATATTTTACCATATATATTACTACCTAAATATATATTCCACCGAGATGAGCTATACAAAATTGTATAAACATGTAAAATAGGGTATTTTTCACCATTTTTTGTGTTTTACAAGTTCTAGGAGGTTTCAAAAGATGAAATAAAGTTTGGGAGGAATATTTATAAATTTTATAACTCCATATGGTAATTTAATACTAGTAAAAAACTTATAAGTTTTCAAAAATTATATTTAATTTAAGCCAGTCAAAAGTGGCATAGTGGACATAAGGGTGAGAAGGGTGAAAACTCCAAGTGTGAGCCTTTTTAAGGTATACCTAAGAAATATAAGGCCATGTATAGTAATACCAAGTATAATTAAATACTTAAAATTTATTTTAATGTAAAAATAAAGATAAATTTGAGGCCAAGTTTGAGGGGTGATTGAAAAAGGAGTTTTCTAGACTATAGACAGTGATGGCTTCTTTCTAGGAGCTTCTAGATGAGTAAGAATGCAAAAAATGCATAGAGAGGCATGCCAAAAGGCCTTACCTCTCATTAAAATCATCATACCTATCCATAGTCAATTGTGGGACGTTAAAATAGGTTAAAATTATAAAGACAATTTTTTGAGACAAGATTAAGAGTTTTATGCCAATTTTCATAAGTTTCATGAATTGTATGGACACTTGGTCCTTATAAAATTACATGGTTCATTCCATACCTATTTCTAATTCAATTTCAATCCATTTTATTAGATTTAAAAGTGTCTAAGTGATCCATGGACTTCCCTTGTCTTTATTTTCTCTCAATGTCTATAAATATTGACTGTTTTGGCTCTTTTTGGTAGCTTCCATTAGTTAATGGTGAAACCCTAGAAAATTTTGTACTTGAATGACTCTTCAAGAAATAAAAAAGTTATTTTTCATAGTTATATGTTGTAAAATTGAGTTTTATTTCGATATTGTTAGTCTTGTCTAGTAGAGGATGTTATTTTCTAGCATGTTATCCTTGATTATTCACCAAGTATGCAAAAGAGTAATTGTTACAGGTCTTTGTTAGTGTTCAATTTCAAGTGTAAAAGTGTCTTAAAAGTGGTCCATGATTGTATTCTCTCAAGGAATCATGAATTTCCTTCCTAAGTATCAAAATACCTTCTTGAACCTAGATTATGAAGAATTGATGTAACAATCTACCTTATGTTGTGAGTTTTGTGTAAGAGAAGCTTTATTTTGATCTAAGTAGTATAAATTCAGTTAATCAAAGGAAATACAATAGTGGTGCATCACCTTTTTTATCTTTATTAGTTGTTTCCTTAACCCTTTTCATCTAGATTTGATATGTAATAAAGTAATTCAAAGAGTGTAACAAGGGAACTATCCCTTCTAGAGATTCATCTCAACATATTTTTACCCACAACAAGAGTGATGTTTCCATTGTGCCACTTGGATAAGGAGAACTAGGCATCTCTTCAAGGGGTGAAAATACAAGTGACAATAGTAAATATGGAATTGATCCACATAGTGTCATTTATAAATATATAAATAAAGAGGATAATAGGTCATTATGGTGTTTGATTCATCAAATTTCTTATAATGACCTCAAATTCAAGAGCTCCACATTCAAATATAGTCTGTAGGGAATATGAGGCAAATTTGAACAAAAATAGTTATTTGAGGGCCTTATAGGCCTATTCAAGTGTTAAAAATTTGAAGATAGGATCCTTATGAGTATTCAAGAGCATCTATATCATTGTCTTGGTAAGACAAATAGTGGGTATACCCACTATTTTTTCTCAAACCAAGACATGTCTAGGCAAGCAACTAACATGCTAAATGGACAAAAATCAATCTTGGAAGGTTTGAAATTAGATTTGTATCCCATAAAGAGTTTTACTATAATTTATTATGATAATTTAGTATCATATAACCTAATAATATAGGAAAACACTCATATCAAGAGGTAAATTCTCTGTAAATAGGCCAAATAGGCAACTTTTAGTCCTAATTATAGACCCTAGTGCCATGTCAAGGCTCCTCCATGCTTCCAAAACTGATTATATGATTAATTGGGGGGGATAAAAGGATGATAGAGACTTTATAAAAGACATTTTAAGTAAAAAATATTGAATAAATATTAGAAGACCTCCAAAACATTGTTTGAAACACCCAACCCTGCACATAGATAGTTCAATGCCAACTTAAAACACTCATTCACTCCACCACATAAGCTCTCAGGTATAAATAACTTAAGATTTTTTAGGTATATATTTACACTAATAATACATTATATATTTATTAGTATTGGGAGGCCAAACTTTATGAATGAACTTTAAGAAATTAGGCACTCATAAATGGCCTAAAAACTACCCTAGGGTCACCTTTTAGTGATAATATATTTATCCATCCTTTGTATGGGAGTCTAATTCATTTATGTAAGTTGATTAGGTCTATGACCTAAATATTCAAGGAATTTATTCTAATATTGAACATCCATACTATATAAACTATCCTTAAGACTCCTAAGTACTATGAAACCACCCTAAAACCCTAGAGAGACCCAATTTTTAAAAAGTTGATATTTTGATGCCATAAAACAAAAAATGGTCTAAATAACTCATGTTATAAGAATTAAACTTATAAGGGATCCACTTAATTATACTTGACTATGTGGACATTGCATGAAATCCTAAAGAATAGGCACTTTTTTAGGGTTTTGAGTAGAATGAAGAGTGTTTATAAATTCTTAATGATTAGAATTATTGTAAATGATAGTTTATAAACTCCTTACACTCCTAAAAGTTTAAAATTTTCAAATATTTAGTTGGAAGAGACTTGATAAGTGCTTGTAAAATTGCCAATCTGTCATGCTTAAGGAAAGTGAACCAGATAAATTGGAAAAGTAGAATTTAAATTTCCTAATACATTTATAAACCTATGTCACAATTAAAAGTGTTGTTTTAGGCATGAATAAATCTCACACATAGGTTATAAATCTTTGTTTTAGGTTTCATGGAGGTCCATATGCAAGAAGTTAGGAAATTAGGCCTAATATGCCTAATTGGCCTATACTGTCATCAAGGGGAGTCAAATTGGTGTTGGAAGACTAATGGAATGAGTCATTAAAATAATTTTACATTGATAAATGGTAATTTAATGGCATTAAATTCACACTTCATAGCTATAGTGGAGGGATAAGGTAGTTTCCTTGATTTTGTCAATTTGATGTAAGAGAGAGTGGGTTGATACATGATTGTGGTAGCCTAATTCATCTTTTAATTATCATATGGAGCATGATGGAATATTAGAGTCATGTTCAAGAATTTTAAAAAGTTTAATTAAATTTGACTCATCCTCCCTTACTTGTTTTCCAAAACTAATATCTCATTCAATGAGCAATTAAAGAGATCCAATGTATGGAGGAGCTAGAAAGAGGTTTATATAACTATTGTAACTGATATTTTGAGTGGAATTGGTCATTTATGACCCCATTATCAACTATCCCATGATATATTCTAATTATTATCTCCTCACCTCTTCTATACATTGAAGGATTTCAGCCTTAGTTTGTATCCCTCAGGCTGGTATGAGGAGACTCTGCTAGCATTTGTACTCATGCACCTTTTGAATGATGATTAGATAATATTGAAACTTCTTAATGGGTTATAATTTATGTTTTTATTATTTTTTTATATGTAAAAATTGTATATCATGACCTCTTTCAGGTCTAACTTATACCTAAGTGTTAAAAGTCTTCTTGGTAGGTTGTCTAGTGTGTTGTAAGGTGGATAGCTTAGGTTTGGAGTGAAAATCAGATTGCAAGTGCCTTAAACCAAGCCTTATCCTCTTGACCCTCTCAATCAAGTTATTATAATATCCTCTAGATGAAATATTAATGTTTATAAGTCATTGAAGATAGTCACATATCTCTATTTATTATTTGTTAGTTTGTTGAGAGTTTAAGATTGAATGAGTGGATGGAATGATATTAGGTGCATCACCACACTTTAGAGTAGATTTTCATTCCTATGAAATATATTTTACCATTTATATCCCCATATAGTTTAGATATTAGATAAAGATCACTAAATTATCAAATTAGGGGAGCTATCCCCTTAACATCCAGAGGTCTGACCCATTTATTAGGTAACCCACATCTGAGGGTCATTCCCATGTTAGCCTATGTTTGAATTTAGAACATGAACACCCCTTTCCTTAGTAAGGGTGAAACCTAGAGTCTCTAAAAATTTTGGTATGCATGATGGGATGAGCTTCAAGTGCCTTGAATCATGTTTTGACCATATGTAAGGACACCTTGTAGCCATCTTCAATAGCTTTAAACACTATATCAATAGAATTATAGTTAGAAGGTTACACTAGTCATAAAAAGTCTTCATTTAATAGGTAATATGGGTTATCATTCATTTTCATGTGCCTAATGAGGATTTATGGAGGTATATGAGGTAATATTATGTTGTTCATACCCCTATTAATAGACCTATGACTCTTGCCAACTAAATAATTATTCCTATCCATACAATCCTACCCCAAATCAACCATATATTCATTCTTACTAGTCTCATGATGAGCCTCCCTATTACCAAGATCACCAACCATACTATGAGTCTCATTTACCCCCCTTGCAACTTGATTACAATTTTGACCAGTCATGGTAGCAACATGACATCATTTACATGCCTAATTATGTTATAAGTCAATCCATATCTAGCCTTAATCTAACCTTATTAGACCATGAGAAGAATATGATAAACATAGACACATTTAAAGGATATGGGTAAGAGATCCCAAAACATGTCATTATGGGGGTTAGAAATTTAGTGCAATATGCAAAGGAAAATTGGATGTCCTTCCTTAGGAGAGCTTATTATAGAAACAATAGTGACATGCTTGACATAGATGGCCTAATCTCCAAGATTGAGAAGTTGGAAGCCCATGAAGGGTAACAAATACACCATCACTAACCTTCTCCCCTCTCCTTCACACCATGCTAATCTCATGATAAGATTCCCTTTACCCCTCATAATCCTCTATTAATTTAGTTTAAAGGTCATCATGGATCATCCCAACCCCTCTCAATCTTACCCTCATGGAAATATATTCAAAATAAAGTGCAAGAGGAAGAAAGAGTAGGCATTGAAAGAACTAGTCATCATGACCAGTCAAGACTTGAGTCTGAAGTATGCCTTGCTAGGTAAATTTTGATTATAGACTAGCACTTTCACCAAATCATATAAGCTATAAAATCAAAATCATCTTAGTTGAACATTCCTCCATTTATACCCCAAATAGCATTACACTCAACACAAGGAAATTTTAAGCCTAAATTTCCATTTTGGAACCAAATACTACAGTCAAGAGATAATTTAGAGAAATCAATAAAATATGATGTTACTCAATACCCACCCCTCCCTCAAAATTCTAAGTATTTTCTATCATTTATATCCTTCCAAAGTGATATGCATAATAATTAAGAAGTCATGATTATTGAAGATAATCAGATGGATGAAAGGAATGTGGTATGTATCTCATCCATCTTGGAGTCACTACAAGAAAATTCTATGCCACTCAGATAGAGAACCCATAATTGAAGATGTAATTAATTAAAATAAGGTTAAAATTGTAATTGATGATGATTATTTGGATGAGTTTGAGGAACTTGTCTTTGAAACACCACTTGATAAAGAAGGGCACCATTTAGTTTTTAGAGGTTCAAAAGAGAATGAATTATAGGAGTGTGATAAACCACAAACGGAAGACACATTAGCTAAACAAGAGGAAAATATCCTTCATTACATGGTAGATATCCTTTATAATCACATTTTTGAAGAGTGGTAGAATGAAACATCTATTCAATATGAAATAACTACAAGACAAAATGACAATCTCCAAGGATCTCTAAACACTCAAGAGAAGGTATGTGCTCAAAAGGTTCCCAATTTCCTTCCTTTCTGCCAAGATAAGCCTAAGGAGATGCATTATACCTCATTTATTATTGAGGGCTTGAAATGTGAGCATGGTTACATGGATTGTCAAGATGATTATGATTACCTTTACCAGTAGTTCATAAACATTTGTAATGAATATCAGGCTTCTCAGGGACTCACACATCATGTAGAACATGTTGGAGACACATCAACTACTGATCCTATCAAAATTCATCCACAAAATTAGGAAACACAAGATGATTAAAGGAATGGTAGGGCATTTATTGTAGTAGTATATCTGAGTGAAGACATAGAATAAGACATGGTTAATCATATATAGCCCATATTTGAAGAAAAATTAAAACTTCTCATGCAAAGTAGATAGATTTGGAATGAGTATGATTGGGTTATTAACTCACCCAATCAACTCATGTAGTAATATAAAAATAAAGGAAGTATATTTGATGTTATAAGAATCCATAAGAGTGCACCTAATCATAGCTACAAGTGGGAATCTTCCAATGGTGGCACCTAATCAAGCTCAAGTTAATAAATGAGAACTCCACATCATGGTGCCATAGTAATCAATAGACATTCCCATTTGATCCTAGGATAAAGAGTTCAAATTTAGGGTAGTTTTGTGATAGTTAGTTATCTTATCGAAATAAGTGTGTGCATAAGTTGTAGTTAGATTCCTTTCTTCTTTTGTTTATTTTCCTATTTGTCCCTATCTTTTAGGTGTGTTATTAGTGTTAGGTTTTCTTATTTGATATGTATTTGTGTGTTTCTTGTTGTTGATGAAATTCCTTAAGGTGTCAAAAGATACAAATCAGTTTGACAATCCAAAGAGTCACCATGCTATGTTTTTTTGTTTGAATCTATTTATGATGACAATATCTATATTCTCTTGACCAATAGGCTGGTCACACATCAAAGTCACCATAAATGTTGACATTTTATCCTCATAGGCCGAATGTAAACCCAAATATAATAGAAAAATTTAGTGACCACCATATTAGCTTGATTATGATTACTCCTAGAATGGTCATGTTTCCTTGTCCTGGTGAGAGTTTTGGAATCCTTACTAAGAATGTGTCATTATTTTAAGCCTAAGTCCATAGTTTCATGAGTATATTGAGTCCTTGTGATGATAAATAGCTATCATGGTGTCTTAAAATGAGAGAGGTCATTGTTAGAGGTCATGAAATCTAATGAGTGTTTAGGTATGTTTTGAGGAGTATAGTGGTCTTTTGTTAATGTGAGGATGTTTAACATTGGTTTGAGTCTATGATATAAAGATCAAGGTGTATTTAAATCATTTCACATGACATACTCACCTAAAGTCCATTTGACCCCTTCATGACCCCTCAAACCACGTCATGAGCTTATATCACCTTTTGGAAACCTTAAAAAAAGGAATGTTTTTATTAATTTTATTGAAAAGGGGATTTAAAGACATCTTATCCATGCCAATCAATTTTTATGTGTTTCATGCCACTTAGAGTCCTTTTAAGAGCCAACCACATCCTTTCCACCAGCCAAGTAGGCCCCACATGTAAATTTATGGCTTATACACTTCCCTCCTACATTTTTCCTACTTGAAATAGGTTTATTAATGCATTATTATCCTCAATTTATCATAATATGGCATTACAAAGTCTAAAATTGGAGAAAATGAGGGAGAAATGCATTATTTTAGATATTTTATACACATGTGAAAAATGGTATAGATTATACCATATAGCATGGGATCTAAGGTTGAAGGTGATCTCATTTTTTATGTCTCAACAAAGTTTCATGTCAAATGTAGATCATTCAAGCCCAAAACTAGTCCTTCAACTCCTTCACCTTCTTTGCAATCTTGGATATCTCCTTAGGTTTTTTCTAGTACCATACAAAGGAGAGAGATTGGAAGTCCCATCTCTTGTCCATAAAAATTAGACTCAACCATACTAAAATTATAGGAATTTTTCTAAATATTGGTCTCCCTAACTTTATGAACCTTCCTTACAAAGTTAAGGAATGTGTATGCACTTCTCATCTGCATAGGCCAACTTCAATTGTATGATTTTCATGAATTTATAATTAGTTTTCTCAATATAATCATTCATGCTATTTTATTGGGCCTTGAAGGGGTATATTATGGAAATTGGACAATTATCTCACATGTGTGACCCCCCGTATCTTTTAAATGCCCATGACTAACCATTGTGTGTATCTTATAGGAAAATTGACTATATTAGACAAGGTTGAAGGTCCTCATCAGTAGTTGATTTGATATATTTGGTGAGTTTTAGAGGTTTTTTTATGGTTGTAATTATTTATTTATCAAATTTAATTCTTAATGGTCTCTTATCATTGCATAATACATCAAAAAATGAGCCATATCCATTTGGAGTTCATCGTGTAACAGATAGTCATCATGTCAAAGGAACCTAAAGGCTTGATATATGGTTCAAAATCATTGAAAGGAGGATGATAGATGGTGATGGATGTCTCTTATATCCTTATACACAATCTTATCAACCTCCTTGTCTACCTCAAGAGCCTAGAAACCACCTTCCTCACCTCTAAACTCATTTTAGTCACTTATTAATAGAGTTTAAGGTTTCCTTAGGGAAATTAAGGTATTATAAGATATTAAGGTCACATTTCCAATTTCTATATGATGTTTCCATGCTCCAAAACTTTATGAGTGTTGAGGTATAGGTCTAAAGTTATCCAAAGTATAAATGGATAGTCTTAGGAGAAGTCTTCCCCTTCAATTCATATCCTTCCCTTACCACTACCCATCACACCTAATCACTACTATTTCGTTATGTTACTCCCTATTTTTCTCTCTCAACATCTTTATCACTCCATTCCCATCATCCTTCACTCATCCACTATCACTTCTAGGTATAAACCCTATTATTAAACATCCATACTCTCTTTAACTCTCAAAATGAATGAAACCATAATGCTTTGAGACCATTTGGGCATGGACCTAATCAAAGAGCTAATGAAGACCTATAAAAGCCTTATAGGGCCACTATAGTAAAGTATTCCAAGGAGTGAGAAATATCTTTAAGTAAAAATTAGAGAGATAAGAGGAGTATGATGAATTCTAAGAAAGAAACAAATGTTATATAAACACCATGGATTATGTTAATACATCCATATAAAATAGCACATATGGGTTGTATCAGTCCATATAGTGAATAAATTTAAGAGGCTCTTAATAGTGAGACAAATGGGAATGAATTAGGTGATCCTCTTGAGCTAAAAGTGGATAGGGCAAGGGATCAAGTGCATGATGAGATGGTTTAAACATATTATTTGTAAAATCACCCTAGTATCCATTAAATCACTATCATATACAAGAAAAACACATACCTATAACCAACTAACTAGCCTAGACTTGGGCTATGAGGAAAAGGTTTAGTAGAGGTTTGTAGAGGTGATGTCTAATGAAACTATACAGTCTACTATGAGAGGTAACAGTATAAACTATGCTTAAAAATCACAATACCTAAAAGTATGAATACATAGACTCCCTATATAAAACTTAGAATAGCCTAACACCTATATTAGTACCCTAGCATAGGCCTATAATTAGCATATTAGGGGGAAAATAAGAAAGGTTATGTCAAATAGGAGTTTAGACTATTGTGTATGATTGAGGTAAGATAGAAGAGAATAAAACTCCAATGGAGGGAATCTCAATTATAATTCCTACTTTTCATGTATAAAGCTTAGACTAAAAGAAATCTATAGCAGTATATTTTCCTCCAGTTGTATATTTTCTCATGTGTTGACCATGACATAAGAAGGTTGATCTCAAAAAGGTAGGTCAACAATGATTAAATTAGAGAGGTAATGTAAAAATATAATTATCATAATAAAATGATGAGATTAAGGGACAATAATGATACTCTATTATCTAAAAAATTCTCTTATGTACACACCTTCAACCACTCAGTTGGCCTACTTAAGGTCAATTGGTATGATAGAAGTTATTGTCTTGGATAATTGGAAACAAGTATAAGCTCATAGAGACCTTAATAAGGTATATATTCCCTTAAAATACATAGGAAAATCATATCAATGAATTTAATCCCTACACCCAACCAAGAAAACAAGAAAATGACACCTATAGATTAAGTATGGTAAACTTAAGGATATGATGCATTATTGTTTCAAATGGCTCAGAAGTCAAGTCAAGTTAAGGGTCTTAGTAATAAATTTACATTCATCAATAGGTCCTAAAATATAAGAAAATATGAATTAAAATAAATAAAACCTATGTAACCAAAATATCATGCCCTCAATTAGATCATAGATGAAGAAGAGGCATGGTTTCAAGAAAACCTAGTCAAATTAGCCCTAGGAAAGTATGCATATGCATTGGAAGAAATAAATAAGATGTAGAAAAAGGATAGAATAAAATTATTAAGGCCATACATAGGATAATTAAGGTATCCCCAAACCATTTAATGAGTTTTGAATTCAAGGAACTTCAAGGGGTATGTCTACAGACTCCTAGGGTCAGATTAAACCCTTAAACCCCAAACCCTACATAAAAAAATGAGATATGTGAGAAGGGTAATTAGGGAATGGATCCACATAAAATGATGGATAAATATATAAATCAAGAGGATCATAGGTGGTGATGGTTTTTGATCCATCAAGTTTCTTACAATGACCTAAAATTCAAGAGCTCCATGTTCAAATACAATATGTAGGGAATATGAGGCAAATTTCAACATAAATAGTCATTTGAGGGCCTAATAGGCCTATTCAAGTGTTTAAAATTTTCAAATAGTATCCTTGTGATTATTCAAGATCATCCATATCATTATCTTTGTCAGACAAATATTGGGTACCCAATGTTTTGTCTCAGACCAAGACATGTCTAGGCAAACAACCAAGGTGCTAAATGGACAAAAATTCATCTTGGAAAGTTTAATAGTAGATTTGGATCCCACATAGAGTTTTAAGATAATTTATTTTGATTATTTATGGTCATAAAACCTCCTAATAAATGAAAATACTCACATCAAGAGGTAAATTCTTTGGAAATAGGCCAAACAAGCAAGTTTTTGGCTTAATTATAGACCCTAATGCCATGTCAAGGCTCCTCCATGTTTCCATATCTGATTGTATGATTAAATGGGGTATATAATATGATTATAGAGACTTCATATAATATATTTTAGGTATAAAAAAGTGAATAAATATCAAAATACCTCCAAAACATTGCTCAAAACACCCAACCCTATACATAGGCAATTTAAGTACCAACTTCAAGCACTCATTCACTCTACCACATAAGCTCTTTGGTAAAAATATCTTAGGAGTTTTTAGGTACCTATGTGCAATAATAATCCATGATATATTGATTATTATTGGGAGGCCAAAATTTATGAATGAATCTTAAAAAGCTAGGCACTTAGAAATGGCCTACAAACTACCCTAGGGTCACCTTTTGGCACTCATATATTCATCCATCATTTGCATGGGAGTAAAATAAATTCAATTAATTTGAGTAGGTGTATGCCCTAAATATTTATGGCATTTATTATAATCTTTTATGTCCATACTATATAAAATATTCTTAATATTCCTAAGTACTCCTAAACCTCCCTACAACCCTAGGTAGACCCAATCATAGAAAAGTTGATATTTTGATAAAATAAAATTAAAAAAATAGTATAAATATCTCATTAAAAAATAATTACACTAAGACGGGATCCACATAATTATACTTTTCTATATGGACATTATACAAAATCTTAAACAGTAGGCACTTTTAAGGGTTTTAAGCAAAATGAAGAGTGTTTGGAAATTATTGATTATTCCAATTATTGAAATGGATAGTTTGGAACATAATTAAACTATTAAAATCTTAACATGTTCAAGTATTTAGTTATAAAATCCTTGATAAATACTTGAAAATTTGCCAATATATCATGCTTAAGAAAAGTGAACCAGACAAGTTAGAAAAGTAAAATTTTAAGTTCCTAATAAATTTATAAACCTATGCCATGATTAGAAGTGGTTTTTATGCATGAATAAAGCTCACACATAGGTTATAAGGCTTTATTTTAGTTTTCATGGAGGTCCATATGCAAACAATTAAGAACTTAGACCTAATAAGCTTAATTGGCATATGTTGTCATCAAAAGGAGTCAAATTAGCATTGGAGACTAATGGAATGAGTTATTACAAGAATATTACATTGATAATTGTTAATTTAAGGGTATTAAATGTACACTTAATAATTTTAGTGGAGGGCTAAGGTATTTTCCTTGACTTTATCAATTTGATGTAGGAGAGAGTGGGTTGCTACATGATTATGGTGGCCTAATTCATCTTATAACTACCATATGGATCATGATAGACTATTATAGGAATGATAAATCCTTTTACAAAGTCTAAATAAATTTAAATGAACCTCCCTTATTTATTTTCCATTGCTAACATCTTATTCAAGGAACAATTAAGGAGATCCAATGCATAGAGGAGCTAGAAAGAGGTTTATGTAACTATTATAAGTGCTGTTTTGAGTGGAATTTATCATTGATGACCCACTTATCCACTTTCATATTTTATATTCCCCTTCTTCTTTCCTCACCTCTTCTATATATTGAAGGCTTTTCACCTTAATTTGTATCCCTCAGGTTGGTATAAGGAGACTTTTCTAGCATTTGTACTCATGCACCTTTTAAATGATGAATAGAGCATCTTGTATCTTATTAATGGGTTACACTTTTCATTTTTATACTTATATGATATGTAACAATGGCATGGCATGCCCTCTTGTAGGTCCTAGTTATACGTAAGTGTTAACAATCTTCTTGTTAGGTTGTCTAATGTGTTGTAAGGTGGATAGCTTAGGTTTTTAGTGAAAATCAAGTTACAAGTGCCTTAAGCCAGGCCTTCTCATCTTGACCCTATCACTCAAGTTATTCTAATAACCTATAGATGAAATATTGATGTTTACAACTCATTGGAGATAATTTATCAGCTCTATGCATTATTTGTTAGTTTGTTGAGAGTTTAATATTAAATAAGTGGATAAAATGATACCAGGTGCATCACCACACTTTAGAGTAGATTTTCATTCCTATGCAATGTAATTTAACCTCTTTGAGAAAGAACACTGAATTGTAAAATGAAGGGAGCTAACCCCTTAAGATCTAGAGGTCTGACCCACTCATTAGGTAACCCACAACATAGGGTCATTCCCATGTTAGCCTAAGTTTGAGGTTAGGACATGAACACCCCTATCCTTAGAAAGGGTGTAATATAGAGTATTTAGTAGTTATTTGATAAATTTAAAAGTATTTGTACCCTATATTTTAATTTTCTAGGATCCCTGAGAGTATGACACTTGGCATCCCTTCATTAAAAGGGACTCACAAAATATACCTCAAAGGGCATTGTCATATATTCTATGGAATGTTAAAGGTATCTCCTTGGAGATACCTTCAACATGAATATGAGTGGAATTTTCCTTCACTTTTAAGGCACTAATGGGTTATACCTTAAAGCACCATATAATAACTTCAAGTGTGCCATTAAGGTTTCTCATAAGAGATACCTTTTAAACATGTGCAAATTAGAGACATAAAATTTTATTAGTGAATCGATAAGGTTAAAATTTAGAAGGATTTGATCCTCATATTTTGGTACTCCTATATCCCTAAATGTATGACACTTAGCATCCATTTGTTAAAATACAATTTTATAAGATTAAATAGTTCTTTAGTCTATGGTATAATTCCCCAAACTTACATTATCTTAGGTCTCTAAGATCTTAACATTTCGCATGATCTCATAAACTTACAACCATGTAATTTAGGATATGGGACTTGAAGTAGCATTCACCAGGAATTATAATTATTTATAACTTAGTCTTCAACCATCATTATTCAATAGCTAGGTCTTTAGATTTACACTTTAGTTTATCTGGGTCTTCATAAATATTTCCTTAGTAGTTTTTATTGACAATTACCTCAAACACATTTAGGTCTTTAGTCATTTTTCTCAATGGAAGAGTTATGCACATTTTGGTGTTCGAAAAAAAATGTTTGAATTTTTTTTAGGATGCTCACAAAGAGTGTTATACCCCAACTCCTGACTTATAACTACCAAAATATTTATTACTCAATAAAATAAAGTCAAAGAAGCAATGAAATGAAACTTGGTATAGGGCATTGATGTGACACTCATACTAAATGTAAATAGTGATTTGTATTACCTTCAAGGTTACCTTCATGGTATCTCTTAGGAGATACCTTTCAAACATGCACAAATTAGAGACAAAAATTTATTAGTTAATTAGCAAGGTTTAAGGTTAAAGAGATATGCATCTTGTATTTTGGTAATGACATATCCCCAATAATATGACACTTAGAATCCCTTTAGTAAAATGGGATCATAGAAGATTAAATGGTTGTTTGGTCTATGGTTTAATGCCCTAGACTACTATTATCTCTAGGCCTATGAGATCTCAACATGTGATGTGATCTCACCAAATTATGACCATGGAAAGTTTAATCACATTAGAAGGTATGAATTCATATATTAATGATGAATTGAAACCTATCATAATTTGGAGGAACTAACCCCAAGTATGTAGTAATCATCATTGACATATGTATCAAATTCTATGAATGAACATTCATAGTCAATGAAGGTTTACCATATGGTAAGTAATTGAACCTACTAAGTTGACTGGCATTTTCATAAGGAAATAAATATTTAAACTAAAATTTCATATCTCTATTAATGGCACATGAATACATTAAATTTTTAAATCATGTGAATGATATATGAAAAATTTATGCCAAAGGGGAATTCACTTAACCATTATTCTCAAGTGATACTACATATTTGATTTCTCGTACATTTAAAATCCCTAAGTCATCAGTGGTGTTTACAAATTTGAACTAGTATTTTTGATAGAACTATATGTATACATCCATATCAGTAATGGAATCAACTTTAAAGTAATTTGATGTCCCTTCTCTATATGTTTTTACTGGTGTGACTGATTTCACCAATACAGTGTTCGAGAAAAGTTCTTTAGATTTTAAATTTCACCATTATTTTGTACTATGTGATGAGGTAGAATTAGTAATTTCATACTCAAATTATGATAGAATTGCACCATACCAAAAGTAGTACATTAATGATTTATTTTCCATCAAGGTGAAGGGTCTTCATCAAAAAACTATGAAACTAGAGGTAATGTTATGCATAGACATTCTTAGATATTTATTTTTCAATGACACTTTTGATAATGATTACTTATATAATAGGAAAAATAAGAAGGTGGTTGCATAAATTTTGAGTATGGATTTTGAGAGGTATCTTAGGTTACCTTCCCCTAGAATAGCATATGATAAAAACTCGGCTAATGTCTAACTTGAAAAAAATAACTATAGAGGGAAAATTGAAAAAGTGGCTTGTAGAGGGATATAAATTGAATTTAAAAGGGGAAATTACATCTAATTTCATCCTTAAATTTAGTACGAGGTTAGGATAACAATGGATTTATTGAATATACTATATGGCTTTCTAAGTATTGCATATTTTTAGGTTGAGTGGGTTCTATTTTTGGACATTTTATTGACATATGACCAACTGGTTGTACTGGGAGAAATTATATGTGTTAGACTAAAGTCCCAAATGTTATCTCTAAAGCAAAGTCCATCAGATGGTATTTTTACATGATGTCCTATTTTTTTATGTTATTATGGGAACTTTAAAAAAAATCTATGGTGAGTTATGTCAACCCTCAGAATAATATGTAGCTAACAAAATTGATGAAGATCATTCATTTATGTTCATTCATAGATATAGGCTTGAAATTAGAAAAACATGAAATGAATTTTACACTAAGATATATCATGAAATCCATAGGAAATATATTTTGAGGTTGTTATATAACATTATAAAGACACTCCATAAATGGGGAGACTACTAGTTCTATCGAGATGTTACAATTATTTAGATTGAAGGGATAAGGACTTATCCCTTATTGCTACCACACCACATTCTAGATCAGATTATTGAATAATAAATAGATTTTAAATTTTATAATAGTATTGGTGAAGAATTAGTTTAGAGGCATTTCGTTTATTATTTTAAGACTCCCATGAGAATTGTCCAAATGTAATTTGCGGTTAGATCACATTTCAACTAGGCATGTCAAATCAAGACCAATTACAATCTAAAATTGGCACCATTCATAGAATGGATTCGAGGAAAGGGGTTAGAGGATCCCTTCAACATATTCAAGAGAATAATAAGGTTTATGTTTATTATGTGCATGTGGAAAATGACCATGATCCCATCTTCTAGAATGTGCCTGATGATTTGGCCATATGAAAGAATATCAAGTATAAATTGATGTCTATGGTTTGGGCTTAAGCATGGAAGTATAATCCTCATTCCACTGAGGAAAAATCTAAGAGGGAATTGAATCACCAATGGAAACCATCCCAAACTTATGTCTCTTGATCATAGGATCAACCTCCTTCTCCTTTACAAGAGCCTATGGATGAGCAACCAACTGAATCTAGTGTCCAAAGAGAATATAATCCTCAACTCATAAGGGATATTTTGATGGGTCTTCTAAATCCCTATGTCCCTTACTCAAAAAAATCTCATGACACCTAAGTTTTCGGAATATAAATTATAAGATATAGGTTGGAAACTTCTTCAAGTGAAGAAAGGAAGAACAATTTTGTGATGACTCTTTTGCCCCCTTAAAAAATGTGAACTAGGTGAGTCTTCTAGATTTATTGTAAGATTATTTATCTTCTATTCCAATTGTTCCTAATTTTACCACATATAATATGGATAGTACTTCATCACTTACATATATAGGTGAGGATACATTTACTCCTGGTACCTCTACCATTTCACTGCCAAAAACCTTTCATCCCACATCCACATCAATTATTATCATGCCTTCACCAACATATCATGTGATGTCTCCTTCCACTATTATTACTTTAGTTAGGTCACCTTCCATTCCAAATTTCACTCCCTCTCCCCATCATCACCTAGAAAAGTAAGATAAAGGATTATCCTACTCTTACTGAGAGCATCTCTTTGGAATAAAGACCATATATTGCTCTATCTACTATTGAGGAGTCTCATAAGAGGGAAAATTTAAAATAAGCTGAGAAAGAAAATAAAGGAGAAAGTCAAGCAAGGTTGCTTGTGGAAGAAGAAACAAAACCAATATAATTGGTTAATTACCTAGATGATGAATATGAAGAAGATGATTTTGAGGAAATAAAAGAAGTATAGAAAGGAAATATTGAATAGACTCACACAAATTATGAAGAGGCAGAGTTTGAGAAAGCCAAAGCGTTGAGTCTAGGAGGGTAATAAGTCCTCATAGAATAACCAGCCTTAAGGATTTTTGAGGTAATATCTTTTGTTAATTCTTCATCTATAAATGTTAAAATCCCATTTGTAAGTATACCTTTTGTTATTTCTTAATGTTTTGTATTTATTCCTCCTACGGATTCATCAATTCTTTCCCCTCAATCCATGAAGATCCTAGAGAAGAGGGTCCATTTTGAATACCAAGTAACTATGCCTATTTTAGATCCTTATATCCCACCCATTTCAAAAAAAAATTGGAAAAAATAGGATTTACCATTACATAGGCCTCACTAGCATCCTCAGCTACAATGATTGTGGAGATAACCCCTAGTTTGGTTAGGTATATAGCTAAGGTCTCACCAAGAAGGGAAATTTTTTATAGGGGAGAGAATTTTCACCAGTATCTTATATTTCCTACTCAAATTAATATTTACATAGTTCCCCCATTAATTACACCTCCTCCTATTACTCCTCCACCTTATTCATCTCAAGGCTTAACTCTAATTGAAGAAACAAGGGCTCTCATAGTTCCCCAATGGGTAAAAGAGATGAATGAAGCTAGGGATATGATATGAGTAAACCTATTCCATGGGGATATGATGAGAATACATATTGTGATTTAAAACATGGACATAGGAATTATAATAACAGATGTAAAATTATAGAAGTTCAAATATATAAATAGAAGTTGGAACTTTGGAACCGATAGTAATGATTTAAAAATAATAGGCTCTTTCATAATAAGTGGAGTTTAATACACATGTTTTGGAGATGTAACATTAATAGTATCTTAATATAACCCCTTCCTTGGGGATATGATACATTCACTTTACATACCCCTCTTACCAATATACACATACATGATACATACACACACACACACACACATGTGTGTGTGTATCATGTATGTATGTTAATAAATGTATATAATTTAATTTAGTTATTATATAAATATTATATAATATATATCATAATATTTTTATATATTAAACATTAAATATATAATATATAGTTAATCACCAAAACAAACACTAAACTACCATAGGTGAACTCAATATCCAGTGAATACATAAACCCCCTGATCGAAACCAAGGGAGTTGTAGTTTTGAATTATTGATAATATTATAAGAAGATATAAAATATTTACACAAATAATGCAATCCATTGTATACTAGATAATTTCATGGTGTTTCTTTTTTTGATAAGTTTGTACCCATAATTACTTTATATGAACTATATTATATATTAACATAGTTTATAAATCAATATTATATATTATATATTTCAGTATAATTACTTTAAATATATGATATATAATATATAATACTATAATATTATATTACATTATTTAAATATATATATTATATTGAGGTCAACATACCCCCATTTCTAAAAAATGGGGATCCTTGTTTTAAATTGTGCAAATTTATACCTTAAAATTAAAAATTCATTTGATCAGAGTATCACTAGCATGTTTGCATATTTTATTTATATGAATATCATCCACACCTAGTCCTCATTTGTATTAATTGACATATTTTCAAGTGATCATGGTTTTACCCCTAATAATATTTCTAATGATTGTTGACTGTGTTTCTATATTGTGGGTTTAATGGGGTCTCATTTGTGTGAGCATTGCTCAAGGTTTTGTACATTAATGTTAATTTGATCCCTTTTTAATAATCCTTAATCTTTGATCAGTTAATTAGATCCATGTTAAATAAGTGTTATAAAATCCTTATTCTAATTAGTTATCCTAGGTTCATTTCAAATTCATACAGGGTCATTTTATTTGAATTTGGGGTCATTTTATTTGAATTTGCATGGAAATAATTATTATATGTTAAACTGATCTTAAGATTTTAGCCTAAATTTTTTAACATGTTTATCAGCATGACCAAAAATTTAGTCCAAAATCTTCATAACAAGTTATATATTTCCTGAATCCCCCTAGTCTAATCTATCATTCACATGGGCTAAATTAAGCACAGCCCTTTTATTATATATTTTAAAAACCTAGCTTAAGACTTTATCCTAAGTTTTTTATCATGTTTATTAACATGAATAAAACCTTAGGATAAAATTATATCATAATTTATATATTTTTGAGACCTTATTAAGTATATTTTGTTTGTATAAGTGGAACGAACTCAAAAAATATAAGTGTCAAAAACATGGGGAGTCAATAAGTAAAGCATCAAGATCGATGGTACACATTAACTCAAACACAAATGATATGATGGTACATGATAAAATAAAAAATGTCAAGAGCCTTGAGACAAGCATAGATTCATCAAGTGTCAAGATCCTATAATTCAAAGGCAAGATCCAATGGAGAGTATTTTGTTCAAGTGAACAGGATCCGATGGAACACATTTTCTCAAGTAGAGATGATCGAATGATGTGTGAGAAACTTTGAAATGTCAAAAGGATCTAAGAGTAGTATAAGTGTGAAAAATTTCACCATCCTGGAGTCAACTCAAATATATAATGACATGCGAGGGTTAAAACCTCAATGGGCCTAGATACCTAATGAGAGGTTTCTATGTGGCACAAAGATACTAAGCGATGGAGTATGTTTGCAGTATGCATATAGAGCCTACAAATTTTCTAAGTGGCATGATATTAAGGGTTTTAATAGAGATATAATGGATTGAAATGAAATCTAATTCAAATAGGACTCAAAAGTAGATCAATAGTGCAAACTTAATCTAGCTTGAGAGAGCATGAGGTAAGGACATGTATCCAAAGGCAATAACGATCATGTTTTGAGATCAAATGAATAGCTCAGCATGGGTATTGCCACATAGAAATGACACATTAGATTAAAATGTCCTATTATCACCAAATATTGGACCCTATAATAGGGTGTTCAATCCTCTTCCAAATTTGGGCAACATGGGAACACTTCCAGGTATGTGGGTGTATCTATAGTGGAAGTGAGCCTCTAGATTTAAAGGGATATCTCCCTCAATGTATCTTGAAATGCTTACACCTATTTAAATGTTTTATTATTTATGGGAAAATATTTATAAATTCATGAATTAAACCTATTTTAAGGGGTGATACACCAATATGTTTTACACAAGATATCATACTATATAAAAAATAGACAAGGCATACAACACTAGTCTAGGAGTGCTATAATGCACTAGCATTAGTATTTCAATATGAAGGTGACATGCATGAATAATATATAAGGTAAGTGAAACCATAGATAAGTTATAGATACTAAGGCTCATTTTACACTTAATAATATATCCATACACTTAACAACACTCCATATGACCTATTAGGCTGGAATCACTTACATCAAACATGGAAGGATTGAGAGAAAACAAAGATAGATGAATATCTCTAAACCATTCATTGTACATATATTCACACACTTAGACAAGCTGATATATGAACTCAAAGTATATTGTATTTATTTTTATAAGGCAAAGTAAAATGTCAAAACTAGTACAACTTCCTCATACATGGTGTGGTAATATTTTACAAAGGCCAAAATGGTAACTACTTATAACATTTGAGAGAGAAGTGGGAGAATAGAAGTCTAAAGGTCACTTGATCACTTGTCATGATGAGAGGAGGAGTTATGTGTGTATTATAATGGATTAGGATACAATATATGATAGGACAAATGGCTCTCCATGTCATGAGACTCATGGAATGAGGTGTAGGAGTTTTCATTCTACACAAGAAAACTATCTTCATCATGGATCATCTCTTGAGGATTTGAAATTGAATTAGAGAGAGTTAACACATATGATATGATAGTCATATAAATTTTATTAGCTTATAACTATATTATAGGCACTTTTATTCACCATCTAAAGTCATTCATTGATTTCTTAGACTTCATTATTTACATTTGGCAATCACTATTTATCTTGAATATTTGATTGAGCTTTAATGGTGGCATATGAGTATGAAATAATTGATTTGATAAAATATCCCCTGATATTACATAGCTATCCATGTGGCATTCCCATTCCATGTTTCTCATTCCATTTTAAAATATGTCTATCATCATTTAAACACATAACCTCATCTTGTCCATCTAGAATCCAGTCAAATTTGCTCTATCAATCTTGTCTAGAGTATATTTGACCTTTGACTCTCACTCACATCATCAAATCTCATTGGTATGATTGAATACATGATGTTGATTTTTCCTACACTAATTAACTCTATCAGGTTGTCCTTACACCATTAGATCTTGATGTATGTTCGAATGCCAACCATTAGATTTTCCTCCATTTAAATTCAAATGGCTAATTCAAGGGGCCTAAAATTGACACCATACACCCATATTTGATGTTTACATGAACATATTTGATGATTGAATGACCATCAGATTTTAAACCCTAATGGTTTTCTACTATGGTTTGATTTTAACATCCATGTGACCATCTTCATCTACATGTTTAACTTTGAAGTCTTATATCTATTCATTTTTTATGAAGTCATGATGATGATCTAGTTCACTTAAGCTTCTGCTTGAAATATTGTTTGATCTTTGAAAGCTTGAATGAACTTCTTGAGTCTTGTGTAAACTCTTTCCATGATCCTGACCATTTAGACACCATGAAAACCTGTTACTTTCACATAAGACCCTAAAATGACCTCTAAGTGACTCAAGTTGACATAAGACTTAAATAAACCATGATCAAGGCATAAATGGCATAAAATTACATCTAATGAGAAATAAAACACCCTATGACACTATGTTAGACCCTTATATAAGTTTTTTGACTATAGGGGGGTTGACCCATTTTGACTTGTGGTCAAAATGGTCAACAGGTCCTTTGGACCTGAAATCACTTGAATTATAATTGTCCTGGACTAGTGAAGATTAGAAATATGAATAAATGTGTCTTAGACTTAATTTGGTCAATGAATGAGAGGTTGAAAGTGCAAAAGAGGCTCAAAGTCAATTGAGTTGAAAAAATATTTTATTTTAAATCAAAATACCTTGTAAATCATTTCAAGAAATATTTTATTCTATAAAATTAGGAGCAACATAGAACATATATAGCTTTTGGTTAGCCATATTAGAAAAGTGTCATCAATATTAGGGTGTTCTTAAGGGATAGTTGTCTATAACACTTGTTCAATTATCATTTAACCTAATTGATAACCATACCTCATTAATCCTTATATAAGAAGGAAGTATGGTATTTTTTAAAAAGGGAGTTTTTTTATAGCTAAAATTACTTTGTAAACTTGGAGCAAGAAGTGCAAGTAAGGAGTTATATAAAGTTTGTATAATATTTTTTTGTGTGTTTGTTATCATGGCTTCTTACTTAGTTATCTAGTTTGATATTCATATTTGAATTATTTTTATGGATCCTTGATGGGTACATGTTAATGTAGAGTTGTCAATTTGTGCTTATACTAGGTTGATTGAAAGATCTTAGGTTCATTTCATTCTCTTTTGCTTTTCTTGAAGATGTGTAGAAGTTATTTTCCTATGAAAGTGAACCTTTAAAGTGAACCTGATTTCTTATTTGCATTACCTTTCCTTAGAAATTTGTTTGATTTATATTAGGATTTGTGCCTATGTAATTTCATGCTATATATTAGTTTAGTACATGTCTTGATAAAATTTAAGCTCTATCATAACATCTAAATTGAATATCAAAAACACCTTCTTTATGCCCTACCCTTCCTTTTGCTCCTTTTTGAATAGATCACTTTAGTTTAGATTGTCATTGTAAATATTCATGCTAGATTAGGGTTAAAATTTAAGTTTTGGGCATCATTCATTAGACTTAGTTTATATTACTTTCATCTTCACAAATTTTTAGGACAACGGTTGCTCCCAACAACCATTTACATGTTAATTTTGTGAAATAGTCATTTATCTTGCCTACTACTCCACCACAGATCTTAGGTAGATCATAACCAAAAATTCATGAAATGGATTCTTTGAATTTAAAAATGAGAAGTATTTCTTAAACACTATATGAACCTATTGAAACATTCATGTGCATCAACAAGAGAAAAATTGGTTCTAAAAGGAGGGTCTTAAGCTAAATCCTTGTGAATTTGTAGTATCTTTGCTAAGTTTAGTGAACTTTATTTAAAGCTTAGTTGATTATTTGTATATTTGTGTTATTTTTGGTTTAGTTATGTAAATATCACTGATATTCATGGTTTTAGACCAGTCTTTATGCTTATTTAACTAAATATTGCTATTCTTTGAAAATTTATGTGAAATTTTTGCAAAGGTTGCTTACGCTTCATTCAGGATCCATATATATTTACAAAGATTCAGTTTCTATGTTGTATTATGAATAGGATGTAGACCTGTAATGATCTTAGGTAAGATCTTCATCAAGGTATGACATGGTTAGGTGGATCTTCTATTAATGTGCCTAGTGAGGTACATGATTTGTCTTGAAATCCCGAAAGGTATTTGCCTTCTTTTAGTCCTTCTAGTGTTGTGACTACTAAATAACATATCAAGTGTTTTAAAGTTACCTTAGGATTGTTAAATTTTGTTCATAAAGATGTTTCCTATAGATTATTTCCTTTTAATCTTAGATATGAGGCATATGATTGGTTTCTTAACCCTATTAAAGATTTCATTATTAGCTAGAATGATTTCAATAATAATTTCATTAATCAATTTGGAAAGATCATAAGTCCATATGTCCTTTATCAACAATTCATTACTGTGAAAAATGATTTAAATGAAACCATTAGAGCTTTTAATGATATATTTCAAAATATGTTGAATATAACTATAGATCCTTATAGACCTATTGAGGCTTTAGATTTAGAGATTTATAAACATGATCTAGATCCATTAACTTTTGTGTTTTTGAAAAGATTTTTTAGATTCATTAATACATTAGCTTTATCCTATGCTAAATATATGGTAATTAATGACCAAATGTAACCCTAGGGTCAAATAGCATATGCCATTCCAAATATCAATCCTAATTTTCCCATGATAAATTTCATGCCTAATATTAATCAGAGCATACTTACTTTAAATAAAACTCCAATTTTGAACCAATTACCTTTGATTCATGCTCATCTTGGTTAAAACCTAGGATTCCTAAATAACATTACAAGTGGATCTCATCCACAAGATCAGAGAGCTATGATGCCAACAACTAGAAGTAGTCCTCAAGTTCACAATTCAAAGGTAGCTGAAAGTGAAAATGATTCCATATAAAAATGGTTCAAAAATTGAGCATTGATTTTCTTGAGCACAAAATCAATTAGGTAATAATGGGGAAGGTTCTAATAGAAACTATTTTATTTAGAGGTTCAATAGACCCACATCTAGGTTTCAAAATAATAATGAGAATTATAACAATGATCCATCTAAAATTATGAATGTGCTTGACATAAAAACTTGTGATGTGTCTTTGGCTAATTATTATAGGGCTCATAATAATGTTTCATGATCATCTAGTTCTTATAATACATCTACATCTTCCAAAATAGCTCTTATGGTAGAGACATGTGATTTACCATTTCAAGATGAAGATGAATTTAAAGATACTTTAGAGGAAGGATCTACTATACCAATCATGGAGGAAGATCCTATCCTTTTTGAAGAAATAAAAGAAGTTGTAGCTGATATGAATGGAGTTCTTGAGGATATAATTGAAACACTTGTAGGCAAAGAAGATGAAGATGAAGTAAATGTAACAAATCAAGAACTTTCATATGATTCCATTAAAAGGTCATAAATATGTGATCATCATGTTTTAAATGTTAAGATTATAAATGAATCTCATGTCCTTTTTGTTGATCATGATGAATATACCTTTTAGGATGACTTGGAGAGTTTTTGTGAAAATATTAATAGTCCATTCCCATTTCATGTGGAGATTTAGGAATATATTATAGAAAGTACTATTGTAGCTATTTTTCAAGAAGGTAATTATATTCTGGAGATCTCAAACTAAAATGATTTAGAACCTGATGAAGACATCACTCCAAGTATACCATCTAAGTTCACAATACAACCATGGAAGGAAAATGAGACATGGTTAGTCTTTGAATGAAGCAGATCTAGCTTTTTTGTAGCAATAAAAAAGAATTCAAGAAGAATATGATTAGATCTTGGATCCAAATCTCTAGTCCATGCACTTGAGAATGGAAATGGGAAGCCAAGTTACATCATCTAGAAGACACAAGCATACAAGTGATACCATCCACAAGAAGAGGCCATTGAATGAAATAAATCATGTTTCAAGGTTTTGTAGTAGACTACATAACTTTCTATTTGATCTTGGAGGTATGTTTTTTGTGAAGTTAGTGTATGGCTTTAGATTAGTTTCTTTCCTTCATGTCCCTTGTTTATAAAAAGTGTTTGTAAATATTTATTTGCCTACAATTTGTTTTACTTTGTGTTTGGTGTGTTTTCTTTCTTTCTTTTTTTCCTTACTTCTAATTAAGTCCTTTTGGACAACCCTCATCTGAAAGTTCACTAAACTTCTTAATAACTTCATAGTTTAGAAATGAAGGTATGACTTTTCAACATTGATTGATAATAGATTGTTGAAGTGTGAGCTTGATGTTATAATTTGGAGAAACTAGAAAAGACTAATGGATAAGTTAATTGTTCCTTGATATTTTAAGCCTTGCTCTGAACTAAGCTTGAAGCTAAGAAAGATTGTAAATGTAGGGTGAAATATTGAATTATTAAAGCGCAGTCATGTTTGTAATTAATAAAAAATATTTCTTAGGACAAAGTTTGAAACCAAGGATGATTTTCTAAAGATAAAACACTTGACTGAATCCCAAAACTTGGCTAACCTAGTTCTCAAACTTTGATAGAGAGTAAAAAATGATTTGAAAAATACAAAAATAAGAACCTTATTACAAAATTCAAGATCTTTATAAGTAAAAGTCATTCTAGTAATCTATACTAGGGCTATGGATGCCTAGATGGCAATGGAACAAGGCATTTAGTGGAGATAAAGGCATATCTATTAGGGCTATATATGTCTAGATGGTATCATAACAATGACCAAGCCTTCCCTAAGCTAAAACATTATCATTAATGATCTAAATGTGCTACAAGTTAGTATTAATGGTTAAATTCATGAATCTAGAAGTTGGTCCTTAAATCCCATGGAAAAATTAAGTGGAATCAAAGCACACACACAACATGGCTAAGTTTTGATATCTGATCCCCATCCTACATGAGTAAGACTTGTTTTAGTAATGAATTGATCTTAACTATGGTATCTGATCATGTGGTATAGGTAGACTAGTTATTATTCTAAACCATAGTCTCTAAATTCTAACATATTGCAATGTTTCCCCTATAAGTCACCATTTTTTGAGTTCAACATAACTCCATTTCTAAAAAATGGGGACCCTTATTTTAAATTATGCAAATTTTTAGCTTAAAATTGAAAATTCACTTGGCCAAAGTATCACTAGCATGTTTTCACATTATATTTATTTGAAAATCGTCCACACCTGGTCCTCATTTGGATTAATTGACATACTTTCAAGTGATCATGTTTTACCCCTTCTAAGGTTGCTAATGATTGTTGACTATGTTTCTATATTGCAAGTTTAATGGGGTCTAATTTATGTGAATATTGCTTAAGGTTTTGTACCTTAATGTTAATTTGATCCATATTTAGTAATCCTTAATCTTTTATTAGTTAATTATATTCATGTTAAATAAGTTTAAAAAACCCTTAGTTTAATTAGTTAGCCAAAGTTCTTTTCAAATTCATGTGGGCTCATTTTATTTGATTTTGCATGGGAACAATTATTATTTGTTAAACTTAGCTTAAGATTTTAGCCTAATTTTTTTATCATGTTTATCAACACAACCAAATATTTAGTCCAAAATCTTCAGACTAAGTTCTATATTTCTTGAAGCCCCCTAGTCTAGTCTATCATTCACATGGGCTAAATTAAGTAGAGCTCTTTTGTTATATGTTTTAAAAATCTAGCTTAAGAATTTATCCTAAGGTTTTTATCATGTTTATTAACACAAATAAAACTTTAGGATAAAATTATATCTTAATTTCTATATTTTTGGACCTTATTAAGTCTATTTTATGTTTGTAAAAGTAGAACAAACCTATAAAAGACAAATGTCAAGCTCATGGGGAGTCAATAAGTCAAGCATCAAGATCTATGGTGCACATTATCTCAGACACAAATGATTTGATGGTGTGCGATAAAAGTCAAAATGTCAAGAGCCTCAAAACAAGCATAGATGGACCAAGTGGTAGGATCTTAGAATTCAAAGGTAAGATTCAATAGACAACATTTTGTTTGGGCATATAGGATTTGATGGAACACATTTTCTTAGGTGGAGATGATTAAACGATGCATGAAAAACATTGAAATGTCAAAAGGATATAAGAGTAGCATGAGAGTAACAAGTGTCACCATCTCAAATGTAGATTAAATATCTAATGACATGTGAGGTTCAAAACTTCAACATGCCTAGAGACCTAACGAGAGGTTGGCACATGGCACAAATATGTTAAGCGATGGAGTGTGTTTGAAAGATGCACAAAGATATTATGGATTCACCAAGTGGCATGATATCAGAGGTCTTAATATAGATCTAATGGCTCTTGATGAAATCTAATATAAAAAGGACTGTAAATTAGATTAATGATGTAAACTTGATCTAGCTTGAGAGAGCATGAGGTAAGGACATGTGTCTAAAGGTCACATCGGTCACATTTTGAGATAAAATGAATATATAAGTATGGGAATTGCAACATAAACATGACACATTATATTTCAAGGTCCTTTAGACCCAAAAACATTTAAATTATAATTGTCCTAGACAAGTGAAGATCAAAAATATGAACAAAAATGTCTTAGAATTAATCTAGCCAATGAATGAGAGGTTGAAAGTGCAAAAGATTCTCAAAGTCAATTAAGTTGACATAGTATTTTATTTTAAATTAATAGACCCTATAAATCATTTCAAGGTAGTATTTTATTCTATAAAATCAGGAGCAACATAGAACATATATAGATTTTGGTTAGTCATATTAGAAAAGTGTCATCAATATTAGGTCATTCTAAAGGGATAGCTATTGATAACACTTGTTCAATTGTCATTTGACCTGACTAACAACCATACCTAATTAAGCCTTCTATAAGAATTAGGTAATGTATTTGTAAAAAGTGGAGTTTTTTTAAGATCCAAAATTACTTTATAAACTTAGATCAAATAGTACAAGCAAGGAATTTTGTAAAGTTTGTCCAATATTTATCTGTACGTTTACTATCATAGTTACTTCCTTAGTTACTTGGTTTGATATTTAGATTTAATTTTTTTTTATGGATCCTAGATGTGCACATGTTAATTTAGATTTGTCACTTTTTGCTTATGCTAGGTTGATTGAAAGATCTTAGGTTCATTTCATTATCTTTTAATTTTCTTGAATATGTGAAAAAATTATTTTCCTATGGAAGTAAACCTTTAAAGTGAACCTTATTTCTTATTTGCATTACCTTTCCTTAGACATTTTCCTTATATATATTAGGATCTATGCCTATGTAATTTAATGTTATATATTGGTTTAGTCCATGTCTTAATGAAATTTAAGATCAGTCATAATGTCTAGATTGAAGATCAGAAATACCTTATTTTTGTCCTACCCTTCGTTTTGCTCATTTTTTATCAGATCACTTTAGTTTAGCTTGTCATTTTAAATATTCATGCTAGATTAGGGTTATAATTTAGGGTTTGGTCATCATTCATTAGACTTAGTTCATATTACTTTCATCTTCACAAACATTTAGGACCACGGTTGCTCCCAACAACCATTTACACATTCATTTTGTGAAATAATCATTTATCTTGACTGCTACTCCACCATAGATCTCAGAAAGATCTCATCTAGCAACTCATGCAATGGATTCTTTGAATATATAAATGAGAAGTGTTTTTTAAACACTATATGAACCTACTGATACATTTAGGTGCATCAGCATATTCCCCACACCTATTATAGAGGTTGATATGAGTAATCATCTTCCATGGGGATATCATGAGAATCCATATTTTGATTTGCAACATGACCATAGGCATTCCACTAATAGATGCAAAATTATAAAAGTTTATTTAATATATAAATAGAACTTAGAACTTTGGAATTGACGATAATGATTTAGAAATAATAAGATCATACATAATAAGTGGAGTTTCATCTACATGTTTTGTAGACATAAAATTAATAGTATATTAATATAACCCCTTCCATGGGGATAATATAAATTCACTTTACATAACCCCTCTTACCAATATACACATGCATGATATATATATCTACACAACACACACGTGTGTGTATATATGTATCATGTATCACGTATATATGTATATATATCTATATATAATATTATTTATTATATAAATATTATATAATATATATCATAATATTTTTATATATTAAACATTAATAATATATTATATGTTAATCACCAAGACAAACCCTGATAATTCATAATTGAGCTCATTTTCTAGTGAATACAAAAGCCCCTTGATTAAAACCAAGGGAGTTAAAATTTTGACATAGAGATAATGTGATAAGAGGGTATATTAGTATATTTACACAAATATTTCAAACCATTGTATACAAAAGCATTGCATGGTGATTCAGATCCTGATAGGTTTGCACCCACAATTACTTTATATGAACTATAGTATATGTTAATATAGTTTATGAATCAATATTATATATTTAAATACAACTAATTTAAATTTATAAATATTTTATAATATATATCATAATATTTTTATATATTAAACATTAATTATATATTATATGTTAATCACCAAGATAAACCATGATCAACAACAATTGAGCTCCTTATCTAGTGAATACCGAAGTCCCCTGATCAAAACCAATGGAGTTTTAATTTTGATGTAGAGATAATGTGCTAAGAGGATATATTAATATATTTACAAAAATAATGGAATCCATAATAAAATAAAGCATTGCATGGTGATTCAGATCCCGATAGGTTTGCACCCATATTAATTTACATGAAATATATTATATGTTAATATAGTTCATGAATCAATATTATATATTTCAATATGATTACTTTAAATTTATAGTATAAAGTATATAATAGTATATTACATTATTTAATATATATTCCTCACACCTATTATAGAGGTTGATATCAGTAATCCTTTTCCACTAGGATATGATGAGAATGCATATTGTGATTTACAACATGACCACAGGAATTCCACTAACAGATTTAAAATTACATAAATTCATTGAATATAGAAATAGAAGTTATAAATTTGGAACTGATGGTAATTATTTAGAAATAATAGGCTCTTGCATAATAAGTGGAGTTTCATCTACATTTTTTGGAGATTTAAAATTATTAAATAGTATCTTTTAAGGAGAAACAAGAATTAGTGGTGGTATACTTGATAATGCATCATCACTAGATTAATAGGCACGCATGGAATAGATGATGTGTTTGTAACATATATGTCCACTTAAAATTTATATCCAATTTCTAAACCTAAAAATCTTCTTTGCTGCTTCTAAAATCTTAGTGCCATTGTAACAAAATCAATTTCTCCATTGCAATCACTAAGATAAACTCTGATCAACCATAATTGAGCTCCTTATCTAGCGAATACATAATCCCCCTGGTCGAAGCCAAGGGAGTTAAAGTTCTGACATAAATATAATGTGCTAAAAGGATATATTATCTTTACATGAAGAATTCAAGCCATCGCAGAATAAATTATTGCATAGTGATTTAGTTCTCGATAGGTTTGTGCATATAAATACTTTATATTAACTATATTATATGTTAATATAATCTATAAATCAATATTATATATTATATATTTTAGTATAATTATCTTACCTACTAGATTTATGCCCACAACTACTTTACATGAACTTACTTTGACATTGTCATAGGTTTGGAGTAACTAGGTTTAACTATTGATTTACACTCTTTTGCTTAAGATAACCCCTCTTACCAATATATACATACATGATAGACACATACATACATAAATATATATGTTTTTGCATATAATATTAGTTATTATATAAATATTGTATAACATATATCATAATATTTTTATATATTAAACATTAATTATATAATATATATCTTAAATTATATAGTTTATAAAATAATATTATATATTATATATTTTATTATAATATATTTAAATTTAATAATTTTATATAATATATAATATTATATTACATTATTTAATGTATGTTTTCAGTACATATTTTAAATAAATATTATATATTTTAAAATAATATTTATAAATATTGGTCAATATTATATATATCACTTGTCTTTTAATTTAATTTGATTTCTCCTGAGGTGAATTTCCATTTAATTGAAATAGGTGGGAGTCCCCAACAAATTTTAAATTAAAATTTACTTTGAAAAATGTAGTATGTACAATTTCAACACATTTTTAATATAAAAAAACCATTGAACATGTCTGAGTAGATACATATTTCAATTTTTTTTAACATACAATGTAAAGTACAGATAGATCATAATAGTACAGGTTGTAGAGTGGCTGAAGTATTGACCATATTTGTTACTATAATTTCTAAAAATATTTATTTTTAGGTATTTAATATTAATAGTATTTAATATACTTTTTTACTCTATCTAAAATGTGTGATTTGTTAGTGTTGAATTGACCCTTTTATTTGTTGTTTAGCACTTTATGTTATGAAATCCTTGAGATTTAGATAGTCTACCTAGATTATTTTTATGAAATGGATGAGATAATGAAATGACATAGACTAGGGTTGTTTAGTGTTTACTTCTATTTATTTTTGTTTACTTCCTTGTGTGGAAAACCAATAGGGACCCAAATGGTGAATGTCAGGCTAAATAAGACATTTTTAAATAATTTTAATGAAATAATATTAGTAACCAATATATTTAATAGTTTCATATCTAAACAATTATATATAATCACCTAGACCAACCAAAAGGACAAGCTTATAATCTCACAAGGACCCATTGATGTTTAAATGTGAGACAAAAACTACACACAACACAATAACATACTAAGATGCTATATCACTTAGAAAAACACAAAGATACTTCTCCTAAATTACACTTTGATTACTTTATTTCTTTTTGATATACAATATCTATTACAATATCAACAACACTTCAATTTCTTGATTTCACTTAGAAAAAACATCATTCTTTACAAAAATTTAATGTGGGTGGAATAAATTACAAATTCCAACACTCCCCCTTAATTTATTACATTATCTATCACAATATCTATTACTTATAAATTCTACCTCAAACACTCAAAGTTACCCTCTGTTAGTGCCTTCACGAATATATCTACTAGCTGATCTTTAGATTTGTAGAATTCTAAATTTATTTCACCATATTCAAAAAAATCATGTATGAAGTGATAGTGAATATTTATATGATTTTTTCATCCATGAAACACTGGACTCTTTATCAATCCAATCTTATCCAAGACTGGGTGCATCTGTAGCTATTGGTTGGGTTTATAACTAGGTCTGAAATGGACTACGTAAGTTTGTAGTTTCTAGATGAGTCCATAAATATCTATATATATATCAAAATATTCCATGTGGGTTGCCTCATGACAAGTGGAAGATCATACAAAAGGTATTTATTCTCTATCTACTATTGTATTGTCTATATGTAAAAACATTTGGGAACATAAACATGTAAAACATTAGTATGAAGTGACAAAATCAATAACTTAGACTTTAGTTGTACTAAGATAAAACATCTATTTACTAAATAAAAATTAAATATAATCCTAAGATATGTGCACATGAGTCAATTTAGCTCTGCTCATCTCAACCATGGCAAATACAAGGCCAAACTAGGAATTTTGTGCTTTTTTAGGGAATTTTTGAAGGTTTTAATAGTGTAAAGATCTTAGGGTTATAATATTTTAGAGTAGGATATTATTTTGTATATACATGTGCAATTTGTAATAACATATTTTTTATAAACCAATCTATTATAAGGAAAAGGTCATTTATTTTAGAATTTAACATAAAAGACACGTGTTTTAAACACTTATAAAATGTAATTGGATGAGCCTGACCAATATACTACCTTGTATCTTTTTTTAAAATAAAAGGGGGTAAAAACTTTATTAAAAACATAAAGGATCAAAGTACAAGGCTCCACCGAGCCCACCAACAGAAAAAAACAAAAACAACAACCACCACGCGCCGAAGCGCATTATCACCTTAGAGCCTCTCCTCTGCTAAAATTCTCTCCAGGTTAGCCTGAACCTCCGATGGTAGAAGCGTTACCTCCTCTACCATCCTCTCTCCAATCCCTTCCGCCGCCCATCTAGCTAGGTAGTCAGCCGCCCGGTTCCACTCCCTCGGAACATGGGCAAAAATCATGGTCTCCATGAGCATACTAATATGCAAAATCTGCTGAACAATCAAGGACAATTGCCAGCTAACCTCCGTAATTTGTCGTTCTCGTATCATATCAATCAAAACCAGCGAGTCCACCTCACATATCACTTTGCGCCATCCACGCTCGTAAGCCCTCCTCAAAGCAAATAAAATAGCCATACCCTCCATCTTGTTAACCGTCTGAACGCCCCTATGAATGAAAAACATAAAAATAACTGAGCTCGAGGCATCCCTCGCAATCCCACCTATACCAGCCTGCCCTGGGTTACCTCTTGAAGACCCATCAGTATTAATCTTCAAAAAAGCACTAGGGGGAGGTGTCCACTTACCATCACGCCTCACCTTCTGCTTTCCAGCGCCACTCCTCCTCACACACGCAGCCCCTGGAGACAGATCCTACATTCCTAATCTGTCCGCTACCTCAGCGTCCCTCCTGTCCATCGGCAACATCACCTCACATTTGGTTTCCACAATTTCCCTTACCATTCGGATAATCCGATTCCAGACTTGGTCTGCTTCCATCCGTTCCCCCTCAAAAATGCGCCTATTACGCTCCAACCACACCTGCCAGAGAAGGAAAATCGGCCCAGCAAACCAAACTGCCTGCAGGAAGCTTGCAACAGGGGGCACTTTTTCAATTTTGTGCCAGAGTTCTACCAGTGTGGGGGCATGGATACAGCTGACTCCCCAAGCGCCCCGCCAAGCATGCCAAATTCTGCTCATAAACTGGCAACCAAAAAAAAGGTGGGAAGCATTCTCCTCCTGTGCGCCACACAGATCACACCGAGACGGGCACGCAAAACCTCTCTTCCTGAGGTTGTCCCACGTCAAGCAACGATTCCAAGCGAGCATCCATGCAAAACAATTGCACTTTGGCCACGAAAAATTGCTCCACGTCCGCTTCCACCAAGTGACCTCCCTTTCCTCCCCAAGCTTCTGCGCCATCAGCTCCTGATACCCTCTCGACACAGTGTATTTCCCTTTGGGGTGAGGGAACCAGGCCAGCTCATCCTCCCCAACAAGGGCACAGTAGGTGCATCCAGCCAAAATCTCCTTCATCTCCTTGCTCTCCGCCTCCGTGACCCTAAAAGGCCACTCTTCTTGATTTTTCTAGCTTACTTCCAAAAGCTGATTTTGGTGACCAAAAGTTTTGAAATCATTTACCTGCCGCCATCCGGCCTCACAGCCACGTTGAGCCAAATTATGTAAATGTGGGTACTGCAACACAATAGGTGGGAATCCGTCCCAAGAATCGTACCAGAACTGCACCTCCCTCCCACTTTTGCAAATCTAGAACAAGCCTTTTTTAATTAATTTTGCCCCCTTCTTCATTGTATCCCAAATCACCGATCCGCTTCCCACCAAACCAAATCTAGGAATCTCCCTATGGTTGCATCCTGGAAAATACTTCTGTGCCACAATTTTAGCCCAGCTCCGATTCTGCTCCGTGCACAATCTCCAGTATAGCTTGGCTACCAGAGCCGTGCTAGCTAGCGCAACTTGTCTTAAACCCAAACCCCCAAATCTCTTTGGACTGCAAACTACCTCCCATCTGATAAGACTCCATTTTGTAGCAGATAGATTGCCCACCCACAAGAACTGTCGTGCCAAAGAGTCCAGCTCTCTCACAAAACTAGCTGGCGCCACCTGCAGCATACATCTATACACAGGAAGTGCTTGTACCATAGATTGGATCAGTTGCACCCTACCCGCAAACGAAATCCACCTGTGAGTCCAATGGCTGACCTTGACTCTAAACTTGTTTAGGATCTCCTTCCAGGACTCCTTAGAGTGCCTACCCGTCGTAACAGGCATACCCAAATACATCACCGGAAGGCTGCCGATTTGGAATCGTAGGACTTCTGCCACTCTTCTCTGAATAGCCTGAGGCATATTAAAGAAGAAGATGGAGGATTTCTCCTCATTGATTACCTGTCCTGAGGCCGCTAAGTAAATATCCAAGCACCTGCAGATATTGTTTGCCTCTCTCAAGGAGGCTGTGCCCAGCAAAGCCACATCATCGACGAACTGAAGGTGAGACAGACCCGGCAGGCCGCCCCCCCACTTCCAGCCTTGAATCTCCCCATTTCTGCTATCCTCTCTGATCCTACGCCCTAAGCCCTTAGCCAAGAGAAGAAACAAATAAGGGGATAGTGGATCTCCCTGACGCAATCCTCTAGCAGCCCCAAAAAGGTTGGAATGTTCCCCGTTGACAAGAACGGGGAAAGAGGTGGAAGTAACATAGCTCATGACCCATTCCATCCAATCCCTCTCAAAGCCAAAGGCCTCCATCACCTTGTGCAGGAAAGTCCAACTAACCCTGTCATACGCCTTGGACATATCAAGCTTCATGAACATTGCCTTCTCTCTGGATTTGGACATTGAATGGACAGCTTCAGTAGCCATCACAATACTATCCAAGATCTGCCTTCCTTCTACAAAACCGCTTTGCTCCTCTGAGATCAGCTCCTTCAAGCACTTCTTCAACCTTTCAGCAATCAATTTTGATAGAATTTTGTAGATAACATTACGTAGAGAAATGGGGCGAAATCGGCTAAAATGATCAGTGCCTTCCTCTTTTGGAATTAGGGCCAAAAAAGTAGCATTTAGCGCCCTCAACATCTGCTTGTTGGTCTGGGACTCTTGCATCACAGCCAACAAATCATCCTTGATGATTTCCCAAAACTCCTGATAAAACTCTATCAGAAACCCGTCCGGTCCTGGAGCCTTTCCTTTCTTCATCATAAAAACAACTTTCTTTAGCTCTTTCTCTGAAATAGGTCTTCTCAAATTCTCCTTCATGTCTTGGGTCACAATGGGGGGAATGCAGCCCAAAATCAAGTCCTCCGCCTCCTCATCCCTCCTTCCGTCTTCCTAGAAGAAAGCACTGAAATATCATTCAGCCTCATCACATATTTCTCTTGTAGATGAAACTATTTCCCCTCTTTTCGTAACCAGCGAACTAATAACATTGCCATGGTGCCTTGCTTTGACCGAGTTGAAGAAGAATGTAGTGTTTCTATCTCCTTCTTAGAGCCAGTCAATCCTGGATTTCTGTTTCCAAAATATTTCCTCCCTTAACTCCCACTCCTCCAAAATTTTCACCGCCTTAGCTTCTTCATTCATTAAAACTCCTGTAAGTCCCTCTTCCCTTATAACTCTGGTGATGTCATTTATCTCTTCTTGCGCCTTCTTCTTCTCCTGGAAGATGTTGCCAAAACTGAACCTGTTCCATCTCTGAATCTGAAATTTGATGAATTGAAGAAGTTTAGCAAACACATACATGGTTGTCCCATTAGCTGGTCGGCCAGCCCTCCACCATTCCTTGATCCAGCCGAATAATTCTTGATCCCTTAGCCACATCATCTGGAATTTAAAATGTGGCTTCTGTTTCCGTAGAGCAGAAGAAATATTTAATTTGATCAGCCAGTGGTCGGAATTCCGCCAATCCAGGATCTCAAAGTTTAGCGCCCACCTGCCACCTATCCAAAAGCATGACACCAGAAATCTATCTATGTGCTCAGCAATGTTATTGTGTCCCGGCCTTCTGTTATTCCATGTGAATCGGCCGTTACTCGGCTTGATGTCCACCAAATTTAATTCTGAGATCTTGTCCCTGAGGAGACAAGAAGACTGCTCTAATCTGGTATTCCCACCCATCTTCTCTGAGCTATCCAGAATTGCATTGAAATCTCCCGCTACTATCCAAGGTAAATAAGGAAACTCATTACGGATTAGCCTAATGTTATTCCAAACAAAAATCTTACCTTGCATATCGCTGGGTGCATAGACATTTGAGAGCAAGGCATACTCTCCTGAGTCCATACAGAGGGAAACCAGTGATAAAACCGACTTGAAAGCCATCCATGCCACCGGTTTAACCTTTCTCAGATTCCACATGCAAGCTAAACCACCAGCAGTCCCCTGGGCCCAAATGCATTGGCAAGATCCTTGGCCCCATATCCACGGGGCAATATTCATCATGAAATCCACAGACACTTTGGTTTCTTGCAAAAAAAGAATATCAGGATGTTGACTTCTAACTAATTCGCGAATAGCTTTTTGTCTAGGCCCGCTATTTAGGCCCCTCACATTCCATGATAACACAATCATTTCGGGGGAGGAGGAAAGTGTTCTTCTAAGGTCTTTACCGACCCTGATTCAACTAGGTTCTCTCCAATCATTTTGAGCCTATCCAAATCTTTCCTTCTTCCTACCTTTACAATTTTGTCTGTAACTTCTTTCTTGCTGTCCTTTTGTAGGATCCCCAAGCACGGTGGGGCTTTTCCTTGCTTTTCCCCCTTATCCTCCCCTACTTATGAGTCCTTCTCCCCAATTTCTGCGCCTTGTCCCCTTGCCACCAATCCTGCTGCTAGATTCAGTGCTTCCCCTTGTCTATCCAAAAGCATTAGAGTAGGCAATTCTGTTGTCTGCTTAGGAGAAAAAGGCGTGACACTAGCAGTCCCTTCCCCCTCTTCCATCCGATCCTCTCCGCTAGTTAGACATGGCATAATCTCTTGCTGTCCCAACTCCTCCAGCATCTCAAATCTGTTGTAGGAGTCCTCCCCTTGTCACTCTAGAAACGTCCTCTTAAGTCCTTTGCTTTTACCCTTGGATTTCACTTGCATGAATCCTTCAGAGTCCTTTCTTCCCATACTTCCCGTCTTCCTTCCTTTGTCTTCAGGGATTGCCTTGTTCAAAGGAGGTGCAGGTGAAGGTTGTTGTTCTATCATTTTATTCTTCGGACACCTTCGAACCAAATGTCCATACTCGTGACACAGGCGACAACGGAAAGGTAGGGTCTCATAATCCAATTGCTGAAGCCACGAGTATGTTCCTGCACACATTTCTACCGCGTCTGGCAACGGTCTGCTCAGGTCAACTTCCACACAAAGTCTTGCATATGTCATGATTTTCTTCCCCAGCATTTGTGTTGATGCCCCCACCGGTTTTCCTATTATTGATGCAATCAAAAGCAGTACATATTCACGGCAACATTCAATCGGCATTCTAGGTAAGCGCACCCACACCGGTACCCTGCTTGGCAGCTCTTCAGTGGGATTAAACCCAGCCTGCCATGGTTTCATGAAAAGTCCAGCTTGGTTAAAAAAATATGGTCCCCCTTCAAACACCTTGTTCCTGTCCTCCAAACAGTTGAAAGTCACCATGAAAAAGCTGTTGGCCAGCAGCATCATCTCCATTTCCCCGACCGGTTCCCATACTCTCCTTGCCCAATTCTCCAAGAAGGGGAGAGAGACTTTCATCCCCAGGAATTTGAAATATAGAGAGTGTTTGGAGTAATACTCCACATCCTCTGCAATCATGTCAAAAGGAATAACTAATTTTGGCCTTTCATTACAGCGTTCCAAGCAGCCATTTACCTTATTAATTCTGGAACCAACATTTGATCCACTGCCTTGCATTCTTGAGAACTGAATAGCATCAGCAGTCCCCTTTAGTTTGGCATCCTGCCCTTGAGGTCCCTTGCCCACCACATCTTTGAAGCTCCTATCTCCCTTCAGGGCGTTTTGATTCCCCTGATCCATTTTGGCGCCTACTGCCCCTTCACTCTCTACTGGATAGGGCAGTTTCCCCCCACCACGTTTTCTCCTCAGCTGCTGCCTTCCCACCCAACCTGCTCACGTTTCCTCTTACCCAACCTGCTCACATTTCCTCCCACCCAACCTGCTCACGTTTCCTCCCACGCACCAACTATCACGGCCTCTCCGAGCTAGGGCACGGATGCCCTAGCTACTCCGTGAACTGCAGCGTTCGCGCTTCCGCTCCATTCTCTCTTCAAATAGATCATCTATACTACCTTGTATCTTATAAAAATAACATTTTCAAATTTAAAAAGGGAGGGACTTTTTAGAGACAAATTAATTTGTAAACATTTTGAGAAATTAATATAAGTAAAGAATTCTACAAAGATTGTCCAGTATTTGCTTGTACTCATTATTATCATGGCTTCTCTCTCAATCACTTGTTCTATTTACAAATTTTAATGGTTCTTTTGAAATCTTAGTGTGCATCTTTTAATTGCATAGTTTTTAACTTGTGCCAATGCTAGGTTGACTAAAATTTCTCAAGTTCATTTCATTTCATTTACTCTTCTTGCATTTTGGCTAATGTTGTTTGTTTGTAGGGTAAATATTTAAAGTGAACTTAGTTTGTATTTGTAATTGTCTCATTCTTCAGATGTTTTCCTGTTGTGTAGTAATATTTGAGCTCATGATATTTCATATTATACATTGGTCAAGTGTATTCTTGGAGGACATTTAAACTCTATCATGATGTTTAGGATGAAGATCAACAACATCTCTTTTCTATCTTACCCTTCCTTTTACTTTTTTTTAACCAAATCACTCTAGCTTAATTACCATTATAAATATTCATCTTAGATTAGTCTTTAGATTATATTTGATCATAATTCACTAATAGTATCTAAGATTTATTAATTATTTATAAATATATAGGACAAGGTGGCTCCCAAACACCAAACATTATAAATATTGTGAAACAATCCACTTGTTTTGCCTTTATTCCATTAACAGATAACAAGATTATCATAACCTATAACTCACGTATTGAATTATCTAAATTATAAAATAGTTTTTTGATGTATTTTGATCAAAGATCACTCTATTCTCTACATAATTATGTTTATTTTAGCATAATTGTGTAAATTTTGGTGATCTTTTGGTTTTAGACCCATCTTTACGCTTATTTAGATAAAGAACAATGCTCTTTGAAAGTATATACTTGATTATGGTACATATGACTTTAGCTTTGTCAATTCAATAGGTTTAAGATTAGTTATATCTATTTTGATCAAATGTTCATAAATAATTTATAGTTTCAAGTTTTTTTAGACTTGAACATGCAAAATATCATTCATACGTATGTATTTCAACACTTCTTTGAGCTAATTTAGTTCTAGATTGTTGTACTTTATTGTTCTTTATATGAATATTTACAAAATTTGGTTAATGTACAATTATAATCATTATTATTTGTAAATATTTATTTGACACATTGTATTTCAAATAGGATTTGAATTTATCAAGCTGGAATTACCAAGATTTAGAATAAGGTCATGTTTAGAGACTAGAGAACCTTTGCTTGAACTACAAATCCATAGAAGAACTAGGTGAGATAAAAGTAAGTGCAGGATTTCAAATTATTTTTTGACTTCACTAATTTATGGTGCTCTCATATTCAATCCAAATCAAGGTATGGCTTGGTTGGGTGGCTCTTCTATCAATGTGCCAAGTATGCTACATGACCTTCCTTGTAACCCTGAGAAGTATTTGTAAATATTTAGTCCTAGTACCATTGTAATTATAGAGGAACATATTAAATCTTTAAAAGTTGCATTAAGATTTCTAAATGTATTCCATGAAGTTTTATCTTGTAAATTATTTCCTTTCACTTTTAGAGATGTTGAATATGAATGGTTTTTAAATTTACCTAAGAATTGCATTACCAGTTGGGCTAACTTCAACAATGTTTTCATTGACCAATTTAGCAAAATTATTAGTCCTTGTGTCTTTTACCAGAAATTAACCATGACCAAGAGGGATGCAAATTAACCTATAATATAATTTAATACTAGGTTTCAAAAGATGTATATCCAAACCATATATCTTTACAAGCCTAATGATTTAAACATAGGATTGTAATAAGGGGCAATTAGTATGGTGTTAATGAATGAAATACACTAATGCTAATACCTTAGACCTATTTCAAGGGGGAGCATAATAAAAAATCTAAAATCAAAAACACAACTAGAATGAAAAAGACTAAATAATCCTTCACCTTCCTTGGATGCTCCAAATATCTTGTTGAAGTGGCTTACTTAGCTTGTGCTCAATGAGTCCTCATCAAAGGAGTTGTTTGGCTCCTTCTCTCCTTATCACCTTTCACTTGGCTCAATAATTGGGAATTATAACACTAATTTAAATATTTGGCTTGAATATATTTGGTCATTGTAACTTTGGTTTAAAAAAACTTAAAATTTAATAGGCAAGGCCTCTTATTTATAGATTTTGTAAATTGACCAGAATAAACCTGAACTATCCATCTCAAGCTGAAGATGTGTGGCTAAAAATCCATTCATATTTGGAGGCCAAGTTAAATAAATTCCATCATAAATATTTGGGATAGAGAGGAATTAAAGATGCATGGAAGGTATTAATGAGGCATGGGAGGGCTTAATCTTGATATTTTATGCATTTATGGCCTAGGGATGTCTTCCCAAGAAATGATGTCATTTGATGATGTAGTTATTCAATATCACTTTCCAAAAATATTAGTCAACAAGTACCATGGAATTTTTAATTAGGATCATGATTTGAATTAATTAGCTTTCAGCATGACTAGTCAATTTTGGTGTAAATATTGGCAATTGGTGCACAAATTAATCAAATTAGTCAAAATATCATATTATTAGCTCAAAATTTGATTCGATTGAAATTAGGATTATATTTTCAATGCATTGGAACCATTATCCCATTTAGGATGTTGCCAACATAAAATAATAAAGGCACGTATCTCATGTAATAAAATTGGTAGAAAAGAGCAATTCAAAGCACCCAAGTACAAAAATGTCATTTTGACTCTAAATAATCTGATCAAAGTTAGATATCTCATAAATTAAATTGCCCCATTTAGTGATACTTTGGCCAAAATTGGCACTTGTATATAACAATTTCAACTTATTTAATGTGTTTTAGTTTTTTAGGCCAAATTGTGAGGCTTTGATAGAAATTGGTCGAAAGCCTAGTTGGAGGTTATTGGTGGCCACTTTTAAGTGTCTATAGTTTTCCCCTATTTATGAAGGTGTTGTAATATATATCCATAGTAACATCTTCTCAAAGAATTAAAATTCCATGTATGCCTACAATTTTAATGAAAATGGATGAAATATATGATGCCCCCTCAAGGGAATGATTGGCATAAGTAGGTTAGCAAATGATCCTTTGAGAATAGAGAAGTGAAATGAGGGAACCAAAAATATGAAGATAATGGGGTGAGAACATAATGAGTTTGAAAAATAAGTCAAAATAACTGAGAATGCAAGTGGGATGGTGTAAAATGGTTTACCCAAAGGTGGTTATAAGCATTATACCTTGATAGTGGAAACATGGTATGATAACACAATGATTTGCCCAAAGGTGGTTATAATAATTGAGAAGTTGGATCTACCCCAGTTAGGATAATACACAATATAAAAACATGCCCCTATTTGGGCAAAAAGAAAGTAAATTTGGTGAGAACACAATGTTTTGCCCAAAGGTAGTTACAATCATTGAAAAATATAGGTAGGATGGTGTACAATGATTTGCACATAAGCGGTTATAATCATTGGATCCTAATCATGGAAAACATTATTGATTGTTTGATGATGTAAAATATGATGTAGTTAACTTGACATAGAGGATAAAGGTGAATTTGGATAACCTACTAGTAGAGAGATGCTCATCTGAATGAACAAAGATTGAATTTTTTTCATTGTATAATTATTGTGTTTGGGATATGATTGGGAGTGGATTAGGATGCTGGTGTTGAGGAAATGTTGATTCTTAAATTTCTAAGTAGACTTTATAAATCTTATTATTATTGTAGTAATTGATAGTAAGCATCATGATAGAATAACATGAGGACTGGGTCAAAAGATGCATAAGGCCTGACTCCCAAAATCCAACATTCAAGGGAAAATAATGCACTTATGATAAAAACCATGATGATAATGTAAACATATGAATATGTATGGATTAAAGTAGAAATGTGCAAGGAACCACCTAATGAATGCACATAGACTAAATAAAGGCATCAGTGCAAAAAGTAAACAAACAGGCACATAAACAATAAACTAAACAAAGAAACAAATAATAGTTAGTCTTAATGTTAGTATAAATGACATGAGTTAAACCTATGTGACAAAAATTTACCCTAGGAAATAGGTGACAACTTAGTAAACAAACATGACTAGGGGAATAAAATAAAAGGAAGGGGGTGGCTGAGTTATCTCCATATGCACTAAGTAAGTGGATGTTGCCTACATAGTTTCATGGATGTAATATCTAACAAAAAATTCAATCCAAATGTATTTCTCTAAAGAAATAGGAATAAAATGATAACTAATGAAAAATAAACATAATCGATGTGATAGAAAAATAGGAATGGTCTGAAAAAATGTCAAGTACGTGGGATAAAAGGCAAAAAAAGGATGGGGAAACTAGCGAATAAATTATTTTCTTATGACTTAGTAAAGTTTCCAAAAATCTTTAAGGAAAAAAAGTGGTAAATTTTTTTGGTTTTTATAATGATTTTACAAATGTTTTTGGAATTTTTTGAGTCTCTCAACTTGATAGAGAATGAAAAGATACTAAATGGTTCAAGCTCATAAAATGGAGAGAGTGTGGCTTAGGTTGCTCATAAAATAGTGAAAGCGTGGCTTAGTGTGCTCAAAAAATGGTAAGATCATGGCTTATGGTACTAAAAAAATGGTGATATCATGGCTTAGGGTGATTGAGATAACCTTAACATGTATCCAGCACTACCGACATAGTCCCAAGGTAAGACCTTAAGTCATTATAGTTATACCTTACAATGGAGGAATCTAACTAGTGTAGCAACTAGTTTAAACAAAATAGGCATATTTAACATAAATTCATAGTATGGTAGAGGAAAGGGATAGTTGGTACATCAAGGCATGATAAATAAGTGTTTTTACTAGTTTTCCCATAGGCGATTATAACTAGGAAACAATGACATAGATCAATGATACTAATTTAGCCATGGATGGTTATAATTAGTAACAAGACCAATGAGACATTGATTTGCCCATAGGAAAATATAATCAAGCAGACTTTGTGTAAAGAATGGAATAATAAATGAAGGATGCAATTGTCAAACTGTTGTTTTACTGCTCCAAAATATGACCTATGTCTGGAATGTGTGAAATAACTACTAAAACTAAATTTGAATCCTTTTAGTGAATGTGGTTTTGGAATAAATGGATAAAAACCAAAGTCATAGGGATAGGTAGGGAGGGTTAAATCAACTTCATTGATGGATAATATATAGTAGAATGGATATGTGATAGGAAAAAATGATAGGTTGGTAGGATGATAAGATGGTAAAATAGTATAGTACAAAGAAGATTGATAAAATGATACAACTTGAAATGGTCCTTATAGACAATATACAAATTCAATCAAGCATAGTACCACTTGAGGTGGATAATGTTCATCATCTCATCAAGTTCATGTTCATCTAGAATGGCATGCCTGTATGCTCTTATTCCATAGTTTGATGTAATGGTGAAAATACCAACCCAATTGGGTTTAAACTTACCTTTATGCTTTTTTTCAACTATGGTATTCTTCTGGTTTTCTTTAAGGACAAGATCACTAAGTATAAATTCTATATGTTTCAAGTGTTGATTTTAGTTTCCTCAAAGTTGGTTCTAATAGGCCTAAATATTATTCACCATATCCATGTGTTTCTCATCAAGTAACTTTAGTTCTTGTAGGTGAGCTACTTAATAATTGTTGTTGTCTATGACATACTTGAAAGAAATGCATAGAGATGGAAACTCAACCTAAATGGTAAGAATGGATTTAGTACCATAAACAAGTGAATATGGAGTGTATATTTTGGGTGTACAATGATTAGTAAGGTATTCCCAAAGGGCACAAAATATCTAAAGGTACTAATCACAACTGACATCATTGACAATATTTTTGAGAATGTTGACAATAGTTTTATTTGATGCTTTGACCTAACCATTACCTTGAGGGTAATATCTCATGGATAAATTTTGTGTGATGTTGTATTCAACACATATCTTCTTAGCATACTTATTCTTAAATTATCTTCTATTATCAGATATAACATTAGAGGGGATACTGTAGTGGCCAATGAGATGGTTGAAAATGAACTTGGAAATTTTATTTCCAATCACATAAGTGAGGGGTATAACTTCAACCCACTTAGTAAAATATTTGGTAACAATAATAATATGTTTATGGCCATTGGATGAGGTGGGATTGATCTTCTCAATGAGGTTGAGGCCCCATGTAGTATATGACCATGGTGTCAACATTGGTTTCAAAGTTTTGGTCAAGGCATGAATTAGATTGGCATGCCATTAACACTCGTCACATTTATTTACATATGAAACTATATCTGCATCCATTATGGACCAATAATAACTATCACATAAGAATTTTTGGACAAAACTACCTCACTATTGTGGGTTCCACATACTCCTTCGTGAACTTCCCATAATGCTAGTGTAGATTCTACCAAAGTTAAACAATGAAGTAGATTTCCATCAAAACTATGGTGGTAAAGGGTTGATCTAAGTAATGTATAATGAGTGGTTTGGTGGATGAAGGCTTTGGATTGTTTTTATGATAGGTCAGGTGGTATAATTTGGTCATAGAGGTAATTTTAAAGGTCTAAATACCATATAGAGATAAGACCAACAATATCACAAATCATCATGATGGTTTAAGGTTCATGATTTGGTGCTAATAAATTCTTTATAAAGAGATAATATTCTTTAGCTATGTATAATTTTTGAATCAAACATCTAATAATGGCTATAGCATCTACAGTTCTATTACTTGCCTTTGGTATATGCTTAAACTAAATGTCGATAGTCTACTACTTGAGAGTGTCAACCATGGCCTTATATGGAACCAACTTGTCATTTTTTATCTTAAAGTGGTATGTAATGTTATTGATGATTAATTGAGAATAATCATAAACATTAAGATGATATATGTTCCATTGTACCACTTGGAGAAGCCCTGAAACAAGTGCATGTTATTGGTACAAGGAAAGCTAGTCCTAAATAATTTAGGGATTAGATCCCACTATGGTATGGTAAATAAAAGGTCTACCCCTAATCCATGTGTTATGAATGATCCATAAAAAAAAATATTCCAATTATTCTCCCTAAGAGGTGTGTTGATGATGGTCATTATGGATTCATCAAGAAATTGGATTGTTAATGGTTCTTTATTAGTAAGGGGTGCTTTAGAAAGATGATCTATAATAACTTGCCCCTTAATGGATTTTTAATTGATGTACTTAAAGTTAAACTCACTTATAAGCATGATCCACTTGGACATATGACTTTGTAGATATGTTTTAGATAGTAGATACTTGAGTAGATCTACTTTTTAAATAACCATGGTCTTATTGTTTAACATGTAATAGCACATTTTTTGAGATATGAAGACCATGGCTAAACAGGTTTTTATATGGGTGTATAATTATGTTCATATGCAACTAGTGTATGAATTAAATATTACACAACATGATCCTTTCAATTATCATCATGCTAAGCCAAAATTTCCCCTAGGGTATTGTCAATAGCTGATAGATACAATAAGAATGACTTTCCTAGCATAGGAGGCAACAAAATAGGTGGATTCACTAGATAGTCCTTTAGCTATTACAAAGATACCTGACAGTGATCATCCCAATGAAATGTGAATCCATTATTTAGAAGATGTTTAAAAGGATGGAAGTTTTTGGTGAATTTTGATATGAAGTGTCAGATGGATTCGATATTTCCTTACAAACTATGAAGTTACTTCAAATTAGTTGGTGGTTTCATCTATATTATGGCTTGGACTTTGGCAGGATCAACATCAATGCCTTAATGAGACATAATAAATCTAATATTTTTTCTTGATGTAACACTAAAGACACTTCTTAGGATTAAGTCTAACTTTTTACTCATGTAGTCTTTCAAATATTCTATGTAGTACTACTGGATGATCAACCCTAGTCTTTGATTTACCAAGAATGTCATCAACATAATTTTCAATAAAGTCACACATCATATCATTAAATATGATGTTCATGGATCTTTAATAGTTGGCCCCTACATTATTAAGACCAAATGACATAACCTGATAAGAGAATGTTCCCCATGGAGTGGTGAACATTGTTTTTTTTTTGGATTTTTGGTGTTATCCTGATCTGGTTGTACCTCAAAAATTTGACCATTAACGAAAGCATTTCATAACCCACTATGGAGTCAATTCTCATGTTAATGTTTGGTAATGAAAATTAATCCTTAGGGAAAGCTTTATTTATATCACAAAAAATTATTATAGATTTTGATTCCTTTTATATTTTTGCTAATTAGCACAACATTAGAGATCCACTCTGAATAGTCGATCAACTAAATACATCTTGTTTCTAAGAGTTTTTATAACTCTTTATTTACTAATACAAAAATTCAAGGATGTATCTTACACAATTTTTGTTTTATTAGTTTGACATTAGGATTAACAATAAGTGGTACAAAACTAAGGTGAGGTCCAAACCTTGCATGTCAAAATATGCCCATGCAAATATATCAACCAATTCCCTCAAAAGGGATGTAAAGACTCCATATTACTTCTCAATAAGGGATGAACTAGCTTGATCCAATTTGGGTCATTTTAGGACCTGATGTTAACCTCTATTATAACTTTCAATAGAAGGGTTGAACCATCTTCAAGGATAGTGGACAAAGATTTGAACTGATTGGCAACATTAGAGTCCTCTGTTAGGACTGGCTCTTCCAATTCCCCTAGGCATGATGAATCAGAGTCCTCCAATGGGAGGATTGGCCATGTAACAAAAACTATTATAAACTCCTAAAGGATTTGATCAAAAGCTTGTTGTTCTTCAAAACTAAACTTAGACTCATAAACAAGTTCATCATTGGTGGTCTTCTAAGTTATGTTTGAAAAATGTTGAACACCCCCATCTAATGGCACCTGAGATAGGTTTTCATCAATATACTTTATTTTTTATTTAATTTTTACCTGGTCAAAAATTGCCGTAAACAGGTTTTCACTTTGGGACCTCAATGTTTTAATTATTTGTGTTTGGCTAAAGGTGTTCACTTGCTCTCAAAATAGGCTTCAGGATATAGCTTGATTGAGAACCCTAAATAATGGTCCCCCAATGAAACATTATCTCTAAGGCCTAAAAAATAATAGAAGCCTTATCATTTTAAAACACATCAATCATCACATTAAAGTCTTGTTGGTCCTAGTCTATTAGCTAGGGATAATACAATTGTAGTGGGTTATGATGAATGATTGGTCTAAGGGTGCAAAAAAAATGAGGGTTAAATAGGTTGGTCTCATATAGGTCATCAAAAAGGATATGATTAGACTTGGATTCACTATCATCATCCTCATCACTACTTCATGGTTATGGAACATGATTAAGGTACATGGGGTCACCCTTAGGTGGTTTAAATCCAAGTCCATATGGCCCTTTATATTTGGTCATGAAAATTGGCTCAAGTGTTCCTTATTGGTTTGGTTTGAGACATATTACTTCATATTATTGATTATTCACGATCCTATTGGGAATAAGATACTTGGTATTCTCATAATAATCATCTTATTTATCATTAGACAACCATGATTCATCCCCTTCAAGAAGGTCCTATTCTAGGTTAGAAGCTACTATAAATGTGATAGTTCTTTTACCTTTACCTTTTTATTTCCATTTTAGATGAAGTGGCTTGGCTTCACATCTTCCAAAATAATTTGTGTTCTATAGAAGGTTTATGATGTGAAATATATCATGAGTTGCATACACTCTTAGGCCATTGGATGAGATGGTATAATGATTGGATATCTCAGGAGGTGGCATGTGAGAAAGGAAATCAAGGGTATTAGGATCAATACAATTATCCTTTTGTGAATCAAGTAGTATTGTTTTTGCCTTATCTTACTTGGCCATTGGATTCATGCCGAAATGATAGTTATAACTCTTAATCTTGGCCTCTAGGTGTTTCAAGTGCTTGTATGGATGCAAATATCCTGGTATACAAACTTCCATCCCTTAATGGGATAACTTGATACATTGGTACAACATCAAGGGGATTGTATGAATTTCATTTAACCAAGGTCTACCCAAAAGCATATTATATGCCAAATCAAGATCTAACAAATGACAAAGTGTATCATGTGTTAAAGGCCTAAGGATAACTAGTAAATAGATGGTGCCTTGTGATCCTCATTCCTCATTGTCATAAGATTTGATGGTTATTGTTTCTAATTGAAGATTTTCCATAGTGTACTTGAAAATCTTGATGAGCTTTAGAGAAACTATGTTTATACCTAATCCATTGTCTATAAGGACACATTTTAGTTTGTGCCTCTTTATGAAAACTTAAATGTAAAATGGATTATTATGTAGTGGGCCAATGGATGACATATCATTTTGGTTGAAAGTGACTTATTGGGCTATAACTAAGTGCCCAACCAAAGATTGGAATTTTTAAGGGGATATATCACTTGAAATCATGTATTTTTAAAGGAACTCATTCAAAATATACTTGTGGATTCTTGATGTATGCAAAAAATCTAAAATAGAGATTTATGTAGGCATATTTTTCAATTGTTCCACAATGTCAAACTTCTCTTGGTTAGTGTAAAATTGATTATTCCAAAGTAAAATGGGAATTTGAATGATGGGTGAAGTGGAAGACGGATATGGCCCTAGGATGGTAATATTTGACCTCCAAGTTGTGATTTCATAATTGGGATTAAAAATAGGACTAAAATTGCTAACAAATGTTAGTGATAGAGGGGGATAGATAGGGTAAGTCTTGGTTTCTAGTGCACTTGTGTGTGGTCATAAAGTAATGACAACTTATCGATATAGGGTCTAAAATTAGTAATACCTACTTGCTGGTATGCCTGTATGTGGTCCCAAGTCAAAGAAGGATTATCAATATGAGTTGGTGGATTGGCATTGTTTATTAAAGGTCTTGATTGATTGTTATTTGATCTTGGATTAATGGAGATGATGTTAATGAGATCTCCTACAATATGACCTACAACTATATTATAGTCATGTGTAACTACATGGTAGGTTTATTGGTTATTATCATTCTGACCTTGGTTATATCCATTATTTGGATGATATTGGTTCTATTATTGGTGATTCTATTAGTTTGGCCTTGGTTGTTAAAATTGTTGTTGTTGGTGTTGCACTGACCATTTTTGTGTTTGTTGTTATGGCCATTTTGGTTGGCTATTATGTTGAAAAAAGGGGTTTTGATAAATTTCAAGGGTCTGATTGGAAGTGGAAGCACCCCTAACCAATTTTATCTTCCCGTTCTCTAACATATTCTGAATCAAATGTTTAATTTGCACATAATGGAAAAAATTATGCCCATTAACTTAATGATATTCACATAATTCATTTTAGTGATACCAATCATGATAAGGGATGCCCTAAGGATAATGTTTCAGTATAGGCTAGCTAATTAGATTAGTGGTGGTGATATTGTGAAACACAAATTCATTTGGCTATCTAAGGTCACTAAAAATGTGATTAATAGGAACTATTATCCTTATAAGAGGAATTTTTAATGGCAAAGGTTGCTGCATTTTGTATGTAGGCTTGGGTTGTTGCACTTGCAACATTAGCTAAAAAGGTTACATATTAGGATTAATTTGAATATGTTGTGTGGGTTGAGTAGATGGTTTTTTCACCATTTGGACATGTCTCAACTCTATTACTCCATTTCTAACAATATTTTTGTTATGATTGAGTTTCCTTGGTCTATCATTATTATTGGCATGTACCGGTTACAATGCATGCACTTAGACTTGATGTTGGTTTTGGCCACTTCCTAGATTGGTACCTTGATTCTAATTGGATGAGGTAAAATTGATGATCCCTTTGTTAATAATGGATCACTCGATCAAAAAACCTTTGTCAATGATCTCCTTAAAGGTATGAACACACTATAATTATACATGATAGGATACCTCACTATGCAAATTTTTGGTAAACACAATGGCTAATTTTTTTATCTAGTAAACTATGGGTAAATTAGCTTGTAAGGGCTCTCCATCACTATAGATAACTTTCAAAAATCTCACCATATATTTTTTTTGGATTGCATCAAGTCAACCAAAGAAATATCATCTTTGAGATTATATGAAAAGTACTGTACAAATGTGTTTGAAAGATCATCAAAATATAATACTAAATTCTTGGGTAATTTTAAGAACCATTCCAAGGCTTATATTTCTTGAATCATTAGGAATAATAGTAATAAGTATATGTCATTATATGCCACTAGTTGGCATGCAACAAAGAACTTGGTCAAATGAGCCTTGGAGTTATCTTTTCCCTTGTATTTGTCAAATTTTGGTGGTTTATATCTTGGATAAAATGGTATTTGCAAGTACTCCATGTTAAATGGATAAGAACACATGTCATCCAACTTAAAAATTTTAGTATATGTCCCAAATTAGATAACAATAATCACATCCTTCATCTATTACATTTCTTGGGCTAGGAAACTAGAGGGAATATTGGTTTGACGTAGAATATTCACATGGGTAGATGGTTGAGTAGTTACAAGTGGAGCACTTTGACTGGGTTATGATGGATATATTTACTTGGGTATGTTGGTTTGGTTAGGGAATGGACTAGGAATACACATGCATGTATTAGAATGTAATTATTGAAATTGCATTTGTGGTTGTGTAATATTTTAGTTTGGATTGGGTAGATAAGTTTAGATTTGGGGATTTTGAAGTTGGGATGGAGGGATATGGATATACTATGCTTATTGGGGTTGAATAGGGACCTATTTTTGACTAATCAAAACTTTATATTAAGGGTGTACTTGTGAACCAAGACCCTATATTTGAAATAGTGGTACATTCTAAAAAAAGGTAAAGGTTGCCTAATTGTTATGTGAGGAACATTAGAACCTCTAGGTTGAGAGAATCCTTGTTGGGAAGTGGGTGTATGTTAGAGATTCAAATTTTATCATTGAATAATAGTTACACATTGTTGATTAGACATCATTTGGATTTGAATTAGTATATTGGTCTATGAGGAAAGAGGTATGTTTACTGCTATTTGATGAGGAGGAACATTAGTTTCCCCTATTGAGGTGGTAATATATTTTGCCTCTACTACATCAATATGTTGGATTGTGCCTGTTATTTTGGAATATTACTCATTATCTACTGAATAAGATTCATCACATTTTAATATTGAAGCATGACATTGGTCATTGGTTGAATATCTAATCCTATTGGTTGATCACTTAAAGAAGTAGTTGGTTGAGGACTAGTGCTAATAGTTAGTTGAGGTTGGGATTTAGAAACTCCTACTCCCTGATTTGGATAACCACTCATGGTATTAACTAAAGGTACACTTGTTTGTGTACTAATTATCTATGTACTTACACCACTTTAGTTTGGATTGGATGTTGCTTATGCATTGTCCACTACATTTTGCTCAATATTCTATGTAAAAGTTGAAGACACTTCTTTAATGGTTGGTGTATGAAACAAGTTATCAACTGAAGTGTTTTATGTAAAGGGATCTACACCCTAATTGTCCTAACCAGTCAATTATATTAACATTCTTATTGAAGTAACTAGATCTATGAGAGGCTTATTGGACATGATCATCTAATTAAAATTATGTGTTAGGTTCAAGTACATTTGATATGATATCTACATTTGTAAAACGTGATCTTTTATGAGGTCTTTACCTTTGACAAGCATATTAGGGTCATGATGTGTAATTTGGAATAAAGCTAAAGGATTTCTAGAAGAATCCCATTAACTATAAATTATGTTGCGAGGCATTCTTATTATACTTAACAAGTTCTCATGAGGGAAGTCTGTTGGAAACTTGGCCCCTAATTCTATATCTCTAACCAAAATTTTATCCTTGTTTTCCAACCAGTGATGTTCAAATAGGTAAGGATCTTACATGGATGGTACAGTAATATAGTGTGGTTGTTAAGGAACTAGTTCTTCAACTATAGGTACTAAAGCTAAATACTACTCTATTTATTATTGATCTTGATCCAAGTATGGAGGCATGTTTACCAAATAACATTCCAATGGGTCTTGATTTTATGTACCTACTTGAGTGTTATAATATAGATAAGAATCCATCTCATAAACAACATTTTATGCATATGGGTACTAAACCATTTCTTCTTGTGTGACCACATTACTAACTCCTAAATTGTACATGAGGCCACCATGAGTGTAGGAATAAATGTTAGGGTCCATAGTAAATGTTTCACGACAAAAGGGAATAGATTTATATAAAACCTAAAAATAAGATGTCTAAAAAGAGTTTTAAACTTGGTCTAATCTATTCAAAAGGATGGATAGGTATATCCAAAAAGACTGATGTAATGAATTATGATAAAACAAGCTAACGTCAAGTATCTAACATTACACATCTCATAAAAAAAGGTCAAGTAAAAGGACTGCAAATCAAAATGCCAAATTCTAGATCAAAGTGTTTCAAATGAGTCTAATCTAATAAAAACAAAAGTTGATAGGACTTTTGGCCAAACACAACATCAAAAGCTAGGCTCAAACAAAGGTACGTGCTAGGAATTTTGGCCAAATGGTGTCAAAATCTAGACTTTAAAATATGAGATATTTAATCTAATAGATTTGAAACACTTCTAAAAAAACCTAGGCATTTGAATCTTGGACATAATCTTGATCAATAAATATGAGGTATGAAACAAAAGGCACTTGGAGAGTTTATTTTCTCCTAAATAATGGCACAAACCAAATTTTATTAACTAATAATCTAGAGAAAGGTGAATGTCTTAACCATGTTAAACAAAGGCTCTCAAAGAAAATTCAAAATGGTTATAAAGTTGGAAAAAACTTTGACTCTATGCAAATAGGCCTATGAAACAAGTTTTAAAATAATTTGAGGAGCATAACCATGCAAAAATTCTCAAAAGGTGTGATAAATATATTTTTAAAGACTCTAAGGCAAAATGGTTTCAATATGATTTTGGTAGTGTAATACTACCCTCCTCAACCCAAGTGATACACACACATAAAATTTTGACAAATCTCTAAGGCAAAAGTTTGTTATCAAATAGACTTAAGACAAAATGTGAAATAGGATGGGTAGTACAAAATGTAGCCTTGGACTCAAAGTGTGAGTGATACACAAGATGACTTGAGTCCTACCAAATGATGATAATGATGTTGAGTCTAAAAATGGCCCTCAATTCAAATTGGGAATTGAACTTAAGTTAAAACAAGTCAAGTGCAAAGTGGTGAACCTAGTTTAACACATCAACCTTTAAAATTTGGAAGAATCCAATTTATCATTTAAACTATCATTGAGGGTCTTAAAAAATGTGAAAAATGCTCTAGACTCAAATTTGTAGTATAACTACACCAAATTGGAAGATATGACACCAAGTTTATGATAAATTTTTGAACAAGGAAAAATATGATTTTAATTTGGGTAGTATAATGCCTCCTTATACAAGAAAATTATTGTCAATGTGTTTTAGTTATGTAATGCTTTGTTAACAAATAGTTTTGATTCCAAACAATACCAATTAATCTAAGACAAAGATAAATTAACTAATCATCTTAAGCCCTATACTAATAAGGTATGGCAAAGTGGGGTTAACTAATAAGTTTTCAAACATCTAGATGGATCAAATGCACAAGACTTTCACATCAAAATTCAAGAAAAGCAACATGTCAATTAGGTCCATCACACTTGGCTTGTTGTAAAAAGATCTCAACCTTTTTATAGTCACTATATTCATCACTTGCTTAGTTTAGTATGATGTCTAATGTACTCAAATATCTTGGGTTTAGCCCCAATGATAGGAGATGGTTTAACCACTCAAACCACCACCCTAGTGGGGTGATCCCAATTTATATACCCCCTATGGAGAGGGGTTGAATATGATGATAGGAGATGAAACCCAAAGTTAAATATTCTCTAAAAAACTTATGAGAGGTAATGAATTCCCCCTCACTATCCAAGATGTAATAAAATTAAAAAACCAAGTAAAAGAGTTCTAGGTCATCCAAACCACATAGTTATTGGGGAGAGCCTTCACAACTTCTCTTTTATGCTTTTAGACTAAGTCAATTTGTAATGAAGTTGGATATTTTGATCCCAAAATTTCACTTTAGGGGATGGGGGAGAACATACATTCACAACTCCCTATTTTATCAATCAAAACTAACTAAATAAATAATGAAAAATAACTTACAAAAACTTGAAGTGTGTTTAATTTTAAAACACTAAACAAAATGTGTGGTGATGTTATTTAGCCCCTTGGATTTAAGATTTAAAAACTTGTAAATAAAAATTACAAAACATTCAAGCAAACATCTAAGTGTTTGTTTAAGCACCCAAAATAAATGTTCCTAATCCTTTTTAAGCACTTAAAAAGAGTTTAAAAAGACTAGATTAAGCTTGTTTAGATCATTTTTCAAGTTGACCCTGCAAGGAAAAAGTTATATTTTCATTTATCCTTGAAGAATTTTTCCAAATGAGATAAATAAATTTGAAAAATGAGCTCTCATGTTTCACACAATGCAATCCTGCTACTCCACAGTGCAATATTGTTATTCTATAATACCATGATTTGGATAGGCAATATTGCTACTCCAGTTAGTTTTTAAAAAATCACAATATTGCTACTTAGGCTAATAATCCCACTATTTGGGTTGAAAATATTACTATTTGAGTCAATAATATCATTATTTGGGTTATGACAATCTTGTTATTGAGGTTGACAATCCCACAAGTTAGGTTGTTAATCCTACTACGTATAGTGCAATATAATCGCTATGAGAGTTTTGGTATTATTACTTAACTACTAACGATTTATAGATAATACCATGAATCAGTTAGGCAATCCCATGACATAGACAGGCAATCCTATGACTGTCAAGTCATGATATTATAATATCACAACTAGCTAGTAACGGGGTTATAAAATGGATAAAAGGATCTGCATATAGACAAAGTTAGTCCAACAACATAGCTTAAACATAATAATGTAACTTAAAATGACAAATACATGACTATCTCAGTGGTGAGATTATGGTCCTAAGGACAAACCCATGAATTCACAGTGACAAAATTGTGACTTTAAAAAAATGGACTTTTGCTCAAAATTTCACCTCCTTTGCTTTCACACTCCAAGATCCTATATGACAATGGTTAGTAGTTTGTTTGTAGGTTCTATTTGACCAAATTTTTGAGGCTAGGTCCCATCGGGTGTTCCATTTGTGAATATAGGATTATAATAAGGGGAGATTAAAATGGTGTTAGTGAATGAAATCAAAATCCAAACAAAACACACTAATGGTAACATCTTAAGCCTATCTTAAGGGGGAGCATAATAATAATGCTAAATGAAAAAAAAAAATAGAATGAAAAAGACTAAAGAATCCTTCACATTCCTTGGATGATATAAATAGTTTATTGAAGTGGCTTGCTCGGCTTGTGCTCAATGAGTCCTCATCAAAGGAGTTGTTTGGCTCCTCTCCTTGGCACCTTTAACTTACGTCAATAATTGGGAATTATAAAACTAATTGAAAAATGTGGATTGAAGCTATTTTGGCATGGTAACTTTGGCTTAAAAGAGCTTAAAATTCAATAGGTAAGGCCTCCTATTTATAGATTTTTCAAAAAGATCAAAATGAACTTGAACCATCCATCACAAAATGAAGATGTGTGGCTAAGAATCCATTACATTTTGGAGGCTAAATTCAATAAATTTCCTCATAAATATTTAAGATAGACAGGCATTAAAGAGGCATGAATGGCATTAATGAGGCATGGGAGGGCTTAATCTTGATATTTTATTTAATTTTTGCCTAGCAATGTCTTCTCAAGAAATGATGTCATTTGATGATGTAGTTATTCAATATCAATTTCTAAAAATAAATATTCAACAAGATCTATAGAATTTTTAATTAGGCTCATGATTTGAGTTAATTAGCTTTAAGCATGATTAGTCAATTTTGGTGCAAATCTTGGCAATTAGTGCACAAATTAATCAAACTAGTCAAAATGTCATATTATTAACTCTAAATTTTATTAGATTAGAATTAGGACATAATGTTAGATGCATTAGAACTATTATCCCATTTAGGATGTTTCCAATACAAAATAACAAAGTCATGTGTCTCATGCAATAAAATTGGTAAAAAAAAGAGCAATCCAAATAACCCACATATGAAAATATCATTTTGACTCAAAATGATTTGATTAAAGTTAGCTATCTCATAAATTGCATTTCCCCATTTAGTGATACTTTGGCAAAAATAGGCTCTTGTATATAATAATTTCAACTTGTTTAATCTGTTTTAGTGTTTTAGGCCAACTTGTGATGCTTTGATAGAAATTGGTCAAAATCTTGGTTGGAGGTTATTGGTGACCACTTTTAGGTGTCTACAGATGACACTTTGGCTCTAGAAATCTACAAAGATGATTTGGATCCCATAACCTCTATTTTAATGAAGAGAGTTGTTGGGCCAATGAATACTCTAGCCTTAGCTTAGTCTAAATCACTAATCATCAATGATCAAATACATCCCAAATATTAGATGGATTACTCTATTCCCAATGCCAACCCACACTTGCATACCCTAAATGTCTTCCCCAATAACAATCAAAATATACTTTATTTGAACCAAATCCCAACTTTGAACCAATTACCCTTAAGTAATTCTCATCCTAATAAGAACTTAGGATTCTTAAACACTGTTACAAATGGATTTAATCCAAGTGATCAAAATGCCTTGGTACTAATCACTGGTACTAATAACAATCACATTCATAATTTTGAGGCACCCAATAATGAGAATGACTCTATCTTGAATATGGTATAAAAGCTAAGCACTAATTTTCTTCAGTTGAAGAAGTAAGTTGGTAATACTAGGAGAGCTTGAGTAGGAATGTTTCTTTCCAAAGGTTTAATAGGCCCATTTATAGAATACATAATGACAGATACAACAATAATAAGAATAATGATTCATCTGTTGATAAGAAAACAATGGATATAAATATTATTGATGTTGATTTTCCTAATTATTGTAGAGTACATTGAACTTATAGACATGGTGAGATAGAATGCATTGAATTTTTAAAAGATTTTGAATCCTTTCAAGAAGAGTTGGATAATTTTGAAGTGGTTCCTAATAAATATAATGGTGTAGGTACATCAAGATCTAAGTCTATTGACTAAGCCTTCATGGTGGATATGTTTGAATTCCCTTTCCAAGAAGATAATGAACCTGATGATATTCCCAAAGAAGTCCATGTTTTCTAGTAGTTCTTGAAGAATACCTACCCTCTAAAGAATAGGGAGAAAAATCATCCCCTAACTACTTAAACACCTCTAAATAACTTTAAAACTCTTCCAGATACTACCTCAAATAATAATCTATAGCCTCCAAAGGAAAGTACTTCTAAACATAGTATTAATGCATCTAATTATTCTAATAAAACTTGGTATACTATTGTGGATGACATGAAGATAATGAAGGATAAAATTACATTGCATGAATTGATGTATTTCACTGAGAAAAGAGACCTATTGTTAGAGTCCTTGTCCAAAAATCCTTGTAAGCTACTCAAAACTAACAATGCCAATGTTGCTATATATGAAAATAAGACATAGTCCCCACATTTTCTACTTATTATCAAGATGTTTAGTAAGAATTTACATAATTATTTATTAGATCTGGTACATCCACAAACATTATTCCATTAGGTATTTGTCAATAATTTGGATTGACTCCTATTAAATATGATAGAGTTGTTATTCAATTAGATAAATCTAGAGTTGAATTAATTAGGGAATTGTTAAATATTCATATGCATCTTGCTTCTAAGCCAAGAGTCCAACAATTTATTGACATCTAGGTGGTGGACATTATTGATGCTTATGGGATATTATTAAGAAGAGAATGGACAAAGGCCCTAAATAGATATATGTCCACTGACTATTCACATTTATGGCTATCATGGAAAGGAGTTCCAAATTAGATTAGAGTGGAAAGAGTGCCTTAGATGAAGCACATGATCACTGAGTATAATGATGTGAATGAAAGAGTCAATATGTTGGACTTAGATCTAGGTGTCTACACTCTTGACACCCCTAAGGTATATAATTTTAAGACTTTTCATACTCTACTTGGAATTTAGAAATTACATTTTGATGTTGCTAGGTGTAATTTTGGATCTAGAGTAGGAATTATTCTTACCAATTCTATTGGGAAGGATCTAAAAACTCCTTATAGACTTTAATTTCCTTGTACTAATAATCTTATAGAGTATGAAGCTTTGATTCTAAGATTACAATTTGCCATTAAGCATAAGGTTAAAGAGCTTTTGGTTCGTGGTGACTCAAAACTTGTAGTCAATTAGGTGAGGAGTAAATATCAATGTAAATTATTATATCTCAAAAGATATAAGTTTAGAGTCTAGGATTTGTTTGAATCCTTTAATGCTTTCAACATTGTTTCCATCCCTAGGGAAGAAAACCAAGTTGCTGATAGGCTTACCTCAGCTACAACCAATCTTATGCCAAACCATGACTCTCAAAAATTTTGCATTGAGCTAGTTCTATGCCCTTTTATCCTAGATAATATAAACCATCTACATTTTTTTAATGATGACCAACATATACTAGATTTCATGACCAACCTAGAAGCATTTGAGGCCCATGTCATAGATGAGGCCAATGAGAATAATCTTGAATAAGATGGTATATTTGAGAACAAAATCATTCAACAAAATGATAATAAAATCCCAAAAGGCATGATTGCCTTAGAAAGGTTATTTGATTAGGACAAGCTAGTTGAAAACACTAGAATACCCAAGGTGAGTGAGAAGGATTACAAGGTAGATGTTTCCTACTTTTTCTTTATTTTTTTAAAAGAGGGAAGAAACAAGAGATAAAAGGTGTGCACCTGGTAAATGTTGTGCTCATTGATGACCAGACAAAGTGAGAAATCCTTCTTTGGCTAGGGAAGAATGACCTACAAATCACACTCTATTATGTTGAAGAGTTGATAGTTGAGTGCTAGAAATATTTTTGCAACACAATGGTACTTTGCCTTCAAAATTCTCATGGACAAAGTTTCGAGATGATAGACGCCTGCACAAAGAATAAGAGAGCCTAGATGAAAATTTTTTGGGGTCTATATCTCCTCTAGGAAACTTGTACTCATAGTCCAAAAAATTCCAAATGAGAAGAGAGAGAGTTACCAAATTGAAGGGTGGAAATTTGCTAACTTGGTCTTAGATAAAGATGATGAACCAAATGGAAAGAAATCTATGAGCTATACATGGGAAAGTTTCCATTTTTAATAGTGCAAGATTATCCATGGTTAGAAGTTTCCAAAGGTGTAGGGTAGATACCTGACCATTGATGGTCAGGCTAACCATCAAAAGTTTCCATTGTTACTAGTTCAAGCCTATTAATGGCTAGAAGTTTCCAAAGGTGTAGGGTGGATACTTGACCGTCGATGGTCATGATAACTATCAACAGTTAGGATAACCATTGATAGTCAACCCCTTAGTATAATAAGGGGTAAAAATAAGGTTTAAGTTTGATGTTTTTAAATAGATTGGAAAAAGAATCAAGGGATGTTTTCAAGTGTCAACATTTTCCCCCTTTTTTTGTGTGGCTTTAGGTTAATAATCTGTAGAACAAAAATGGAAGGTTAATGGTCCAAGTTTAGTTGTCCCAAGTATGGGAGGAGGGTATTCCCCCATAAACCAAGAGTAAATGAGGTAACATGGAAATTAAATCATGGTTTTATAAAATAAAAAAGGGTGTGGGTATTCGAAACGTAACTATGCACACAAAGTGTGAATAGATGCTAAAGGCATAAATCATGCAAAGACAAGAATGACCAATATTGAAACAATAAGTTTAGGTTTTACAAATAATAATGTAATTAGTCCCTAGAATTTGTCCTATATTATTAGGATACTCACATCAAATATCCTAGACAAGATCAGTGTTTACTCTGGTATCTAGGGTGGAAAGTGCTCTTGGAAAAAATGTGAATGGTTGGGTTATGTACAAGGTGGGGCATAAAAAGTTCAACATGGCCAAATTGGTAAAATAATTCAATAATGACCAAATTAAGGTCAATGCAAGGTGTATGAATAATTTGGTTCCAAAAAGGTGCTAACATCAAGGTGGATGCAAGAAAATAGGTTGGGTGGTTGGGTAAGAGGTGGGGGTGGCTGAGCTAAATCCTAACGTATGAGGCAAGAGGATGTTATCTACATAGTCCCATGGAAAATACATATAATAGAGACTTCATTCCTAATGTTGTTCTTATTTTTGGGAGAGGGTGATGTCTAAATAAGTTAGAGTATGGTGGAAATAGGTTGTCCCATTTAGATGCGGTTAAGGTAAGGTTAAGGTGATGACAGGGGAAATGGTTATAAAAGGTTTAAGGGTAAATTTGTAGGTTAGGGTGTAAAGGGGGAGAATCCTAATCGATTATGGTAAGGTGATCATCATCAATCAAGGTCAATTGGTGATTATTAGATAACCATCAATGGTTGGCATCTAAAACCCTAAAACCATGAACAAAAAGGCAAATGGTGGTAGGTCAAGGTCATTTACAATTTGAGATATCTAGAGTTTTGTTATTTTTGAGTATTTTGTATGAAGAATGTTCATGAGGGTGTAGGGTGTCAATATGAGCTTGGTAAGAGGAGATTGGTGGTGAAGAGAAATGGTGTGTTGAGATGGATGCCAGAGGTGCTATGGGACAAGTTGTGGGATGCAGACTAAGGTGGTGCCACTGGTTGTGAAATGAGGTAGGCATTATGACTAAATTTGGTATTGTGTTCTTAGGGTCTTACCGAGTTGTGGAGGATGTAAGATAAATATAAATACATGGGGGTAAAAATATGGAGTGGGAAGGTATTTGTAGTGGAAATTAGTGGGTGGAAAAATTATGGGAAGGGGGGCTATAGGGGAAATAAAGGTTATGGAAGAGGTTGGGGGGTCAAGGTTCACCACTAACAGTTACTAATAGTGACCATCAGTGGTTAACCAAACTAGTGATGGTCAACCCTAGGGGTTTAAAATGCCCCAAGGGGATCATCAATGGTCTGGGAGATCCACTGATGGTTGAGGAGGAAGGGGTTTAAGTAGGAAAAAAAGAAAGGGGGGAGGGAGATTATGGGTGTATTTCTTTTTATTAATGGGGTGGAGTTGAATGTAGTGTGTTTAATAATAATAAATATAATTATAGTGGTATATTATTTTTGGTGTTGTAGTGTTTGGGTCCAAGGGTTTGAAATAGTAATATTTAGTAATGTGCATTGATGTTTCCAAAATTATATTAATAGTTATTAGCTGATGAATTATATTTGTTAGTGTTTAATGTTTAGGAATGTGGGTTAATGTTGATTAGGTTATTAATAGTTTCTATTGGTAATAGGTTATGTTGATAATAATATAGATGATGATATATCATTTAGAGGAATAGGTTAATAGGTTGTAAATGATGGATATTTGTTTTTAGAGATAAGAGTAGGGTAGAATGCCTATAGATATAACAAGTGCTTTAGGGGTGAAAATTTTGTAGGATGTATAAATGGGATTGATAGTTAGTTTTAGGGTAGAAACAAGAAGTAGGTAGGTGGTTAAATGACACTTTCTTGAAAGGGATGCAGGGTAGGATAGAGTTTGATTAGAACCGAATAGGGGGATAGGTGTAGGAAACAAAGGATATATAAAATAATTAAGTGTTTGATAATCATCATGTTTATAAGGATAGGTCATCACTTAATTTTTGACATGTTTTTTTATAGGTACAAGATCAGATCCAACTATGGGATCAAGTGTTAGATATCTTTATAGAGGTGAGGGATGTCATGTCAGTAAAGGACTAGCATCACATGGAGACTATGGGTTTTGGAGGGATGTGACATTACCAGTGCCTTCTTAGGGATGTTATAATGATAATCACCCTTAATGAGAGATGGGACCTGGTGACTAATACCTTTTTGTTATTGACAAGGGAGATGAGCATCCTATTAAAGGATGATCACAAGATCACATGTCTACCCATTCATGGTGATCCTATCTACAATATAGATGGGGATGAGATAGATGATTTTTTAGAGATTCTATATGGGGATGATGTAGGTGTAGCATAGTTCCATGTTAGAGGGTTCAACATTAGGCCATTATACTAGAGAGACCTAGGAGCTAGACATTTTCTAACTATGTTGTAGTTACCAGTTACTTGTTATGCATTACTAGATTTAGTTGGTGGGAGATATCTTGGCATTTTGTTGGGGGTTTTGGTGGAGTTTTTTTAGGAGTTATTTTTGTGTGGTCACATGTTTTATTGGTGCAAATATACAAGGAGCTATGGGGTTTTAGGGAACATAATAATTTTGTCATCAATATGGGATTTGTACTTCACTATTGGGCCTATGAGTACATATAGGTGCTAAGACCTTTGGACCTTCTAATAGATGGATTACAACTAATAGATTATGTGGTGGGTTTTTACCGATGGAGGAGAGATGAGTCCATGATAGGTGTTGGTGGTGGTTCAAGAGACATTGATTGGTTTAGAGGAGCCTTAGAGAGTTTAGTGCTTAGGGGCATTATCTTGAGGCCTTATCATACATGGCTAGTATGGGTTGGATATAGGTATCACACCTTATATTTGTAGAGATGGAAATGGGTCTATGGTAGATGAGATGGTGAGATTGACTGAAACCCCTTTGAGCAAGTGTGGTATCAGTTTGGGTTGGTGTAGGGTATCCCTCAGGATTTTATATGATGTAAGAGGGAGGATGTTGAGTTATATTTACCAGAGCCATAAGCATATGAGGAGGAGTTTGATCATGAGGAGTTACCTCTGAGAGATGGGGATGATGTAGGTTATACAAGTGATTATCCTACTTGGTTTCAAGGGAAGTATACAACCATTGATTTTGGTATCAAAGATGGGGATCAATGAGCAATGGATATAGACCCTACATAGGTACCAACATAGGGAGATCCATAGGTAGTAATAACATTGATAGTAGTATAGGCATAGATTATGGTGTTATAGGGGTAGATTATCACTCTATAGGGACATATTGCCACTCTTCAAGGCTAACTAGGAGGAGTGATAGTATAAAAAGACTAATGACAGGCATAAATTACCATTTTACAAGGTCAGGTGGCCATTTTATAGGGTTAGGTGGCTAGTTTATAGGGATAGATTGTGTCAGTGATAGGAGAACAAGATTAGGCAATGGCCTCACTTGGTGTAGTGACATAGGAGAGAGACTCTCTATGGAGAGTAGGTAAAGGAGTGATAGCACCACCAATTTTTGTGACATAGGCTAGGTATTTAGTAGTTATATAGGAGTTACACTATTATGAGGGCATTATGTTATTATAATGTCCTAATGAGCCATGATAGGGAGAGTACTAGGTTAGATTGGTAGATGGAGTAGTGATTATGGCCCCAAGTCAGTGGATGATGTTAGTGGGTCAACTAATAGGGCTTTCATTTGGGATAGGTATAGGTTCTAGTGGTTCTGGTATAGGTGCTCCAAGGTCATGGGCAAAGATTTTATGTGATGTATTTTTGATTTTTTGACATCAACCTACATGCTGAGATGTGAGATGTATATGTGAGTGATATATATGTTCATTTTTTGATACCCACACCTATATATATATATATATATATATATATATATATATATATATATATATATATGTATGATTTTTGAGATGAGTTTATTGTGTTCATGCTTTATGAGATGAATATTTATGTAGGAGATCTATGAAGTTGATGATGATTTTGCATAGTTGATTTTGATTTATGATATGATGCTTATGGAATGATGTTGTGATTGTGAGTCAATAATTATTCATGTGGAAGTCTTGATTATGACACTTTTTTATTGATGGTATTAGGTATGATGTCATTTACATATGGTGATGATGTTGTGATGTCATTTACATAGGCTTGTTTTGATGTTATGGTTTATGGATTATTGTTTTTCTATGATTAACATATGATGTTAATTTTGCATCTATTTGGGTTAAATGTTAAATATAATGCGATGTTTGGTTAATGGTATGAGGGTATGGGTATGGCATATTTAAAGGTGACATTTACGTCTAAATGTTTTGATAAGAACAATGGGAATGGTACTCTACTAGTGAGAACCAAACAATATGAATCCCTAGTTGGAATGGCTTAGTGAACACAAACCTTTCAAACACATCAAAGAAGTGTACCTTATTGAGAAAACTAGTATCTTGACCTCTTCATGCTAAGTAAGCTCATAATACCTTAAGTTCATTGGGATATAGGTGATAGTTAGGTATGTGAATTTATTGGTGGAGGAAAATGGAATCTTAAGTGGAGTGATTAGATTTTCGATAGGTTATTAAAGAACCCTAGAAGATAAGTCCTTGTCATTGGTATGTTGTATAATAATGTGTAGACTGATCATTTTTGGAAGTATACTTGTGTTATATAATTTAATTGTAACTTGATTGGATAGTAGGTAGAATAATTAATGTAGGAAGTCCACCATTAGTAGATATAAAAGCTGATTATAGCCTATTGAGTTTGAATTTTCCTTTGTTGATTTTTTATTTATTTATAATTTGTTGAAGCTTGTCAATGTAGGAAGCTTCTAATGAATATTTGTTTTGTTTATCCTTTGAGGGAGTGGTCTAATATTTATTTTGGCATAACTATCCTTCAAGGGAGTAGTCTACTTTAAGTAACTTTTGATATGATGTGGTAGTTATCCTTCAAAGGAGTAGTCTGCTATTCATTTTAAAAGTATGGATATATTTTAAACTAAAATTAGGTATGGACAAGTCTATTAAGGTTTGAAACAAGAGATTAATTTAAAGAATGGGGTTTTTGAGACACAATTGACCATGGGATTCCATCTATAAAAGGGTGTAAAGTATCCATCAAAACCATGTTATGGGTAGAGCTGAGGTACCCATACTTAGGATGAGGTTGTTACTATGCTAAGTGAATCTCATAGTTTGATATAATCAATTGATCCTGAAAGGAAATGAGGTGGAGGAAGGTTAATGAACTAATAGGACAAACTTATGTTAGACATGGAAGTGGGTTTGAACCTTGTTTTAAAAATGAAAGAGATGTAAATGTGAGGTATTAATGGGTTCAAGTACTAGCTTACCCTTAAGAGAGGATAAGTGATAATCACCCGATCCATACTTGTGAGTTATAATGTAAGGTCCTAACCAGTTAAAATCAAATTTTCCCTTCTTGGTCTTTTCCATGTTATTGACATGTTGGCTTTCCTTGAGGACAAAGTCTCCGATGTTGAATTCTCATATTCTTAGATGTTTTTTGTATGATTATTTGATATTATCTTGATAGATATGAAGGTGATTAAGGAATACAAGGCAATATTCATCAATGAGTTCTAAGCATGCAAGGCGTTCCTTTTGATAATGATTTTTAGAAATAATCTCATGCAAGGATATGTGAAGAGATGGAATTTGGACTTCAAGAGGCAAAACTACCTTAGCTCCAAAGACATGATAGAAAGGTGTAGCCCCTATAATAGTTCTAATAGTAGTGTGATAAGCCCATAAAGCAAATGGGATATGGAGATGTCAATCCTTGCCTAAAGCATTGACTACTTTAGTGAGTATTTTGATGAGTTTTTGGAAGCTTTAGCTTGTCCATTGGCTTGTGGATGATAAGGGGAAGAGAAGCTTAAGTCAATGCCAAAAGTGTCACAAAGATCTTGGACCTTTTTGTTCTTGAAGGATTTTCCATTATTAGTGATGATCTTATGAGGGACATCAAACTGGTAGATGATGTGATGGTTGATAAAATCACATATTTTTTTAGCTTTGCTTGAGATTAGTGGAATGGATTCCCCCTATTTGGTGAAATACTCTATGATGGTGATGATATATTGGTGACATTGAGAGGAATGATGATTGATTTCTCCAATAAGATCAAGACCCCATTATGAGAAGGGCTAATAATCTATTGATACCTAGAGACCATGAGGAGATGCATGATGGAGGTTATCATGTTTTTGACATTTGACACATTTCTTGACATAGTCACAATAATCTTGATTAAGTGTGGGACAGTAGTAGCCCAAGTGAAGGAGACATTTTTCAGTAGCCAAACTACTAAAGTGTCATCCATAGATGTCATCATGTGCTTCCTTAATGGTGTGAGAGGCTTCATTGCTAAGAAGGAAGTGAAGGAGTAGGCCATCAAAGTCTCATTTGTAAATAATGTCCCATAGTATTAAGTATAAATAGGTTCTTTAAATGAAATATCTATGAGCATTTCTTGAAAGATCAGGAGGGAGGACACCAACATTAAGGTAATCAAAGATTTGGTCATACCAAATGTTTAAATGTGATGTTTCCACTTGGTAAATGGTAGGAAGATAAAGAAAAAGGTAATATGGAGTGAAAAAGTAGTGCATGGTGACAAAAATTTTGGATTCAATAGGTAGTGATGGAATTTAAGATGCAAGAGAAGTCATTGTGTCTATAAATTTATTGGTAGAGTGAGGGACTGATTGAATAACATAGTGTTCAAATGATGCCAAGAGTACATCGACAAGTTTTTTATATTTTAGGACATCACTTTTACATTGATAGGTTCCCATGACTTGATTGATGATGAGTTGGGAGTCACCAAAGATGCCGATTAATTTAATTCCTAAAGCTAGGGAAGTTTGAAGACCTATGACCAAGGCTTCATATTTAGTTTTATTATTAGTACATTCAAAATTGATTTTAAAAGATAGGGTAAGAGGTTCTATGTTAAAGAGAATGAGGATTATACCATCACCCCCATAATTTTGACATTTGGAGCCATCAAAATACATTATCATTTGATAGGTGGGTTCTTCTGAAGAAATAATAGCTATAGACTCATCTAGAAAGGAAAAAGGGGGAGTTTTATTATCAAGAAGAGGGGTTTTAGCTAGTTGGTCTGTAATGACCTATCCTTAGATGTACTTTTATAAAATAAACTCAAGATCAAACTCAACCAAAATCAAGAGCCACTTAACCATACATTGGTTATGATATGGCTTAGAGTGCATATACTTGAGGGGGTCAATGTTAGTGATGACATAACTTTTTTGGTTAAGAAGATAGTGGTGAAGTTTAGAAGTGACAAAAACTAAGGCAAGGAAATTTTTTTTAGGATGGTTATATTAGGTTTCATAGTCAATAAGGGTGCAACTAATGTAATAAATGGCTTGCTCTTTATGTTGGTCATTACAGTGAGTGAGCATGGCTCCCAAGGAATGATCAGTGGTAGATATGTATAAATAAAAGGGCTGATATTCCTTTGGGGGGATAAGGACAAGTGGAGAAAGAAGATACTCCTTAATTACATCTAAGGCTTTTTAAAATTCCTTGGTCCATTTAAATGAGGTATGTTTTTTTAGGAGGTGGTGAAAGGGTTGATAATGATCATATAGCTGGGAGATAAAATGGTAGATTGATTGAACTTTGCCTTGTAGGATATGAAGTTATTTTAGGTTAGTAGGAGGAGGCATTTATAGAATGGCTTGGAATTTTGTGGGATCTATTTCTATTCTACAGAGGGAAACAATGAAGCCCAAAAGTTTTCTTTATAAGACCCTAAAGATGCATTTATTTGGGTTGAGCCTGACATGATAATGGATAAGTCTTTCAAAGATGATGGCTAGAATGGTGAGGTGATCTTGGTGATGTTTGGATTTATTGAGAAAATCATCAACATAGTCCCAAACTATTTTATGATTGAGGTCATGAGAGATGTAGGTCATGGTTCATTGACATGTGGCTCCTACATCCTTTAAGCCAAAAGGCATGACAAGATAGAAAAAATTTCCCCATGGGTTGATAAAAGATGTCTTTTTTTGATCTTGGGGGGTGACCAAGATTTGGTTGTATCCTAAAAATCCATCCATGAGGGATAAAATTTCATGTATAATGATGAGATCAATTAGTTGGTCGATGTTAGGTAGAGAACAATCATGTTTAGGGCATGCAAGGTTGAGATCATGAAAATACACATAAAATTAGAGCCCCCCAGTGGGTTTGGTAATAATAATAATGTTGGATACCAATTGTGGATAGTCAATGGGTTGAATGAAATTAACAAATAGAAGGAATTAAAGTTATTCTTTGACAAGAAGAGCTATACGTGGATGTATACAATGAAGTTTTTACCAAACTAGCTAATTTTGGTATGGGTAACAATATTATGAATGACAATAGATAGGTCAATACCAGGCATATCATGATAACACCAAGAAAATGCTATGCTACGGTCATGAAGGAAGGTTGTATAGTCTCTTTTTTTCTTTAGGAATTAAGATTCTATAGTTGATTCATTTAGAATTGTTTAGATTTAATGAGGAAAGAAAGAAGAGTTGCCCACATTGAGATAGGTAAGAATAGAATTATCATCTTGGAATTGAATGGTATTAATGGTGGGTGAATTATGTGTGATCATTTTAGGGTGGAAAAGAGGAATGGTTTTAGTTTGACCTTCTCATTGATAAGTCAGGGGACCCAAACTAATAGTGATGATAAAAAAAAGTTAGGTGGGATGATGTCAGTATCTTCAAAAGGGGTTGGTGATGGTAAAGGCTCTCCTAATGGGAGAGATGGGGATTCTTCAAAGTATAAAAGTGAGGTTGGCAAGGGTAGAAGTTATTCACATGGGAGAGGTGGAATTGGTGAGGCTAAAGGTTCTCCAAATGGGAGAGGTGGAATTGGTGAGGTTGGAGGTTCTCCAAATGGGATAGATGGAATTTATGAGGCTAGAGTTTCTCCAAATGGGAGAGGTAGGCTTGATGTTGGTGATGTGGGATCTTTAGGAGGAGTATACCCCAAACCAAATAACTCACGAGGTTTTTAAGTTTTCATGATAGGAAGCTCGTGAGGTCTTATTCAAAGAGGCCAAAACCAAACCCCTTATAAGTACACCGATGAAGGTATGTTTGGGCAAATGTTGGGTTGCTAAGATAACAAAAGTTAGAGGTGAATGGCTAGATACAAGGTATAGTGGTAGGAGCAAGAAGTGGTCTATCAAGTCCCCCATAGAAAAAATATGTTCTATTATTGGGAAGACCAAAGGGGACAAGGGTACCAATATTGGGATCATATGATGGATCATTTTTAAGGTTCATAGATTCATGTGGAGAAGGGAAAGCATCTAAAGCTAACAGTCAATATTCCCCTAGAGTGAGACATTGAAATGTAGATTGTAGGGGGTGTTCAACTAGGATTTGGGATGAGGGAATGGTGGAACTAGTGGATGTTTCATCATTGTTGAAGATACAAGTGTTGGTAGGTTGGGTTGATGTAGTGGTTTGGCTAGAGATTCATTACGAAGAAGGTAAAGGTGGAATGAGAATGTCATTGGGCTGATATGTCATATTACATGAGGTAAAAGGACTTAGATTGGATTTTATTGTGATGACCTATCCCTCATATTCAAACTTGATGCATTAGTGAAGGGTAGAAGGGATGCAACCCATATCATGGATCCAAGGGTGGTTGAGTAACACATTATATTTAAATTCACCCTCCATAACATAAAATGGTTTAGGAATAGTTTGAGGCCCCAAACAGATATAAAGAATAATTATTCCTAGGGTGATGGCTAAGAAATCATTGAATGATCAAAGAGCTATTAATCTTTTAAACATGATATTTTTAGGAAATTAAAGTTGATATTAGGTATGAGAGGAGATAATATTGATACTCACCCAACATTAATCATGACTCTTTTGACATGCATTTGATTGATTGATGCTATGATGAAAAGAGGGGGATCAAGGTCTTCACTATGATGCAAGAGGTTGAGGATCATTCAGTTGAACCTCTATGGAGCATAATGCTTTGATAAAAGCTTAATGATGTTGAGGTGAAGTGCTAACCAAGGTGTAAAGACTCATTTTGGCTAGTGTTTGGTGAAGTTATTTTAACATCAGGCATTGAATGAATGGAGATGCATTGGATGAAGAAAGGGCTCCCAAAATGAAGACTTTGGTTTTGGTTGGTTGTGAGGGTGAAGGCAAAGGTGTAGCTACTTAGGTTTGGTTGGTTGGTTGGGGAGTTAAATGGTAAGGCCATGGAATGGTGGCTTTAGCTTTTCCATTTTCATTTTGTTAGATGGATTTACCCTTATCCCTTTGGTATTCTTGAGATTGAGTTACCATATGAATGGTATGGATAAGTGGACCAGTTTCTTACTTTAGTTCCTCTTCTTCACTACTTGGTAGGAGTAGTGAAGTAGATGATTGGTAAGTATATTTAATAAGTGATAAAAGAGGAAAGGGTATTAAAGAAGGTTTATCTAATAGATTGTCTTCTTATAAAATACCATGAACAATAGTTTGGAGAGCTTTATAGTTTTTTTGTATCATGCCCAGGGGTCCTATGGTAAAGACAAATTAGATTGTCATTGAACCAGGTTGGCTTTTGGTGAGTGGGGTTAAAAGGCTTGATGGGTGGTAAAATAATGGAATAAGCTTGAATAAGCCTTTGTAATATAGTTTTATAAGACTTCGATAAGGATTTTGGAGGTGATGGAGTTGGGATTTTTGGTGTAGGAACCTTGTTGGGCAAAGTTTTTTTGATAGGAGGTGTGGTTGGGGGAGTAAGCTTGGCTGGTGGTTTTTAATGAATTGGCTTAGTTATAATTGATTTAAGAATTGGGGGCCTAGATGATGAGGGTTCAATATATGGTAAGGTAGGTGGAGAAATCTTGGTAAGGAATTATGGTGAAGTAGGGGATGGGTTTGCTATAGGTGGAGAAAGGGGAGATTGTTTTTAAGAGGAAGAGTAGGTAATTAGAAGGGTAAAATGATGTGGTCCTAAAATAAGAGGTAAAGGTGAAGGATTTGGTATGGTTCTTCCTCAATGTTGGGGTCTAGGAAATCCTTCCTTCTTAATGGGCTTAATTGGATTAGGTTTTAGTTGGGTTGATGTGGTTAGATCCAATGTCAAAGGATAATGAGTATGATTAGGCATGGAGAGGACTCCCAAGGTATTGATTGGCTTGACAAAAGAAACATAGGGTGACTTGACCATTTTAGTTGGGAGTAATTGAGATGGTTCCTTGGTGACTTTAGGAGTAGTTAGTGGAGTTGTAACAATAGGCTTGAGAGTGGACTCTAGTGAAGTAGAAGATTTAGTCTTATTTTGATACGGGAGTCCAAGTTAATTCCAAAATGTAGCTCTATCAAGGTTAGGTTGAGAGGTAAATTCCAAACTTTGAACCAACTAGGAAAAAGGTTTATAAATAGGTCTTGTTTCTTGATCATAAGTTTCAAAATGCAAACCCTTTGGGGAAAAAGAAGAAGCAGTCTTAGTGTTAGTATCTTTGATGGAGGGTTCTAAGGGTAATGATCGAGTAGATAAGGATGTTGTCTCTTGAGAAATGGCTTTAAAGGAAGGTACAGATGATTCTATAATTGGTGTTGTAAGGATAATAATTTTAGGCAGAAAGGTTGGTTTAACTTCTTCATTAGTTTGGTTGTCTAAAAGAGTAAGTAGTTTTTTTATTTAGATTGGAGGAATAGATGAAATGGTCAATGGAGTGCACATATCCTTGGGTGTTTCCACCATAGGATGGGTGGGTGAAACCATGGTTTCATCCAAGGAAGTGGAAGGGGTAGTTCATTTATCTATTTGGGCATATGAAGGAATAGGTGGTGGGTGGTTCTCCTTGATTTGGGTGATAGAGGTGATAACTTCTTCAAAAATTGGCACATTACTGATGACATTAATTACATGTGCCTCATATGAATTAGAGGATTCAAGTTAGATTTCATGGTATTGGGTTAAAGGTGGATGATTTGGGAATGGTTTTGAAAAAATATCAATAGATTGGTTAGAAGGAGCATTTGGGTTATCAAACACAAACTACCCTTTATCAGTTAGGTCTTAGAAAATGCTCTTAAATGTGTTAAATCTATTGGTATCATTTCCAACAGCCTGATGATAATCATAATGATAATTTTAATTATACCATCTGAGAAGTGGGTGAGAAGTATCAAATTATTGAAGGGACTTAATGGGTGGAAGTTGGATTAGATTGGATTTGAGGAGTTTTTCTAACACCTATGCATAAGATTCCCCAATCTACATAAATGGTTTTGAAGGAACCTAATTTTGGCTATGGTTTTGGAAATTGGAAGGGTCATTGGGTCAAGGTATTTGGTTGATGGGTGGAGGAGGTGTGGTTTTAAGAATGGCCAAATGTGATAATGCTTTCACTTTAGAATTGGTTGGGTTTATGGTTTTGGTCGAGGATGACTCAGTGGATTTGAAACTGGAATTTTTATTTCAAAGCTTCAACTTCCCTTCATCAATAGCATGGTTTTCAAATTTATGGTCCATAGTGAACGCTTCATCAAAGGTCCTAAAGGTTTGGACTTGGAGAGTTGTAGCAATGTGTTCAGCACATCCTTGAGAATATAATTCATTTAATTCAAGTTAGGGTAATGGGAAAGTGAGTTGATTGATGAGACCCCTCCATCTAGCAATGAAATCAACAATAGACTCATCTTGATCTATTTGATGGAGTATAGGTTGGTAATGGAAAACTTTTTAGATATGTTTATAGAAAAGTGTTACAAAATGGTTTGTGCCAATTGAGAGAGAAAAGATAGAATGAGTGGGAAGAGCACTATACCAGTCAAGGGTGGTGCCAAATAATGACATTGGAAAGGTTATAAGGAGAAGAGTTTCATCATAAGCAATCAAGTAACACACATGTCATCATGCTCTTAGGTATTGTTGAGGGTCCTCTTTACCTTGGAATTTATAAAATTTGGTAAATTCCCATTGAGAAGGATAAGCATTAATGGGTACAAAGGGGGTGGATAGGCTCATTAAAAATTTGGTCATAAGACAAAATATTAGTTGAAGTGAAGATGGATGACTCCAAAATATTCATTGTCCATGAGCATTTTGATTACATTAGGTTGGGGTTGAGAAACTACTTAAAGGAGAGGTACATTTTGTTGGGGTTGGCTTGTGACAATGTATGAATAGGTAGCAGATGGTATCAATGAAGCCACATACTGATAGGTGGTGCTAAGAGGTTGAGATGGAAGCACATAATAACTACTTGGTATACAATTTTGGGTGGTCATTGTTACATACACTTGTGGGTTAGGGACATACTAGTAAGTTTTCATAGGCACTTGTTAAGGAAAGGATGTGGTTGGTATGCTTGAGGTAGGAAAAAGTTGGGAAGTTTAAGTTAGGTGGTTACCCTAGTGCTAATTAGAGGAAGGTTTTGAGGTTTTGAGAGAACTAGGCTTTGAAGTGGAACTACAATCAAAATATTGGTTGCAATCGAAGGGAAGATAGAAGCTACAGTGGAAGATAATGCCATAGTATATGGGGTGTAGGTGACAAATGGTAAGGTTAAACCCCCATGGGGTGTGGTTAGTGGTGTTTGGTTGGGAGGTGGAAGGTTGGTTTGAGTTTGGGTGGATGGGATGTTCGAAGAGGCTTGAGTCAATGATTGGGTTGAAGTGGTTCCTACCATAAGGTGGGATGGCATGCCAAGAGAAGGATCAAAAGAAGGAACTAAAGTAGGGGGTATGATGAGGCAAGGTGTTGAGGTAATGTTTCCAGGCAATTGGATTATTTTCAAGAATGGTGGTGAAGTCTAGATCTCCTTCAGATATAATTAGGATTATATAAGGAGATGGTGGTGGAGGATAATGGTGAGGTGAACCATGGGGAGATTTATGATGATCTGAGGTATAATCCATGGTTGAAGATGAAGGTAGTAGTCTATAGTTTTGATTTTTCACTTGTTGTCTAGTCAAAACCATATGAAGAATTTGGAAGTGGATAATGAACCTTTCACCTCAAATAATGAGCAATCAAATAAAATCCCAAATCCCACACTAAAAGTGTAATTAATTCTAGGATTTATTTTAAATCACTTTTGGCTTATGATTCGGGTACTAGAAAATCTAAGGACGGTCTCAGGTTAGTTTTTATTGTTCAAAGAATCTACACTAGACTAGGTACATGGCTTGATATTGGGGGCTTGCTCCTCATACTTCACAAACCCAAAGCTGAGCTAGGTCACTTATCCAATAGATATCATTTGTCTAGAGTATATAATCCATTAGAGAACAAAGTGGGTCCTCCCCTTGATGCTGAAATCCAAGTGGGATCATTGGGTAGGGTAATGTGATCTAAAGGGTGATGAAATCCCAATGGGCCTTATCTCAGGTATGTTTTGATGTGTTCTTTGGTGTAGTGATTTGGTAATGTAACATATGTGCTCTATGATTTATTCATAATTTGGTTAATTAATCTAGGTGAGCTAAGCATTAAACAAGTAAACAACTGATGCACTTAATTTTAACCCAAAGTAAACTTTTGGTGTCTTTTCATACAAATAAGGAACAATGCAAGATGAAAATGCAACTTATCCCTAGAATGAAGTTTGCACTTTTTTTTTGGTTTGTTTTTAATTTTAGAAAAGAAAGTAAAATAAACTTTGTACTTTTTGAAATTTACATATTTTTAGAAATGCAAGAATATGAAATTCACTAATGCAACTATATGAAATAAATAAAAATATGAATCCTTAAGGGGTCCCACTAGATGTACCAAAATGTTTCCTAAGTTTTTTAAAGAGGGAACAAATGAGAGATAATAGGTGTGTACCTAGTAAACATTTCACTTGTTGATGACTAGATGCAGTGATAAATCCTTCTTTGCCTAGGGAAGAATGACCTGCAAATCACACTTTATTATGTTAAAGAGTTGATAGTTAAGTGTTAAAAATATTTGGGAAACACAATAGTACTTTGCCTTAAAAAGTATCACAAACAAAGTTTCAAGATGTTGGATGCCTACAAAAATAATAAGTTAACCTATATGCAAAATTTTGGGGGTCCATATCTCCTCTAAGAGCCCTATACTTATAACAAAAAAACTTCCAAATGAGGAGAGAGAGAGAGTTACAAAATTGAAGGGTGGAAATTTACTAACTTGGTCTTGGATAAAGATGATGAACCAAATGGAAAGAAATATATGAGCTATCCATGAGAAAGTTTCCATTTTCACTAGTGCAAGACTATCCATGGCTAGAAGTTTCCAAAGGTGTAGGGTAGATACCTAACCATTGACGGTCAACCCCTTAGTATAAAAAGGGGTAAAAATAATGTTTAAGTTTGATGTTTTTAAATATCTTTTAAAATGAATTGAGGGACATTTTTAAGTGTCTACATTAGTTTATTTTGGACCTCAAGATCAACATCAACTAGTTAATATTGGGACAACATCTACAAGTCTAGAAAATGAAAATACCAAAGAGTTGTTGAAAAACTATAAGGAAATTATATCATGGTCCTATGATGGCTTGAATATTTTTGATCCAAGAGTCATCACCCATACCATACCATTGAAGGAAGACTATAAACCTCTCAAACAAAAGCAGAGGCCTGCCAACCCTATTTTAAACCCATGATTTTCAAAGAAGTCAAAAAATTGTTAGATGCCAAGATTGTATTTCTGATTAGGCACTCTACCCAGGTCACCAATTTTGTGCCAATAAGGAAAACTAATGATGAAATAATACTATGCATTGATTTTATGAATCTAAATAAATCATATAAAAAATACAACTATCTATTGCCTTCCCATGGACCAAGTTATACAAAGTGTTTTTGGTTCTGCTATGATGTCCTTTCTTGATGGATTTTCAAGGTATAATTAAGTGTTGGTAAATTAGGAATATGGGATGAAGAATGCTTTTCCTACCAAATGGGGCATATATACCTATAAAATAATGCTATTTGGGTTAATCATCATAGGGACAACATTCCAAAGGGCCATGGATATTTCTTTCCAAGGTTTGGTAGGTAAATGCTCTATTATATATATGGATGACCTGATTATATTTTCTAAGAACAAGGAGCACCACATCATACATTTACAATAGGTATTTGAAAGGTATAGGAGGTATGGGATTTATCTCAACCCAAAGAAAGGTATTTTATGTATTACTGAGGGAAAATTATTAGGAATGTTATCACCAATGAGCGAATCTCTATAGACCCAGATCGAATATATTCCATATCAAAGATAAAGCCTCTTAATAGTAGAAAAGAATTGAAATCATTCTTTGGCAAAAATAACTTTGTAAGAAAGTTTATTTATGGCTTTGGATAAATTTTAAAACCATTGAATGATATGCTAAATAAAGACATCAAGATCACTTAGAATAAATAAACCAAGAAGGATTTTAAGTACATCAAGGAGGTAATTAGACAAGCTCCAGTATTAATAAGCCTAGACTTTTCAAAAGATGTTTACCTTTATTCCTTTACTTTAGATCATACTATTATTATAGTTTTAACTCATAAAATAGATGGATGTGACCATTATATATATTTTATGATCACCAATTTTAAAAATGTTGAGTTAAATTATTCTTTGATTGATAAGCAAGTATGTGCATTAGTTAAGGTAGTGAAAATTTCATACACTACATTCTTAGGAAAAACATGCATGCAATCCTACCCGACCCTACCACAATACATGCAATGTTGAGTCAGAAAGGAGAGGTAAGTGGATGTCTATGATACATGAATATGACATTGAACCAGAGACTACAAAATTCATAAAGTGCCAAGATTTGATTCAATTGATTTTCAATACTAACCCCAAGATAAATGTCATGTAGGTTGAACAAGAAAGTTTTCATTCCAATGATTGATATGATCTAATTATAAATCTACTAATCAATGGCACTTGTCCTACAAGGTTGACCAGGGAGCAAAGAATAGCTTTAAGACTCAAGGCAGCACATTTCCTAATTAAATATGGAGTGTTGTATAGAAAAACTTTGAAGGCTTTTACTTAAGGTGTGTATCCAAAGAAGAAGTGAATAAAATCATGAGCACTTTTCATGAGAAAATGGGAAGTGGAAATCCTTCTGGAAAGAAAAAAACTCACATAATCCTTAAAGCTAGTTATTATTAGCCCATAATCTTCAAATATGCCCATAAGCATGTAAGACAATGCCATTCATGTCAAGTCATTAGCATAAAAGAGTCTAAAGCAGCTATGCCACTATAGTAAGTTATGATAGACAAACCTTTTACTTAGTGGGGATGCTTAACCCCTATTCATAGGAAGCTCATAAGTAAGTTTTGAATTATATTGATTACTGCACCGAATGGACTAAAGCGGTGGTAACTAAGTAGTGAAAAACTAAATAGTGATCCAATTTTTGGAAAAAAACATATGTACCAGGTTTAGAACATCGGTCTCTTTAGTATGCGATAATGGATCAGATTTTATATCCATTGAGATGATCTAATGGGAATATGATAATATTATCATTCTCAAATTCTCATCTAACCATTATCCTCAAGTTAATGGTGTATCCAAATCAACCAATAAGAACTTGATGAAAGCAATAAAGAAGTCTATAATAGATAAACCTTGAACTTGGCATAAGCTACTAAAATATGCCCTATGGAGAGATAGAAAAAGGGTCAAGTAATCTCTCAAATCATTACCCTTCTTATTGGTATATGGCCAAGAACCCATATTACCCATTACACTTAAGCTGGCAACATACTGGTTCATGTAAGATTACATGGAGGATGATCAACAATTAGCAAATTCAAGGTTGTTGAACATTGTTCGAATAGAAGATGTCAGAGAATAGGATTTTTCCAACTTCATTAGACACCAAACCAAGGTGAAAAGTTAGTTTGATAAGAAATCAAAGATAAATTTATTTAGTCAAGGAGACTTGGTTCTTCTTTGGGACAAGGCATTTGAACCCAAGGGAAAACATGGAAAATTCAGACCTTTAATGATAGGCCCCTATCATATTGTCAAAATAATTGGAGATAAGACCTTTAAGATAAACTACTTATAGGGAATAGAGTTCACGCTACCCACCAATAGGTATTACCTTAAGCACTACTTCTCTATTTCCCCACTAGAGTCTTTATGGAGTGAATTATAAGAATAACTAGAGTTAGAGTAGGTAGGTTAGATTAGTTTCTTTTTGTTCCTTTCCTCCCTATCCCTTGTTTTAAAATAGTGCTTGTAAATATTTTTTTACTTTTGTCCTTTGTTCCTTGATTCTAATAAGTCCTTTTAGATATCCATCATATCAAAGATCACCTAACTGCTGAAGAGCTTCATAGTTCAATAATGTAGGAATGACTTCTCAACACTAGTTGATAATGGATTGTTGAAATATGATCTTGATGTTGTAGTTTAGACAAGCTAGAAAAGACTGATAGATAAGTTGATTGTTCCTTGAGATTTTAAACCTTGTTCTAATCTAGGCTTGGTTTTAAGAAGGATTGCACATGTAGGATGAAAGCTTAAATTATTAAATCACAATCATGCTTGAACTTATAAAACATTAATTTCTTGGGATAAACTTTACAACCAAGGATGATTGTCTAAAAATCAAACACTTGACCAAATCCCTAAACCTAGCTAACCTGATTCCCAACCTTTGCTATAAAGTCAAAGTTACCTAAAAATATAAAAATAAGATCCTTATTGGAAAATTTCAAAATCATTCTAAGCAAAGGTGATTCTGGTAATCTCCACTAGGGATATGGATGCATATCTAGTAATGAATCAAGGCCTTGAGTGGAGCTAAAGGCATATATTTTGGGGCTATGGATACCTAGTTAGAACAATAGTAATGCCCAAGCCTTCTTTTAGTTAAAACATGGTTCTTAATGAATATCCAAACATGTTGAAAGTCATTGTTAATGATTAAATCTATGAACCTAGAAGTTGTTCTCTATATCCTATGGTAAACAGTAAGTGGAATCAAAGCCACACATATCATGACTAAGGTTTTGATGTTGAATCCTAATTATGTCTATGCAATATTTTTTCTAACCATGAACTAATTTTAATAATAGTTCCTGGTCAAAAGGAATAAGTATCTTAATTACTAGTTTAAACCAGAGTCTCTCAATCATAATATATTGCGTTGTTTCCCCCAAAAGTCATCATTTGTTGAAGTCATCATACCCCCATCTTTAAAAAATGGGGACCCTTGTGTCAAATTGTGCAAATTTGTACCTTAAAATTGAAAATTCACTTGATTATAATGTCATTAGCATGATTTCACATTATTTTTATCTAAAGATCATCCACACCATGGTCTAGCTAACCTATTTGTTCATGGTTCTGGTTTAATCTTATCTAAAGTGATAACATTTGATATTTGTGTTTTAGGTTGTACGTTCAATGGAGCACATTTGGGAATGAACATGCTTAGGGTTTTGTGATTCAATGTTAAATTGATCTTTTACTAACCTTGGTCTATAATTGATTAATTAAATTCATATTTTGAAACCCTAGCCTAATCTTTTACTTGGACCTTTTAATTCAAATTTAAATTTTTTGAGAGATTCTTATTTAATTTTAAGTATATAAAAATTAATCACACCATAGACTTAGTTTAATTTGTATCCTAAGGTTTGGTCATGCTTTTCAACACAACCAAACCTTAGGCTAAAAATCCTATTCTTCTATTTTATGCCTCATGGTCCCTTTGTTATAAATCTTAGCCTAAAGTTTTATCCTAAGGTTTATCATATTTATTAATACGATAAAAACCTTAGCCTAAGACATTACACTATGTCTTTTCATGGGGTCATTTTATTCTATGTTTATAGACTTAGTCTATAATCTTCATGCCTTGGTCCATTTTAATTCATGGGGTCCCCTTTAGTATGTTTAGAACTTAGCTTAATCTTTTTATCCTAATTCATTTATATGTGATCTTGAGCTTAAATTTAATTCTTGTTTTCAAGATATATGATTCACGTTTGCTTATATGAAATTGATCTAATAGATCAAAATCAAGGATTGAAAAGTCAAAAAGTAGACCCCAGCTAAACATCGAGCACCTTTAGAGATCAATGGTATGCATTTTATCCTCTAAATCCAAATCAATAGAGTGAGATCAATGAAGAATTTTTAATGAGGATCTGAGTTAATGTAAGATTTCCACATGGCTAAAGTACATGAGCTAATAAAACTGACAAGATGTAGAGCCCATAAGCCCTATGGGACTGCCAAGTAGCACAACTTCATATCATAGTACACATTAAAGACTGAGCACCTTTTAAAAATCAATGGCCAACTTTGATTCATACCCACTTGATTGAATAGATCAAGATCAAATTGAATTTCCAAATGTTCCATAGGACTGTGAACTGGCATAACCTCGAAGCCCAGTACAAAGAGCACAAAAGCATGGAGTAGACAACACATGGTACATGCAGAGTATAAAATGAACCAAAAAATGATAAGTGGTAAGCTTGGTAAATATTTTTGATGATATGTTTAAAATTTATGGTCACGCTCCCATCAATGACGTCCATGTGAATGTCAAATAATCATCATGAGGATGTCAAATTTAACATAGTAGAGAGCCTTGATGATAAGTTTAAAATTAATAGTCATGTACCCATAAATGATGTCTATGTGAACATTAAATGATGGTCATGTAGATGTCAAATTTAATACAGTAAAGAGACTCTATGATGCAACTAAAATTTATGATCGTGTGCCCATCAAAGATGTTCATGTGGATGTCAAATGATAGTCAAAAGGACATAAATTTTAAGATAGCTGTATGGATCCATTTTCAAAGGCAATCATCATATTTTTTGAAATAGTGATGATCATGGGTGTCACAATGATGCCACACAATAAAACCATGATAAGTATAAAGATCTCATGAATCTTTAGGAGGCAAAGGTATAAATAGGAAAATCCAAAATCATTTTGAAGCATGAAGCTTATGATTTGAGCCAATGGTAGCCATTAGGGCACTATTAAAACCTTCAAGAATGCCTTGGAAAAGTACAAAAGCCCTATTATAACCTTGTATTACCATGGTTGAGATGAGGAGAGCTAAATTGCCTCATGTGCAAGTTACAAGAAATCCAAAGTAGGAGCCAAATGAAATCTAGGATGGGCAATTTTAAGGTTATGAATATGATCTTAACTATGAAAGGGAACAATTAGTGAGGTTGGAAGAATTAGGGAGGCATCAGATAGAGTGGATAGATTTTGCAAGAGCTTAGTAAATCAAATGAATAAGCTCGTCATAAAACCAATTGGTGACCTTGTACCAATTTAAAAATAACATCAATGAACAATGGGGACCCTACAATAATAAATTAAAACTTCAATAGCATAATGGTCCCAAAGATCAAATAAATAAAAATATTCCTTATATAACCAACCTTATGTAATATTTTGGAATAGGATATTCTTTTGTATAGACATGTTTTGTAAGATCACATTGTCTATAAAATAGTCTATTAAAAGGAAAAGGTCATTTTTTCTAGAATGCAACAAAAATGACACCTATCATATACACTTGTACAAATGTAATTGGATGAGACTAACTGACATGCTACCTTGTATCTTATAAAAGGAGTATTATAAATTGTCAAAAGGGAGGGAGTTATTAGAGCTAAATTACTTTGTAAATTTTTTGAGCAATTAATATAAATAAGAAATTTTACAAATATTGTCCAGTATTTGCCTGTACTCATTGTTATCATGTCTTCTCTCTCACTTGTTTGTTTTCATTTTCATATTTTAATGGTTCTTGTGAAATCTTGGTGTGCATATTTCAATTGCAGAGTTGTTAACTTGTGCCAATGCTAGGTTGACTGAAAGTTCTCAAGTTTATTTCATTTCCTTTACTCTTCTTGAATTTGGGCTAATGTTGTTTGTTTGCAAGGTAAATCTTTAAAGTGAACTTAGTTCTTATTTCTAATTTTCTCATTCTTTAGATGTTTCCCTGATGTGTATTAAGATTTGAGCTCATGCTATTTTGTATTATACATTGGTTAAGTTCATGCTTGGAGGAAATTTGAACTTTGTCATGATGTTTGGGATGAAGATAAACATCTCTTTTTTACCTTACCCTTTTTTTTACTTATTTTTTAACCAAATCACTTTAGCTTAATTTCCATTATATATTCATCTTAGATTAATATTTAGATTATCTTTGATCATAATTAACTAATATTATCTAATATTTATTGATTATTTATAAATATGTAGGCTAAGGTGGCTCCCAACCACCAAACATTATAACTATTATGAAACAATCCACTTGATTTGCCTCTATTCCATCAACAAATAATAGGATTATCACAAGCTGTAACTCGTGCATTAAATTCTCTTAATTCTAAAATGATAAGTATAATCTAAACACTCTGAGCACCTATGATACATATTAAGGTATCAACAAGGATCCATATTATATTAGTTGGCAACATAATCTCCCTTCATTTTAGTGGGATTATCATTGTATCCCAATGTCCTGTACTAGATATAAATAATGCATCAAAATATTTTTTGGTAAATAAATCAAATGAAATAATATAATTATACAAAGCTTTTAGATAATGGTCTTTAATATTCTGATGAAGTATGTAGGCATATCCAAAGTTAGCTAGTAGTTTGTGGCACTGGAAAAAGTAGGTCTAATGCACAATCTTGTGGTATTCAATTTCTCTACATAATCATCATCCCTAGATTTCCATACTAGTTAATTCTTGCAGGTTAAGAGAATGTCTCTCAACTATAATTATACCACATATAAATGAATCATAAATTTATTTTAGTCCCTTAATATTATACTACACAAATAAAATTCACATAATAGATCCTGTTATTCTAGGGTAGAATTTTGAAAGATGTGCACAAACATAGGGGAGTTCTCAATATTGTAAGTTAAATCACATGATATTTTGAGAAATTGACACATATAGAATTATTCATATAGATAAAAAATATAGGAAGGGAAGGATATTTGTAGGCCATAAGATGTTCTCCTATTTGATAGGTAGCCTAGAGATTGACTTCAATTTTTTGGGTTTGTTACTTTATTTCTCTAAGTCCTCCCTTAGTTTATAATTTTATTTTTCTAAAGTCTTGTTTTATTTCTTTATTTCCTTAAAATCCAAATAAACTTGATTCCATTTATCTAAATAATTAGGAAGGGAGATAATGGTTTGGCAAGCCTAGTTAGCTAAAGGTCTAGAGGAGGATGAAGCTTTCTCAGAAAGTTATTGATGAAGGATCAAGGTTCATTGTTGAGATTCTAAAAGTTGATGTTTAATAAAAAAAATATATTATTCAAACTCAGTGGTGTATATATAAGATTCTAATATCTTCTCATAAGACTGAGTGACTTTTTATTCAATCATATTGATTCAGTTTATACATTCTAGAGGATTATCCTTAAAATTATCTAAACCTTGAGTTAAGGAAGAATTAAGAAGATATTTACATTAAAATTGGGATAGGAGGGCAACAACATTTACATCTTATTTTATTATTATGGCCTCAACTCTAGACAGTGCAATAGTAAGTTTTAGTTCTAGTTCTTATATAGAGTTGGAAGGTTGTTCTTCCTCAAAGACCATAGGGGCCTTTCCTTTATCTAGTATAGGTTTGGTGTTACTAGTTGGAGAGTAGGGAGAAGTTGTTTCTTCCCACACTAGAATATCTTCTATTGGCATGTTTTCTTCCTCAATGTATTTTTCAATAGGAATTTATATTATTGGTTTAAGGATTGTTATTGTGACTAGTTCTTCCTATAATGTTAATGTGTCCATTATTACTAGTAGAGGAAAAGGAGGGTTTTGACACAAGTTATCAAGGGCTATAATGTCTCTTTTTCCTCATCATCACTTGTAATTATGAACTTTATTTACCTCTTTTTGGTCTTCATAATAGAATTAGGTTCCTTAAAAGGAATACCCTTCTTTCCTTGAATGTTAACCTATGATTGTGGATCACCATATAATTTAGGTGCATGTGTTGCTCTTGCTAAAAGGATGTTTATAACCTTAGGAATCAAGTGAGATTGTGAAGCTATGTTTCTCAATTTTCTCTTAGTTGGAGTCTATTTTTGGACCTAAGGTTTCATCTAAGATCTCTACTCAACCACATGTGTGGCATATGACCTGGTATGTCTCCTTTTAGTGAATGAAACCATAACCCTAGAATATGAATCCTTTTCTTTTATTTTTATATTTGGTGTTTCTTTAGAGGCTTAAGGATGAGGTGTTAAAGGTTATTTGGTTCTATCTCCTTGAAAGGTCTCCCATGTTGCTTGGATTTACTATAAAAAATGATGTTATATGATCAAATAAATGAGTCTATGGTGATGAATTGGAGATGACATATTGATAGAAAAAACTTGAATGGCCCCATATAGGTACAATGGTAGGTTGAATCTATGATGTGTTTATTATCTTCCATATTTGAGATTAAGGATGATCCTCATGGCTTCACAACCTGGAACAATACATTGTCCTTCATAAGTAAATTATTTTATGACCCAAAAGGAAATGGACCTCCAAGGTTCTAGTAGGGTTTCCTCGATAATACCATTGGTCTTCCCTCATTAATATTATATACATGATATAAATAATTATTTATCACCATTAAGTTGTGTAATCAACTAATTAAAAGGGGTTCTTCTCAATAACCTCTTACCTTCTTTAGTGATTCTTGATATTTTGATAATGACTCTATTGTAAATTGGGATTTTGATGCCTTGAACCATGGTGGAGTCTTATTCAAAATGTGTTATGAATTCTTTGACCAAATATTCATCATATCCTTGGAATTTATATATAAAAATGAGACATATAGATTCCTCAAAGATAGGTACAGAGATATCATCCTTCATTATCCTTTCTACAGAGTCTAGTTCATACCTATTTTTCTATCCCACGGTGGTTGTATTGATGCTCTAGAGGCAAGGGTTAGTCTTGTAGGTGAGAAAAATAGTGGTAAAGGAAACACAACTCATAGTAAAAATGGAAAGATTCAAAATAATATATTTATTAACACTATCTTAGTAGTTATTGATGTAATCTGTAACAATGATAACATGACATGTGAGAATTTAGTGAAACTGACTTGGGAAAAGATTTAATTTTCCCACATGGATTAGACTATATAATAGAGGGTTCCCATGCTAGGGGATAATACCTCTATATTTTTGGCTAGATCAGTCCCATACATCATCAAAATAAAAAAAAACTATGTACAAAATATATGCACCTTAAAATAAGGAGAAACTACTATTTAAGAAGAAGCTTTTGAGGGGTGGGAAGCAATGGGGTCTAAATATTGACATGGATACACATACTTTTTTGGTTTCTAACTATAGTTTTGTATCTAATTAAATTTATTTATTTATTTTCAAATAACTTTTTTGGGGTAAAATACTCCTAATTTTTTCTAGCAGTGTATATTACAAAAAATTTTAAAGAATATGGGACTACAAATTAGGAAAAACACTCCTATAATTTATTATTAGTATCCCCTAAAAAATAATTAGTGATCCCCCAACATATTATTATCTTATATGATAACTTCCATGTCATCATGTTTGGGGTGCTAAAAATTAGCTAGGTAGGTAGTTGGTGCATGTGGATTAAAGATGACATGCCACCTTACTTTTTATTCATCACTTTTCCATGTCACTAATTGCCTCTAACATGACCTTTATTTTGTTGTTCTATAGGATGTCTATAGTCTAGATTTACTCAAACCACCTCTTCAATATGGTGAATATGCATGAATAAAATAAACTTATACTAACCTAATATAAATAGATAAAATACATAACTTACCTAATCATACTCATAGTTTTTTCTCTTTTCTTGCCATCAATTCTAAACAGAGAAAAAAATGCATGAGTTAGTCTTAGGAAATGTATACAAATGAACACAAAAGTGAAATTATAACTTGAAATGAATTGATCAAAAATAATAAAATTATCTTATTTTCTAGTTTTATCTATTTGTTTTTTCTTTAACCCTTGACCAACCATTGTTGGTTTTCAAGTCAAGGCTCTTTCTTCAATGCATGATCAAATTATCTTATTTTTTGGTTTTATATATATATATATATATATATATATGCACACACATGCACATGAATGCTCATGCACACGCACACACGCACGCACGCATGCACACACACACACACACACACACACACACACACACACACACACACACACACACACACACACACACACACACACACACAGAGAGAGAGAGAGAGAGAGAGAGAGAGAGAGAGAGAGAGAGAGAGAGAGAGAGAGAGAGAGAGAGAGAGAGAGAGAGAGAGAGAGAGAGAGAGAGAGAGAGAGAGAGAGAGAGAGAGAGAGAGAGAGATATTAGAAGGAAACCAAAGAGTGGTACCCTTCTCATTTTTTAATATTTAGACCATCAAAGAGTTGTTATCATGGAATAACTAGGTTATTCCATGAAAACAACATCATTTTTAAAGTTTTAAATGAATTCCTTATTGTTGATAGGCTTCTGGTATACTTTGAGTCTATGCCCATTTACCAAGAAGTTTTTTTCATTCCCATATATTATAAATAATTACATTGATCCATTCTTAAATACCTTTAATATTTGGTATGTACCTAGCCATTGTGTTCTCAAATTTACCTTGAATTACTAAAACCTGGAGTCAAACAAGATTGCCTAGACCCCTTTTTGAAATTTTCTTTCTTTGATGTGGGAATCATGCCACACTTTTCTTAGAAAACCTTAAATGCCCATACCTCAATTTCTAGAGTCTAGATGTGTCTTTGATGACTTCTTGAAGGTTACCTAATGTAGTACTATTATATTCTTGAGAGGATCAATTTACATATTTAGAGGAAACATGCAGTTCTTTACCATTTGAACTGTAGCTATAATGTTCTTTCTTCATCAAAGTTTTACACAATAAAACAACACACTAAGATGCTACAACAATCATAAAAAACACAAAGGTACTTTTCAATTACTTGATTGTTTTCTAATATACAAGTGGTTTATAAGTGCCTCTATTTAAATAGGTTTTATTTAGATATTCATAAAAACTACTAACTATGACTTAGTAAAAAAATTAAATACTTACTACATCAAAAAAACATCATGCCTTACAAGTATTTAATAGGGGTGGAATAAATTACAAATCCCAAAAAATGGTCCTTCCAATTAGAATATGGTGAGATTAAGGACCAAATAATTTAAACAGAGTAATTATAATGTTGATTCATAATTAAATATATATGTTTGATACATGAGATTGAATTGGATATGGTGACATTGCTTGACATCATTTACATGTTCATAGTAATTAATATAGTTAATTTTCCCATTAAATATCATAATCCTATTCGAGTAGCCTCATTGGTGGAGAAAATATCCAATAATCACATCATAATAAATAAATCCTTGTTTACATACTCTCTAAGCATGCTAAATTAATTTGAGATTAATATGGTGTTGTTCGAGTAAATTAATATTGTGTTACAGTGTCAATGTCAAATAACAAGATCATGTTAAACTAATGTGACATAGATTAAAATTTTGATATTCGATTAATTCATCATGTGTTAAGGTTTCAATGATGTATGATTTTAGAACATTTAATAAATGGTTCATTCATGAGTGGACATGTCATCATGAAGAGTGCTAATGTTACCTTTTTTTACTTATAAATAGATTTTAGACTATTTATGTTTTGACATTAGTTTTATTATCCAATTGTAGAGGTTAAAAAATAAACTAAAATGATATTGACTTGGAGATTAATCTAACACATTGGGGGATCAATATCAAAGTATATTTATAGATAACCATACCATATTGGTAGGGGTTTTTTTTTTCTGTAATGAATCTCCACTCCATGAGATTAATGATGAGTTTTTCTTCCAAGTGATTGTCTTGTATATCAGTAATTACACTTTCATGAAGTATACTTTTTTTACATACAAAATAGTCTTAATTTTTAGGAAGTTGTGATAACATTCATGACATCATTGTGGAGCCAGAGATTACACTTTCGATAAAATTTTGATGATGAAAATCAAATTTTGAAGCCCAACATGGGAAATTTGAAGCATATGATGATATGGTTGGAAGACATTAAGTAATAATTGATATTGTGAAAATTTTGGCTCCAAATTATTTTGTATTATACTTGAATGTTTTATTTGTACTATGTAAATTCCATTGATACTGAATAAAATAAGTTTGGTCTATTAAGTGATGTTGGCTCCACATTGTATTGAATTTAAGTTATTTTTAATTATTTACTTCGCATTTAACTTTTATTTGGAATTTTATGTTTTAATTTCATAGAATCCCCAAAATCCTATTCAAATTTTTAACTAGTCATTAAGCATAATTTTCAGCTAGTAATTACTCTAAAATTATTATTTTAAAGGAGTAAATCACTATTAACTAAGGATTCATGGCTTCCCTTCTTGGATTATCTTGGTTAGAAAATAACATTTTAGAATCATTAATTCAATGTTCAATAAACTATATTAAATAATATGGTTTAAAATTATTTACACTGAGGCTCTTCAAATTGTCACTAGTAGTAAAATGATTTAAAAGTAGTTTAAAAAAAGATGCAATAAATATTTATAGGTTTTAAATTTAATATATGGTGTGTTAAGATAACAACCTAATTTTTTTTTATGAGTAGAACAAAATTATTTATGTGTATGGACTCAATACATATAAATCCATAATTGGAAATCATATTAATTGGAGGCATCCAAGGGTTAGCCTAGGCAACAATGAATCCTACTATGATGCCCATTATGGATGACTATGGGGCACCCTTGACCATGATTAAGTGAAACTTTCCAGTGCATTTGTGTAACCCTTCCAAGTCATGGTGTATGCAAGGGATAAATGGTGGTGTGCCATGTTTTTTCCTTGCATAAGGGCTTAAATTTGATAGGTGTTTAAATACCACAAGAAACATGATCTGGTACACATCAAATTTGGGACCCAATGAGATATTTATGTGAAAAATGTCACTAAATTATTTATTATTTATGAATATATTTATTCATTAACTCTATATATCCATAACTCAACTATCTACCGCATGCCATGGTTATATTAAAACCCTATAAATGACCATTTAAATAAATATTGAAGGTACTAAGGCCCTTCAAGGTATCTCATAGGATACACCTTGAAATAACATTCCAATCATGTGCATGTTTAAGGTATCGACTAGGAGAAACCTTGAAGGTACTACAAGACCCTTAAAGGTATCTCCTATAGGATACCTTAAAGGAAATTATAGTATAGTAAAGGGTAAATTAAAGGTATCTCCTAGGAGATATATTTAAAACATGCATAAGGGTATCCTTGATGGTATTATAAGGCCCTTCAAGGTATCTCCTAAGAGATACCTTGAAATAAAATTCCAATCATGTGCATATTCAAGGATTACATAAACTAACATACCATTAATAATTCTAGAAGATAAATAACATAGGTGGTGACAAATCTTGGCTAGATAGTTGTGTAATTTATTCAGGAATATCTTTTCATGTTAACTCTGTATATCAATAAATTGATTGTCCCCACATGACATGGTTATATCAAACCATTATAATGACCATTGCAATCAACATTGAAGGTATTAAAAGGCCATTCAATGTATCTCCTAAAAGATACCTTGAAATAACATTCCAATTGTGTGCATGTTCAAGGTATATACTAGGATAAACTTTGAAGGTCATACAAAAACCTTCAAGGTATATCCTAGAAGATAACTTTAAGGACATTGTAGTACAACAAGGGTACCTTGAAGGTATATCCTAGGAGATACATTTCAAACATGCATAATGGTATTACTGAAGGTATTACATGGCCCTTCAAGGTATCTCCTAGGAGATACCTTGAAATAAAATTCCAATCATTTGCATGTTCAAGGATTCCATAAACTATCATGGCATTAATAATTTTAAAATATAAATAAGATAATATAAGATAAAACAAGGTAAAATAAAATAAAGTAAATGCTACATACTTCAACAGTCCTACTATGAACTTTAGTAGTCTTGCTATGGACTTTAGTAGTCTAGCTATGAACTTTAATAGTCTAGCTATAGACTTCAATAGTCCAAATACAAACATCGATAGTGAAGCTATAAACTTCAATAGTGAAGCTCTAGACTTGTATAAGATGATTTAAAATGGATATATAAAGGTAAATAAAAGTTACAAAGATGTTTTAAAGGTTGAGAAAAGTCTGACAGACCATGGTAGGAAGGTCAAGAATAAGGGGGAGTGCTAAAATATTATTCTTTCCATATCCTCCTCACCTACCTAGCCAACTCTAGAATTCTACAATAGGTGTGTTTAAGCCACAAAATAAATTAAATGCACAATAGTTTAAATTTGAGTTTTTAGGATCCATTTGGAATTTGGGGGAAAACAAGGAATATGGTGGAAAATCATCAGTTGGTACAGATAAAAAGATATAAAATAAGAAAACATAAAGTGGAAGGAACAGAATATAAGTTAGCATAGAAGTAGCTAAAAGAGAATAGGCAAAGGATATTCATGTGTAAAAACACCTAAGAGAAGTGGCATATGATATTTTAACACATCGTTAGTTAGAGATATATAATACATGAGTGAATAAATCCTAGAGAGTTTCTTCTAATGTAGCATAAATATGCAAAACATAGGATAAGTAGTTTGTTGATACTAGAGAGTAGAAGAAAAACTAATTTTTGGAAGATATTTGTTATACTTTTAGCTATAAGTTTATTTAGTTGATGTAACTATTTTAAGAATCAATATGATAAATGCATTTCTATGTAGTTAGTTAATGTTAGTAGTTACAATTTTAAGACCTATGTCATTTGGTCTAAACCAGGTTAGTAATAACATTTAAAAAAAAATAGAATGTGCAGTCCTATATGGACAACAAACATCAAAATCTCCTATAAGATACCTTGAATGACATTGAATTACAATCATGGGTACCTTTAAATAGTCTCTTAGGAGATACCTTTCAAACATGCATAAGGGTACCATTGAAGGTATTATAAGGCACTTTAAGGTATCTCTTAAAATATACATTGAAAGAAAATTCCAATCATGTGTATGATCAAGGATTCCATAAACTAACATGACATTAAAAATTTTGGAACATACACATCATAATATAAGATAGAACAAGATAAAACATAAAAAATCAAACATTATACACTAGGCATACATAAAAGAGTATTATAAAAACCAAAATAGAATAAGCCTATTAATCTCTATCACACATCATAATCATGTTCCATTACATAAGAGCACTATATATAAATTTTTACATGGCTCTATGTCTTCACATTCCAAACTTTTGAAATAGAAAAGGAAAGACTCTTGGCATTATTATATCCATCACTTGGATTACAAGGATAGATACAACCAAAATATCACATAGACTATGAAGGTGGTGCTAAAATTTAGCCAAGTGGATGCATATGTTGTGTTTGCTCAGACTATGCCTTTATATCTAGTTTTTTATTTTAAAAAATTGATTAGATCTCCTATGATGGAATGAACTTAGGTTACTCTATGATTTGCGTAATAGTTGGTTCAACCTGTGAGAGATCTTGCTTGAGAATTATCCAATTATCAAGTATTTCCTATACCATGGTAAGAAAATACATAGTGGAATCTGAATCGCCATCATATTTTTCACATCTTCTTCTACAATGGTAAGGAAGTCTCTAGCATTTGATAGCTTAAGATAGATGTCTGACACAATACCATCCAACCTTTTTGTAGTTCTTTTAGCTAGAATAGTCATAAATATGTTATACATTGTCTCATTTTCCACACTTGGATGTTATCAATCATGTTATCCCTATATTTTAATAGCTATTGAAGTGCATAAGTCATATCTTATATAGTATTCATTTGATTAATCATTCTGTATTTAAATTTATCCACTATTATGAACTATGGTTTCATAGTATCCAAGGATTTATCAAGGTGCTACCTCCAATCAAATATTCATGGGGTTATCTACTTAGACTAATGTGTATTAGTATCTAGGACATGTACATATTCCTCCATTAATTTTCATATGGCTTCCATTTTAGCATCGATATACATCCCTGGCAGATAAACAACATCCTAAAATTTTAAAAATCTACACTTCACAATAATTAACTAGATGGAGGTGGCATTGACAAAGATGGAGCCTTTGTAGATGTATATTTCAGATGTGGCTACACATCCTTACATTGGGAGATGATCTTTTGAGGTTTCAATGTCGATATATAGGCAAGAGTGTTGATGATATGTGAAACTAAACTAGTGAATGGTGACAAATCTTTCTTGTAGGTGTTCAAATATAGCTTGGCTTCCTAGATTAGCCTAAATAATATACATAAAAGGGATTGATAGCCTATGAGTTGTGAGAGATAAATATTCTTAGTGATGATCATGGCTTCCTTAGTGTTTTTAATCTATGATTTAATCTCACTGACAAGCTACTCCATTTTCTCTATGTGTCCATGTGCCTAAAGTCCTATAAAATAATTTCACATGATCTCGATCTACCAATCTAAAATATTTTCCCTCACATTATCTACAACATTTAAATATTAATGAAATGTAATTTCCATAACCTCTAGACTTATAAAATAGGGATATTTAATCCACTAAACAAATTAAATACACAGTAGTTTAAATTTGAAAATTTGGGAGCCATTTGGCATTTGGGGAGAAACATGAAAGTAGTTGGAAAATTTAGAAGTAGTAGACACAAAAATATATAAGATAAGAAAAGATAAATTGAAAGGAGTAGAATATAAGTTCGTGTAGTTGAAATTGAAAGAGAACAAGGTAAAATATGATAAATATGGAACCTTTGCATATGTATCCTTTGGTTATAGTTGTGTATCCTTGCATTAGGAGATGATCTACTGAATTTGGGATGGTGGTATGTAGGTAGGAGTGTCAATTATTTTTGAAATGGAATTGGTGAATTGTGACAAATATTTCATTTAGGCATTTTAATCTAGCATGGCTTCCTGGATTAGCCTTAACAATGTGCACAAAGAGGCTTGATAGCCTTTGAGTTATGTGAGATCAACATTCTCAGTGATGATCATGGATACCTTAGTGTTAGTGATCTGTGATTGAATTTAACCACTAAACTACTCCATTTTATCTATGTGTCCATGTGCTTGAAGTCTTAAAAAATAAGTCCACACAATATCTCTCTAATAATCCAAAATATTATTCCTCACATTATCTCTAGTGTTTGAAGATTATTACAACATAACACCCATTTCCTGAAAGAGAATTGGGTAGAGGATATTCACTTGAATAATTACATGAGAGAAGTGGGAGAGGATATTCTAATTCATTAGTATTCAGATAGAGAGAAGCCATTAGTGAATAAATCCTAGAGAGTTTCTTCATATGTAGTAACAATTTATAGAAAATAGGGTAAATAGTTTATTGATAATATACAGTATAAGAGGACAAACTAATTTTTTTAGGAAAATTATTATATTTATAGATGTAAGTTTATTTATTTGATGTGATAATTTTAAGAACTAATATGATAAATGTATTTCTATGTTTCTATCTCCATACTCTACTCTCCCCTATTTTATGGTTCTTATATGATCATTTTAGTGTATTTTTAACACTTGTGTACATCTACAACTTAGTCAGTAGCTATAATTTTTAAGGCCTATGATGTTTGGTCTAGACCAACTCATTAGTCTTAAATTTTCATTAAAAAATGTGCAGGCCCAGGTGGGAAACAAACAATAGTATCTCCTAAAAGATACCTTAAAGGACATTCTAGTAAAATAAATGGTACCTTGAAGGTATCTCATAGTAGATTCATTTCAAATAGGCATAAGTGTACCCTTGAAGTTAGTACAAGGCACTTCAAGGTATCTCCTAGGAGATACCTTGAAATAAAATTCTAATAGTGTACATGTTCAAGGATTTCATAAACTAACATGGCATTAACAATTTTGGAACAAAACTGCATAATATTATATATATATATATATATATATATATATATATATATATATATATATATCTAGAACAAAATAGAGAAAACACTTCATACTAGGAATACATAATATAATCTTAGGAATGCCATAACATAACTAGTCTATTAAACTCTATTGTGCAATAGAACCATATTCCATTCCATTAGAGCAATATATATAACTTTTACATGATATAGTCTATTTACATTCTATCCTTTTGTCATAAAAAGTTAATATTCTTGGGATTATTATATCTATCACTTGACTTATAAGACTAAATACATCCAAAATATCATATAGACTACAAAGGTAGTGCCAAAGTTTGTCCAGGTGGATGAGTAGGTTATGGCTACTCAGACTGTGTCTTTATATCTAGATTTCTCTTCTACAAAATTACTTAAAGCTCCTATTATGAAATAAATTTAGGTTCTTCTATGATTTTCACAATAGCTATTTTAACTTTTGAGAGATCATGCTTGATAATTTTCCAATTATCAAGTACTTCCTGCATCATGGTAATCAAAATATGCAGTGGAATCTAAATGGTCATCATATTTTTCCCATCTTATTTTTTTGATGCTAAGGAAGTATTTGAAATTTTAAATCTAAAGTTGGATATATAACACAATACCATCCAACCTATTTAAATCCCTTTAGTCTTTAATATCCATAAATATGTTGCACAGTCTCATTCTTCCATGCCTGGAGCTTCTACATCATAGTATCCTTAGAGTCTAACAAATATTGAAGTGTGTGGGTCATTTCTTCTCTAGTAGATGTTTGATCACTCATTCCATCTTTAAATTTATCCACCATTGTGAACTCTAGTTTCACAATAGCCAAATATTTGTCAAGTTTTTGCCTCCAATCAAAAAATCTTTGGACTATTTGCTTAGTTTGATGTGCATCATAATCTAGGACATGTACATATTCATCTAGTATTTCATATATATATATATATATATATAGTTTTAACATAGATAACCTACCCTCCATGGATAAAATGCATCCCAAAATTTCAAAACTCTATCCTATGTAGTACTTAAAAGGATGGAGGTGGCATTAATGAATATGGAGTCATTGTAGCTTTATCCTTTGATTGTAGCTATGTAAAATTTCATTGGGAGATGATATGATGAATTTTAAATGATGATATATAGGTATGATTGTTTTTTATCTATGCAATATAACTATTAAATGGTGATAAATATTTCTTGTAGTCATTCCAATCCATCATGGATTTCTCGATTAACCTTATCAATGCATAGAAAGGGTCTTGATAGCCTATGAGTTGTGTGAGATCAACATTTTCAGTGATGTTAATAGATGCCTTATTATTTATGATCCATGTTTAAATATCACTACTAAGCTATTCTATTTTTTCTATGTATCTCTATGCCTAAAGTATTACAAAATAATTCCACACAATATAGCTCTGCCAATCCAAAATATTATACCTCACATTTTCTCTAGCATTTAAATATTCTTGAAACACAACATCCATCTCTTCCATTGTTTTCATATGGATCAACATTTTTGCCTTAGTAGTATCAACCTTGGAAAAAATTGATCTTGAATGAGCCAATGCTACATATAGTTTCTACTTCCAATCTAACATGTTTCATGTAACCTATTATGATTATATCACAGTAGCCTATAGAATAGTCTAATACTCTCCCAATAGAGGGATGAGTGTCTCAAATTCTAATTTGATTCCTTTCCCTAAGGAATTGAGTTCTTATAACTTTTGAGTAGTGTACCAGTATATTTTTAATTAAGAAATTAGTGTTTTCAACCTACACTGGTCAGACATGACTTGATCGCTGATGAATTGTGTGACCAATGCCAGGTAGGTATCTTGAATGATCTTATCAGCTTCTTATAAGTGGCCTTAGAGATAAATGGTCTATCCTTTGATTTGGTTATCCTCCTACTCCAATAATTTAGAGTTTTTTGAAATTAATTATTTAAAAATGGTATCACCATCTAATTAATTTGACAAGGGTAATCAAGAAACATCCTAGAATACTTCTTTCCTTAGTAGGATTATGGCTAAAGAGGTCGATACAACTACTGGATTGATGCATGTAATTTTTGCAATCAGAAGAGAAAATTTAGTGCACGTCAAAACTACCATGGGAACATCCCATAACCATAATTTTATAGAATAAAATTTCAAATGATGAGTATGCTCCCCTTGGGTGGTAGAGACATAATGTGGTGCATTTTCTTCTTGTGGTGCCTGCTACACCACATCCTCTTTCATGTTATCTTATGGTTCTTCTTATTGATATTGTTATACCTCATCTTCTCCTTTTTTATGTTCATCCTCTACTTGTTTTTGATGTTATTATTCCTTCTACTATGGTTTCACATCAAGTACAATAGCCTTTTCTTGTTCTATGTAGGCTCTTACCTATGCATCATGTTATGGCTATGCCTCAACTGCACATTCTTATTTATCTATGTCCTTCTAGGCCTAGGCTTATTTATGATTGAGGGCTTCAAATTCTTCTTATTTTTACCTTTGGATATTTTCATCACTATGTTATTGAGTAGCAGTCACATCAGTTTGGGCTTGCATGCACTAAGATATGATGTCTATAGTTTATTTTTATTTCTATGCCTCTTACACCTCAGCTTATTTTGATATAACCATAGATTCTTATGTTTTTTGTGTGTCATTAATAGCTTTCATGTGAATAATCTCTACATCATCAACCTTTTTCATGGCCTTAGCTTCTATAGCCTATATTTGTGCTTATGCATGATGTTGTCACTGAGTTTCTTCCTATTATTGTACCTCTTATTTATGATGTTTCGTATACTCTTGGCATATGCATTATTTTTTGAACCTCATTACTTGTTATTATGAAACCTTCTATTCCTCTATGATGGGTTATTTTGGTACCCACTATACAATATTTGAGATCAGGTCCTCCTCAATTGATAGTGTGTCACTTTGTCACATAGTGTCACTGGAAACATAGGACTTTTTCTTGCCTAGGGTGACCAATCTTCACATGGATGGTGATAAAGTTGTAATAGGATATTGATATGTTATCTATGTAAAGGTCTCAACCTAAAATGTGAAAGTTATGACTCATTCTTGAAGAGTAGGGGACACATGTATCTTTAGTTGAGATCTCCTTCATCATATAAGTATTTCTATTGGGATCTCAATTAATGGTGCAAAAGGGTCTAGAATAGTAAAAGTTGCAAATTGTGTCTCTTTAATTACCTTGGAAATAATATTTATGTGTTTGACCTCTAGCCCCATAGTATCTACTAAAATTGAAGAAGACAAGTGGGATTTCAACCCATAAATTTTTTAGCACCTTATTTTTCACATGAATTCTATGCACATATGTCTAGAAAAAGAATTATTTTTCATCTTCTTTTTCATATAAGTCATCATCCATGTATTGCATCATGACATGGAAAACTTCTTGTTCATTAGTTCTCATTTAGGGTAAGTCATAACTACTTGCTATAAAAGGCACCTTCAGATCATCTATCCATGTCATATTATTCTATGTATTATGTATTTATGTAAGAGAGGCCTATCACTCAACTGAGGCCTTTCACTTTCCCTTATGTAGCTGTGATGTAGAGGCCTTAGTTTTCATCTTTTATAAAACTATTACATGGATGGGTATTATCTATAGTGGTGTGACTCTCTTAGCTATGTAAGATTTCTATTTCTCTACCTTTACCATATCCATTTTAATGAAATAAAACAAAGATCCAAATGGTGACTTTGGAAACTCATGAATCTAAATTATGATCCCCTTTGCTAGCTTGGTAACAACTACATGTTGTACCAAGTATTGCATGATATCAAGTGGGACTTGATGATGTGTTGTGATGATCTCTAGGATTTCTTCCCAAAATTGATGAAACTTAGCTTGATGCGCAAGGGTTTATATTTCCTATGTCTATATGATATTATAAAATTATTGTATAGGTTAATAGTCAGTATCTAGATGTACTTCTCCTTTTGGGGACTTCCATTATGTGAAGAAAAGTAGAAAAATGAGAAACTGATACTAGAAAGTTTTCTTAAAAATCATGCAAAAATTTTCAATGTTTGTGATGAGATATTTCAGAAGAAACTTAAGATATTTGAACTATTCATTATGATGAATCATCCTATGTACAATTTTAATGACACTGTTAGTGGCTTGGCTCATAGATTAGGTGGTCTACTAAAACTGATAGGTTATGCATTCAATCAAAATGCACATAATTTCATTTGGAATGTCTTTGCTGGGTATGTCATTAGATCCATATGTGTATGTGTCTTGGACTTCTTGAATTAGTGGAGGTGCCTTTTATTGTAAAGGGTGAGAGAGCCTCTATGTGTGGGCATCTTGATTGCTTTGGTCATCATAGGTATATTAATCATAATAATCATAGATATCAAAAGATATATTTTACTATCACTATACCAAGAGAGGAATGGATAAAAAATCACCCATATCACTAAAATTTTATAGGTGCATATATCATTCAACATCTAAATTGTTAAATCAATGTGGTAATGTGATAAACAAGGGTTGGACTTCTTATATAGGGTTTGGAAGAAAAAACTTATTATTAGTAGCTTGGAAAAACTCAAAAGGTTTAGGATCATTAAATTTTATTTTTTATAGCATAAGATTGATGCCAATTTATTATTTCTATGCATCAGATAAAGGCATGATAATCTAATATTGCTGTATTTGATCACATGCCCTAGATGATTCATCGAGCAGTATATGAAGTACAGATTATGGACTCTTTATACTTGGTAAAATGTATCACTCAACATGAAGCTTAGCTATTTGAATTTATATAAATATGAAATTAAAAATTGGTGTTTAATGAGTTGCCTTTATAATTTTTGTATAGATTGATTTCCTTTTGAATGCATTATTGAGATGTCTTTAGAGTTGACATACATTTAATTTCAGAATGAGGCACATTAATGTGGCATATTTTTCAATCTGGCACTACATATCAATAGTTGTTAACACGTTATGAGATACATCATTATATCTATTTTTGGCCATACTTGAGTATCTGGCTTGTCATAGCGATCGATTACCTATTTGGAAGATATTATATCCTTTGAACCCAAGATTTGGTATTAACTACCCTTTATGACTATTACTTTCTCTATTAAATTTCATAATTTATCTATATTAATGGAGAATCAATGTTTGAACAAGTCTTAAAATAATCAATTCACCATTAATGAATATAAATTGCATTTTCACTTAAAGTGTTTTGTTTAGTCTTTATGAATATCTCTACACATTCACTCATATAACCTTAACTTGATTGACCCTTGCATGTCATGGTTATATCAAATCCCTTTTAATAACCTTTGTAATCAAAATTGGGCTTATTACAAGGCCCTTTAAGGTATCTCCTAAGATATACCTTGAAATAAAATTCCAATCATGTGCGTGTTAAAGGTATCTACAAGGAAAACCCTTAAAGGTATTATAAGACCCTTCAAGGTATCTCCTTGAGGATACCTTGAAGGGAATTATAATACCTTCAATAGTACCTTAAAGGTATATCCTAGGAGATACCTTTAAAACATGCATAAGGGTACCTTTGAATTGGTATTACAAGGCTTTTCAAGGTATCTCCTAGGAGATACTTTGAAAGAAAATTCCTATTGTGTGCATGTTCAAGGTATCTACTAAGAAACCCATTGAAGGTACAACAAGGTCTTGTTTAAGGTATCTAGTTTATGCACAACTTATAAAAATGAATAATTTCTTTAATATAATTTTTTTTCTTAGATAGAACTTTTCATTCTATTTTCCAGACAAAAGGTGAATATTTGTGAGGAACCTCTAGAGAAAATTAAAACCTTCACAGTTAATCTAGAAAATGCTAAACAAAGCTTCAAATCCCTTTTAATTTGAATTATGATTTTTATTTTAACTTGAATGGATGTGAAATATGGAGAATGGCATTAGGATTTGACCTCTCTCTATTGAATACTTGGTAGATATTAATTCTTAAATTGAAAACTCACAAAAATTAGTTCACCATCTTTAATATATGCCATACATCATGGACTCTTTATGACATATACTAAAACACTGAAAATTTTTTCTATTTAAAATTTGACAATATGTAAACATTAAAAATAAAATAGATTGTAATCATTCATGTGTTAATAATATGCCATTAAAATCATAATATAAGGCACATGATATCATTTAGTATGCCATAAACTTAGACATCTTATAACAGGATCTAGACATTATGGATCAACTTCCCTTAAATCTTCTCTACTTCACCCAAATAGTCATAGTTACAATCAAAACCCAATGCCTTATTATTTTACTTATAAAAAAATGACCATAAATAAATCAATTCAAACTTGGCATTGAAATACACAATTTGATATTATTTTTTTGACAGTGCATAGATTGAAAACTAGGTCAGATTTTTTTAAACTGATCTAATCACATTATACAAGAAAGGTGTCTTGCTAAAATAAATTGCCTCAAATCCATACACATCCATTTTAAACAACTAACAAACAATATTGAATAAATTAATATCTTTTTTCCTAATTTTAGTCTACTATATTTAGCGCTCCTCTATACCAATCAACACCATAGTCTTTTATTTTATTTTTAATATCTTTATATTGATCTTTATACATACAAATGATCTAGATCACCAATTGTGCCACTATAACATGATACTCTATATTTTTTTTATAAAATTATCAGATTTACAACATGAAAAATTCCCAATAAATGGATTTGCACCATTCTCTATTGGAAAGAACAATAATAAAATAAATACCAGTTTATTATCGTGTATCAATTCCTGGAATCATGTAAAAATAGAAATTGACCATTCCATAAATTAACTATCATTTTATCTGACTGAGATATGGGGTTTTGCTCATCCTCTATAATCATACCCGATTTCATAAAAAAAATACTCCACAAAATATTTCATTAAATATCTTGAATGCATTAAATTATTTTCAAAAGACACCCAACCCTGCAAAATAATACATTTTTAAAAATTTATATTAACCTTTCATCCTTTTTTTTTGGGATGAAACTTATCGGTTCATTGTGGAATAAATATCAAACATATACTTTCAGGTATGAATTATCTAGGATTATTTGTTATCTTAATACTATCTACACAACTTGATAATTCAAACATTTTAGACTCCTACAATTATTGCCAACCTGACACTTGACTAATTTTTTAATTTCTACCCTTTTTAAGTTTTGTACATACATAATAATTTTAAAATTTTAAACTATAAAAAAATAAAATAATTTGATAATACCCCTAAAATTCAGTTGCATCAACCCATAAAGGTAGAAGAAATGATCACTCATGAACTCTTGTTGTTCATGAATTGTTCCACTATAACACCATACTTGTTGACTTATAAAGCTGAAATCCAAGTTGAATCCTTGACTAGATGATATTTCCATTTTACTAAATAATGAAAGTTGTCTTTGCCTTTAGTTTTTTTGATAATCTTTTTATCTAGAATAGTTTGAGGTTGTTCTGGCAATTTCTATGGCAATTGTTGCTTCCATGAATTTTTTTTTCTACTTCATATTCAAAAATCATTTCCTATTAATCACAATTATTGCAAGGATATATTTTAGCAACATTAAATATAAGTGAGATTCTAATATCTATTATAAACTCCAATTCATATGCATTTTTTAAAAACTTCCTAAGGATTTTATAGGGTCCATTCATCTTTAATTTCAACTTATTATATTCTCCTCTTGGGAATATTTATTTTCTCAGATGTGCAAGTACAAGATCTCCTACCTCCAATTGTACTTCTCCTCTTTTTAAATATTTTCTCTATTTATAGTTTTCTAAATTTACCTATAGACTTTATTTTACTAGTTCCTGAAGTTCCTACATTGCTACTACAAATTATTCTCATTCTCCTTTAACACTTATTTTCTCCTATTTACCTATATTTATCAATTCATAAATACCTCAAGGATGCATACCATATAGAATTTGTAAATGACTCATTCCTATACTTCTATTTTGGGAATCATTATAGGCAAATTCAGCTTGTGCTAAGACTTGATCCCACTATTTGGGATGATCACTTACCAAGCTTCTCAGAATATTTCCCAAGATCTTGTTAACTAATTTAGTTTTCCCATCTATTTGAGGATGGTATGTAGAACTAAAATTTAATTTTGTGCCTAGATTCTTCCAAAGAGACCTCCAAAAATTCCCAAGGAATTTAGTAGCTCTATTTGAAATAATACTATTAGGTAAACCATGCAATCTTACTACTTATTGGAAAAACAAGTCAACTATCTGAGTTACATCAATAGTTTTATAATAGAGTATAAAATGAGCCATATTTTAAAATATATCTACTAATAAAATGATATAATCATTCATTTTTTATGTTTTTGGTAGACCCAAAACAAAATCCATACTTACAGAATCCCATGGTCTATTGGGAATGGGTAATGGCTAATATAACCCTATATTTTGACTTCTTATTTTTGCAAGATAACATATTCTACAATTTTTAACAAAATTATTTACATCATTTGACATACCTAGCCAATAATAAAAGTCATTTACTTGAGCCAATGTTTTATCCTACCCAAAATATCCTGCAAGGCTACCACTGTGATTTTCTTTGATGAAATTCTATCTCATAGATCCTTTTGGAATACAAAGTTTCTAGCCTTTAAATAAAATTCATTCCTATAACATATGATCCATCTAAGGTATTCTATCCCTTCTTATAGGATATTTTCAATCTTCATATGATTCTTTAAATTATGCATAACTTTCATACATTTCTTTTAATATGTCAAACCCTACAATATTCACCTATTTTTCATATAAAACCAAAGGTATCATACTCAAAGCATAAAAAACATTATTATATTGGCCACTTTTATGTTTAATAACAAATGAAAAACTTTTCAAAAATTCTACCCACTTATCATGCCTTTGATTTAATTTATTTTGGGTGTTGATAAACTACAAGGCATGGTTAGCAGTAAATAAAACAAATTATTTTAGCATTAAATAATGCCTCCACTTCTTCAAAGCCTCCACTATAGCATAAAATTATTTATCATACATTTAATACTTATTTTTTTCCTCATTAAGTTTCTCAAAAAAATAAGCCACAGGTTTACCTTCTTGACTTAGCACCGTTCTTATGGCAGTTCCACTTGCATCACACTCCACTTGGAACAACTTACCAAAATTAGGTAGTGCCAATATAGTTCACTATGTGATTTTAATTTTCAACATATGAAAACTTTTATTGGATACTTTAGTCCATTTAAATTGTTGATTTTTCCTTTTAATGGTTTCTACAATAGGGGTAGAGATACTACTAAAATTCCTGATAAATTTTATGTAAAAGCTAGCAAGGCTATGCAAACTTCTTACCTCAAATATATTCTTGGGTATAAGCCATTCTTATATATATTTTACCTTATATTTGTATATCTTTAACCTTTCTTGTGAAATCACAAAACTCAGATAGACTAACTCTATTTTTAAAAAACAAATTTCTTAAGGTTAATCAGTAACCTTTCCTCCTACAACTTTTTCAAAACCAAACTTAAATGTTCAAGATGATCATCTCTTGATTTACTAAAGACCAAAATATCATCAAGGTAAACAATAATAAATCTACCTATGAATGGCTTAAGTACCTCATTCATAAGCCTCATAAAAGTACTTGGGGCATTTTTCAACCCAAATGGCATTACCAACCATTCATACAAGCCATCATTTATTTTAAATGTTGTTTTCTATTCATCTCCTTCTCTTATTTTGATATGATGATATCCAATTTTTAAATCTATCTTTGAAAAGTATGTGGCACAACTCAAACAATCTATTAGATCATCTATTCTTGGTAAAGAAAATATATACCTGATATTAATTTTGTTTATATCCCTTGAATATGTGCACATCCACCAAGTTCCATCTTTTTTTGGTGAAAGTACAGTTGGAACTACACAAGGACTTAAGGTTTCCCTCACCACTCATTTATCTAATAATTCTTGAACCTACCTTTTGATTTCCTCATTTTCTTTAGGAGTCACCATGTAAGCTACTTTATTTTGAAGGTTATCCCCTGGTATTAAGTCTATATGATGGCTAATACTCCTTTTATGAGGTAACTCATTTGGTAAATCATTTACTACAATATCCACAAGCTCATTGAGAAAATTTTGAATTTTAAAAGGCAATGCATTTAATTTAATATTATTTATTATAGTCTTTGGCTTACCAACAAGAGCATAACTTATCTCTTCTTATTTCACCTACTGAAGAAATTCTTTTTCATTCATAACTAACACCTTCAAATTTGAATTTTTTTTGCTACTACATTATCTTCTTGAGAGATATTAGAATATGCTTTTTACCATTCTTTTCAAATGTATAAGTATTTTTTCTTCCATCATGTATAGCCTTCTTGTCATATTGCCAAGGCCTACCTAAGAGAACATGATAAACATCCATATTCATTACATCATAAATGACTTCATCCTTATAAGTCCCTATTTGAAATTCTACTTTGCATTGCTCATTAACCAAAATTTGATGACCTTTATTTAACCAAGATGCTTTATAAGGAGTTGGATGACTCACCTTTTTCAAAATTAATTTACTTGCCATCTTTGTGGATACCAAATTGTCATTGCTACCACTGTCAATAATTATCTGGCAACATTTAACTTTTGCTTTGCAGGTGGTTTTGAAAAATGTTTTCCTTTAAGGTGGTTTCTTGATTTCTTTTGTGGGTTTCAACAAAACCCTCTTCATCAGAAATGTTTCTCCTATCTTTGGAGCATCTTCATGAGGAGGTGAACCTACACTTTCTACATCTTCAAATTAGGTAAGATGAACAGTTCCCTGACTTGTAGATAGACTTTTAAGACACTCAAAAGACCTATGTCTAATTTTTCCACACTTAAAACATCTACCATCAAACCCTCTACCTCTATTGAAAGGTCTTCAACCTCTAAAATAATATGTATCTCTTAGGGTAAATTCTTGTCTCTAAAAACTGATGCTACTTGAGAGCTACTAGATTATCCTTGATATGTCTGCAATTGAATTCTTCCTCCTTGCTATCATTTTCATCTATAATTCCTACCTCTACCCCTTACATGTTGAGGTTGTTGTCTTACTATTTTTTCTTCTACTTTTAAGGCATACTGGTATGCCTCTTTCATTCACTTAGGAATGAGAAGACTCATTTCATCATGAATGGAAAATTTCAAACCATTTGTATACCTTGCCACCTTTTCTACATCATCTTCAATATGACCTACTCTTATGGTTAGTCTATAAAATTCCTCAGTATATTATTTTATAAACATTTCTTTTTGTTTAAAATTTCACAATTTTCTAAAAAGATTAACTTGATAATATTTGGGCATGGATTTACCTTTTAATTTGGCAACCATCATGTCTTAGCTCTTGATTTTTGGCTTTCCTTTTCTTCTTCTTTCTTCTTGCACTCCATCCCACCACAGGCATGTATGACTCTTCAATATGGTCATCAAAAATTTGACTTTTTTATCATCATCAACTCCTTAATATTCAAAATACTTGTCCTTTGCACTTATCCAATCAATGAGCTCTTCCACATTTAGGTATCCCTCATACATGGTAACCTCTATCTTGGGATTTACACTCACACCCATAATGGTTAAAATTATTATTTCTTATACTATTTCTTCCTATTCCACCAATTCTTCCTTTGGTGGTTTCTTTTATCTATCACTAACTTTACCCATATCAATGCCTCTACTCTGAGCCATTTCTACATCCTACAATCTAGCTGTGAGATTTCTTATTTCTTCCATTATTGATGCTTATCTAGTAACTTGTCCTAGTTTCCTCCTTCCTCTACCTCTCACTCTCATCACCATATTTATAATTTTATTTCAAAATATTTAAGATCTTTCTCTTTTATAGAGCCTATTTCTCTGATACCACAAATTGATGAACAACTTATTAAAATGAATAATTTTTTTAATATATATTTTTTTCTTAGATAAAACTTTGCATTCCATTTTCTAGGCAAAAGGTGAATATTTGTGGGAAACCTCTAGAGAAAATTAAAACCTTCATATTTAATCTATAAAATGCAAAGCAAAGCTTAAAATCCCCTTTGAGTTGAATTATGAATTTTTTTGACTTGTATGGATGTGGAATATGGAGAATGGAATTAGGATTTGACCTCTCTCTATTGAATAATTGGTAGATATTAATTCTTAAATTGAAAACTCAAAAAATTTAGTTTACCATATTTAATATATGACATACATCATGGATGCTTTATGACATATACCAAAATACTAACAACTTTTTCTATTTATCCTTTGGAAATATATAAACATTCAAAACATAGAATATTGTAATTATTCATGTGTTAATAATATGCCATTCAAAGCATAATAAAAGTCATAGGATATAATTTATTACACCATAAACCTAGGTGTCTTAGAATGGGATTTGCATGTTATGGGTTGACTTCCCTTAAATCTTCTCTACTTCACCCAAATAGTCATAATTATAAGAAAATCCCAATGCCCTATTATTTTGCTTATAAATAAATGATCATAAATAAATTAATTCAAACTTGGTGTTGAAATACATGCTTTGATATTATTTTTTTGATAGCTCATAGATTGAAAACTAGATTAAATTTTTAACTGATCTAATCACATTATACAACAAAGGCATTTATCTGAAACAAATGACCCCAAATCTATACACATCCATTTTGAATAGCTGACAAATAATATTGAGTAAATTAATATATATTTTATTCTATTCTACTATTTTTAGTGCTCCTCTATACCAATCAACACCACAGTCTTTTATTTTATTTATAAGATCTTTACATTGATCTTTATACATGAAAATTATCTGGATGACCAATTACACCACTATAACATGCTACTCTATATTTTTTTATTTATAAAATTCTTAGATTTATAGCATGAAAATTTCCCAATAAATGGACTTTTACTATTATCTATTGGAAATAACAATAATAAAATAAATATTAGTTTATTGCCATGTATCAATTCTTAGAATCATGCAAAAATAGAGACTAGCCATTCCATACATTAACTATCATTTTCTCTGACTGAGATTTGGGGTTCTCTTCCTTATCCTCCATAATCAGACTTGAGTTCATAGAAAAATACTCCACAAAATATTTTATTAAATATGTCAAACACATTAAATTTTTTTCAAAACACACCCAACCTCATAAAATAATACATTTTTAAAAATTTATATTGACTTTTCATCCTTTCTGTTTGGGATGAAACTTATCAGTTCATTTTGGAAGAAATACCAAACTTAGACTTTGGAGTATGAATTATCAAAGATTATTTATTGTCTTAATACTATCTACACAACTTACTAATTCGAACATTCTAGAATCCTACAACTATTGCCAACCTAACACCCAACTAAGTTTTTAATTTTTACCCTTTTTAATTTTTTTTACATAAATAGTAATTTAAAAATTTAAAAGTATGAAAAATAAAATAATTTGATAATACCCGCTAAAATGGACTTACATCACTAGTAAGAGAACCTATTGATGTGGGTTTTGTGTACACTCCATAATTTAACAAGGCAACCTCTAACATTTTAGCATCTCAATTAAGATAAGCTTTCTTCCAAGGCACCAATTCTCTTCTTAGAGTTTCTATTAAAAAACATAATTTAAGATATTATTATTTGGATCAATAAGGTGTCTCTGACAATTGCATCTTACACCTAGATGACTATACTAAAAATAAAACACTCCTACACACCTCAGAATGTTAACACAATTTTAAGCAATTGATGTGACCAATGAAAACTGATAACTTTTAATAGATTTTACACATCTATAATTAGAGCATATCAATTAAAATAATTATAATTATCTATATCTTATGCACACTTCAAATTATTGAGTTAACACATCTAAGAAAATAAAACATTAATAACACATAGATGGGAGTAAAGAGCATTGACATAGTTACAATACAATCAAATTGATTTCTTCTTGTATTTATAAAAGCTCTTCCAACCCTTTAGAATGAGGGTTATACATGTATAAATTGAATTGGAGAGGACTCATCTCATCCTTCAAGTTTATACAAAGTCATAATTACATTGTAATTAGAACCTCAGTTCTAATTTTAGTCTCAAAATTATGTGTATGCATTTGTATAGTTCACTATCACTATATATAAACATAAGTAAACATGTACAAAGAAATCGAACATGTGCATGCTCACACATAATCCATGTAACTTTTACATTTCAATTCTAAATACAAGTAAATTATGAGTACAAGATTTAGTTTTTTTTTACATGTATGCATATTAAGTTATCCTTTAACTCAAGGATGGCTATATGTGGGCATCATGATATTGACTGTTGAAGTTGTTGAGGTGGATATTGGGATTGAACTAGTAGTTGAAGTGTCAGCTTTATTATTTACTTCCAAAACATGAAAGTGCTTGTCCCCAAGGTCATGCTAATACCAAATAATATCCATGATCAATAATGGAGGTTTGTGCACCCTTTTTATTTGTTCTAATAGCCTTGCATGCTCATTTTTTATATTTTTAAAGTTTACTCAAAAAAATTCTACCTTCATCACTTTATTCCTTAAAAATCTTAGCTCAGCCTCAATCTCCTCCAAGGAAAGTCCCTGAAGACTTTGCTTGAAGTTGGTGGAAGTCTACTAAATAATTTGATCAAAATTGATTTTGTTTATAAGCCTACATGTTGAGTCTCTTGATTATGAGATACTTAGCTCTCCCAAGATATAAATATATATATATATTCATGTTCAACATACTTAGGAATTACTACCTCATCTTCCATGATCTAATCCCAAGAATTCTTGACCCCTGATTATTACCAAGTTGAGAGCATTTGAAGCCTTTGGTGGAGCCATCAGGTCAAGGTGGTTGTATGCCTTATTAGTTGTATAAAGAAAAATAAGTTTCAACATATAATCATCTTGATTCAAAGAATTAAATAATTTGTGAGTTTCAAATAAATGAGGGGTCAAATATACCTTGATTACAATAATGGCTTCAAGAATATTATACAAACTAGAAACAATGTTCTAGACTTCAGTTTCATTTTTAGGAGGAATGTGAATCATCTATTGTTGTTCATTTATTCACTTCAAAGCTTAAATTTTTTTTATTTTACTTGCTCTAGTTCATTATCAAGCTCTAACCTAGACATTTATGTTACCTCGTGTAATTCCAAAAAGGCATCCTTACATGTTTCGAGATAGGACTTGTAGTCCTCCATGTATGGGGATTGCCCCAATTTCCTATTATTTCTTTTAGAATATGAAAATACATCTTATTTATCTTCTAGGATAATCACCTCCCAATATTATCTTCTAATTTTATCTTTCTTACCCTTTAGACACTCCCTATAGATTTATCAAATATGTAACTCACTATAGGTAGCTTCGTGATTGTGAGGTTTGGCTTCTAGGAAGCCTTACCCTAAATTAGCTACCCACTAAGGGATGACCAATTATGATGGTTTTATTGGTTAAGTGTCCTCAGTTGTAGTCTCAACCAATCTTTCTTCATATGGTTTCTTCAAATCTTCTTGAAGTACTTGGTTGGGAAGGGAAGGTCAAATGATTTTAGAGTAGTTCACTCAACCACGATGAGGTAATGGGTTGATGGTGTATATTGGTTTATTATTTTTAGATTTCTCTAAAGATGTCATAATTTTTCATTGAGAAGATATGGAGGAAAGCATTGGCAAGTCTATTTGAGTGGATGATATGTGAAGTTGAGAACTTGCCAATGCTCTCCCAACTTTCTTAGAGACCTTCCTTTTGGATTTAGGGGGTGTTAGGGTAGTGGAAGATGTAACTACAAAGTAGTGGAGGTCATTAAAGATGTGAATATAACCAATGGAGTTGAAAGAGTTGGGAAAATGGAGACAACAGGGGTAGAGGAGGCATCCTTACCTTGGGAGCTATAGGCTAAGGACTTTTACTCTTTGTAAGTCCTCCTCTTAATTTGGATCTCTTTCTTCACTGATAGGTTTTCCTATTATATCCTACTTCTAAGATGAAATACCTCATACTATTTGTTCCTCAATAGTTGGATTATTTGAAGAGGACAAAACCTTGGTTTCCTCTTATAACAAATTATAATCTTCTCAATTGTGAGGTAAACCTCTTGAATTGGTTCAGATGAAACATCCACACTTATAAGTTCTTACATAGGTGGAGGATCCAGATGGTTAGGGCCCTCTGAATCTAATGAGTCAAGGTAAATTGGATCTCCTTGAGATCCTCCAATTATAGCTTCAATTATTTTGGTCTCCTTCTTGATGGCCTTAAATGTCTAAGGAGCTTCTTGAGAAGGCTCTCCTTTTTTGGCTAATGGCTTTAGAGGCCTATTGATCTAAAACTTTGATTCAACCCAGCCACCTAGGGGTGTAAGCCTAATTCATGTATATGTAATATATATAGAGGGTTATCCTTGTATTATATTTAAATTCTTTCCCCTTAATACTTCATTTTATGCCCTTTCAAAGACCAGGCCATTTTCTTTGGCATTCAATAATAGGAAGTCATGATCATAGAGATCATGTTGATATAGAATATCAAGACCCTTGATATGATTTTGATTCCTACCATGGGGATCCCAATCCCTATGAGGTAAGGTGGGAAATGAATATTAATTTCTCATTTTGTCCACTTCTCCAATGTATCTCTAATTTATGTAGCACATTATACCTATCATCACATGAGATACATATAATTTACTCTTCTTCTTTGTCAAATCCTCATATATGCTACACCATAGTTGAAATGGTATCTCTTGTTTTAATATATTATTTGGCACATACTTGGGAAGACTGTTACATACCGATTCCTCATTAAAAAAAACTTATGTGATTATCTATGGATATTTATAGTTGACAAATTTGATTTGGTTATTTTTTACTAGCTTTAAGATATATGCTATTATGGGGTAGTTGGATATTGCTTAGGTTACATGATTACATTGTTATGAGTTAGTTGTAGTGTATATGTTTACATTATGATCATGTTGATTTTTTATTTAAGTTATATTATGTGATGTATGTATATCATGATGTTATGGTCTAGCTATCTACTTGTTGTGAGTTTGATACAAGAGAACTCATCCCTTAGAGAATGATGGAGGGAGAGAATCGTTATAAAGGGTGATGTATATGGAGTTTCTTGGGGATGATAGAGAAACTATATAGAACCCTACACACACCACATTAGCTATAACATGTTAGATACATAGTGGAATGGTTAGCATTGTGTGCTTCAATGCCATTTACATTAGATAGTTTTTTATACATGGTTGATAACCTAGTTTAAATGATTATTTAGATTTCATCTTGCATGATTTTTATGTATGATCATTAATGTTTTGATTTGCATAATAAGATTAAATTTTAGTTTATTTATTTATGAAATTATAATTAAATCTTCAAGACATTTGAGATGCTAATTTAATTAGTGAAATTATTGATTATTTTAATTAGTATAAAATATGATAATTAACATTTAAGATGAAAAACAATAATAAATAAAGAGAAATAGAAATTTTTAAATTTAGGAAAAAAAAATTAATTTAATAAAAAATAAAGAAAAAAAAAAGGAAAAAGGAAAAATCTAAAAAAAAGAAATGTTATGCCCTTTCTCATAAGAGGTGAAAAAAAGATAAAAATAAAAATATATATTCAAATAGAAGTGAGTGAGGTACAACATACAGAGGATAAGTAGAAGAGTTTCGAAGATCTTATAGGAGAAGAAATTAAGGAGAGAGATGAGCAAAGGGGAAGATCTCTTTAGTATTAAGCAATTCTGAGTCACAGTTTGAGAGGTAAGCAATGTATTTAATTTTTTTGTTTATATTTTCATATGGTGTGGATTGTGTGATGAAAATACTTACTTGTATGATGATATTCAACCATTTTTCATAGATTTATACTCGTAAATAATATGCATACTAGGCATTATAGAGTAAAGACTAGTGAAAACTAGAAACCATATACATACATACATACATACATACATACATACATACATATATATATATATATATATATATATATATATATATATATATATATATATATATATATATATATATATATATATATATATGTATCTATGTATATGTATGTATGTATGTATGTATGTATGTATCTAAAAGATATATGGAGGAGTTGGGATCATCATATAATTGTTGAAGGAACCTTTGGAATGCCCTAGAAACATGTTTTAGATGAGTCTATATCTCAACTCTCAAAATATGTAGCTTGACTATGGAAGTTCATAACTATCTATCAAATTTTGTTTGTAGAATGCCTAGCAAAGTCTAGATCTTTGATAGATTATAGGTTTGTGACTAAGGCCTTTACTTATCTTCATGGGATCATATCAAGATTTTTATTAATATATTATAATACCTATATATATAATAAATGGAGGACTAAACATCCAGATAGTTAGAACATTATGTAAAGAATGTTAACTCAAACTCACATACTCTTAAAGAGACAAAAACATTCTTCTACTTTAGACTAGTTATAATCCCTAAGACTTCATGCAATGCTCAATCTAAATGTCATATTAATGACTATGAAGGATGATATATTATGGTTATAATGAGTCATAATGTGGACTCATCATTAAAGACTTATAATCTATAAGATATATTAATAAAAAGCTAACATAATGACTTATGTCTTATCATATAGTTTATCAAAATGAGTATGTTTCTTTATTTTGGTATACATGTAGTTATAGGATATCAAAATCCTAGAATAAATTTTAATAAAGCATGTAATGCATATACATATCAACGTAGTCTTTCATTATGTTATGATAAGCTTGTGATATGCATGAGATAACTTATAATATGTATCATGTGAAATAAGATACATATTATGGAAATATTACTATAATAAGCTATGTATTAGTGAATAGTATTCTTTAAAATAATATAGGTACATCTATGCCTAATTAGCTTATACTTGCACATAGGGGTGTGTACTTCTAATTATAATTCCATTGGTGGTTCAAAACTATATTATAGATTTCTATATAATATAACCTTATTTATGCATGCATACAACCTTGTGAAAGTATAATGAATGATAGAATGTAATATTATATGTTTCATAAGAACTGAGACTTAATTTTTATAGCTAGTTGTTTGACCAAAATATTATGATTTCATTGATTTATAACTAATTTATTATGACTACTTGTGATATTAGTAGTTGTACTTAAGAACACTAGACTATGATAATATGGGTTATCATAAGGTGTAGTATACTTGGAAACAACTTATAGTAATTAGAAACTGTATTTAGATGTATATTATACCCAGATGGTATAAACTATAGTTATTATTTCTATTATTTGTGATAGATAGTATTTTGAGATTCATTCATACATTTTATGGAATAAATGTATGAGCTTAGATTACTCTTATATACTTAGCATGTTATCTGATTACTAGTAGGATGTAATATGTATGAATATATTTTTTATACTATGTTAACCAAATCTTACATTATTGATACTAAGTAAGTAGTGAGATGAATTTCACTAGCTTACTAGTGCCATAATTCCATATGAAAGAAATTTGATCAAGTGGAGTGTATGAATTTTGACTGATCCTTAGATCATTAATTATTAAAACTTTGGATAAATTAATATTTAGTGATACATTGTCATTTCATGAGTATGATTTGCATATTGGTGTGATATCTTGAGTAGACCAAGTTTCTATGATACATCGCATGTTTAATTTTAAAAATCATATAGCACATGGGTACTAACTTCTCTCTCTAGATTCCCATGCCATTGCTATCTACTCATTCATTAAGGGAGAGAAATTACCTAATGGAATTAGTATGGGATATTTTTGGTCTATGATTGGTGTAGAAAAGCACTCAAATGATGTTGTCCTTCCCTATGATAGTACTACTTTTGAGATGACACTTGAGATTACCACAAATACTAGAGTCCATGGAGCTTATGCTCTAGGGAGCCATGTATCTTATATATGTACATTGTATTTTGTTTATTATTAAAAAATTATCATGATTGGATGTAATTTATCACTTATTTTACATTAAAAATAGTGGCTATAGGCATACATATGTCATGGCTATTTTATTGTAATTACTTTATATATTCGTATTATGATGTGTTTCATATGATGATAGAGATCAATGATATATGATGTAGTATGATTCATTTACAATTATCACAATTAGATTATTTTATATTATCTCTAATTATATTCTCATGGTGTAATCTATTTAAAGTATATGTGTTTAAATTTTAAAAAAATCATGTATTTTTAGGTAGATCTAAGTGGGGATGTGGTATCATATCCCCAACTTGAACTCTAGGAGCTAATGAGTCCAGTAACATTTTCATATCCTCCTATTGATATAAAAGAGAATGGTGAAAATTAGAGTTTTTAAAGAGGGTCCATCAAATGTCAATGATAGTAACCCTTAATTTGATCTTATCTTATTTTCCATTGAGTAATCAACAAAGATGGATCATATTCTTACAACCATGAATGAGACTAGGGACTAGATTTCATCCCTAGAATAAATGGTTTATGACCATGAAGAGGAACGTCATTAGGATGTACTTAAGGATCATCCTAATGAGTAGGAAAACCCTCAATATATTATATATTAGATAGATATAGAGTTAGCTAGAGATATGAAGAAGGTAAACCCACCTAAGTTCGATGGAACTATTCTAGGTGATGGAGCTAAAGCATGGTTGATGGAGATGGAGAAATATTTTAAAATTCAAAACTACTTTGAGGCCACTAAGGTGGATGGGGAACATACTAGTCAAATGGTGAGAGAGCTACATGGTGGGCCAAGAAGAGGTTGGAAATGAATCTTAACTTAATCACCACTACTTGGGATTAGTTTGTGACTTTGTTAAGGTCATGATGGCTTCCACAATTTTATTTTCATTATAATCTCATAGATTTATAAAATATAAAGTAGGTAGACTTATTACTGAATGATTACTATGATTAGCTCACCAAAATTATAAATTATGTACCTCAATACTAGGGAGATTAGAGGATCATGTTCAAAAAATTTATTATGGGATTGAGTCCATAGATCAGTGGATGGTCATGGACCTTCTACCATGGATTAGGTCTTTGAGAAGGTGGTTAAATAGGAACAAAATTTTAAGTCTCTTTCATAGGCTAGGGACAATTTCAATAATTTTTTTTTAAATTCTAAATCAACTTTCAAAAAGAATAATTATAAACAGAGGAGTGGAGACTCTAGTAAGCAATTTAAAAATTAGAATGCCAAATTCAACAATAGTTTAAGTAATAAAAAACTAGGTAATGGTTCCAAAGGTGGTTTCAAGGGAAACCAATAGACTAAAATGAAAGGACTACCTATAGGTTGTTTCATTTATGAATATGACCATTATGCTTGTGACTTCACTCAAGACAAGTCAAAGAATAAAGGTCCTATTCTTCATCAGGGTAGTTTTCAATGGCATATTCATGCAATAATTGATAATTGACAAGCTGAATTTTAATCATCACCCATAGAGATGTCATGTAGTTTGTTTGACTATCCAATTTCCATTTTGATAGATATAAATACTACATAATGTTTTATATCTCTTATAATGCTTAGTAATTTAACTAAATGAGATGGATTAATGGTAAATGCATGATTAGTATACTATAGGAATGACTCAAAAGTAATGGTTGGAAAGTGTTTAGTTGAATCAGAGATTAGGTTTCTCAAATTCACAATAATCATGGATCTATATGTAGCACCACTAGGGTCATATGATGTGATCTTAAGAGTTAAATGGATTTTGAAACATAAGGCCAAGATTGACTACTACCTAAATAATGTTGAGTGTCTGGATGATTTTGGAAATCAAGCACAAATTTAGGGAAAAAAAGAGAGTTAAGGATTAGGTATATTTCTACTATGCAACTCAAGAGGACTCAAGGAAAAGGGTGCCAAGAATTTATCATCAAGATAAATTAAATGGAAGAATCTAAGGAACCATCTATCAAAGATTACACATTTCTTACATATTTTCATGATGTATTTTCAAAATTATTACTAGGAGTGCCTCCTAAACATGAGTTTGATTTATCTATCAATATCATACTTAGATCATAACCTCAATCTAAGTCACCATATAAGATGACAATCACTTATTTGGTTGAATTGAAGACTCAACTTCAAGAATTATTATCTAAGGGGTTCATCAGGTCAAGTGTGTCACCATGGGCTACACCAGTTGTCTTTGTAAAGAATAAGGATGGTAATATTTGACTTTGCATTGATTATAGAATGTTAAATAAATAAACTATCAAAAACATGTATCTACTACCTTGTATAGATGATCTTTTCAATCAAATGCAGGGAAGAATGACATTTTCTAATATTGATATTATAGCAAGATACCATCAACTAATTACAAGGGATGAGGATATTCTAAAGATATCATTAAAAATTTGTTATGGGCATTATAAGTTCACAATGTTACCATTTAAGTTGACAAATGATCTAGTAGCATTCATGAATCTCATGAATAGTGTATTCAAATATTATCTAGATCACTTTGTTTTGGTTTTTTTGGATGACATTCTATATACTCTAAGAATGAAGAGGAACACCTTCAACATTTAAAACTAGTTATAAAATAGTTATGGAAGCACAAGATATATGGAAATTTGTCTATGTGCACTTTTTTCTAGGAGAGAGTGAAATATTTATGACATATTATCTCTAGAGATGGTATCTCAGTAGATTGACAAAGATAAGGGACATTATGGAATGGCTAGTACCAAAGAATGTGCATGAGTTAAGAAGTTTCATGAAATTAACAAGCTATTATAGGAAGTTCATTTTGAATTTTTCCAAGATGGATAATCCAATTACCTCTTTGTAACATAAGAACCAAAGTTTTGTCTGGATAGATAAGTGCAAAGTATATTTTTAGGAATTGAAAATAAAGCTTACTTTAACACTAGTGTTAAGAGTTATTGACCCTAATGGTCAATTTTTAGTGATCATAGATGCATCAGGTGATGGAATAGGAGGACTCCATATGCAGGATGCTACATTAATGGCTTATGAATTAAGGGAACTTAAGCCTTATGAGGTGAACTATACCCCTCATGACATAGAACTTATAACAATTGTGTTTTTTATTGTAAGTTTGGTGGAATTACTTATTAAGAAAACTATTTGAGCTCAAGACAAATAAATTGGGACAAAATTATATCTTCACCCAAAAAAATTTGAATGCTTGTCAGAGAAACTAGCTTGAGTTTTTGTTTGATTACAATTTTGACATCAATTATATCAAAGGCAAGTAAAACAGAGTAGTTAATAACCTAAGTCATAGAAGGTACATAACAATTATGACTACTATCAAGAGTAATTTTAGGGATCAAGTGATTGAATTATCTTTAGGATATGAATTCTATGATTAGGTTAGAAAATCATTATCTAAGAATCATCAAAATCCTCAGTATAAAGGATTTAGATTGGAGAGTGATGGTATTTTACATTATAATGGAAGGATGTATTTATCAGACCGAGAAAATATGTGGAGCACAATGTTAAAAGAACTACACAATTCCCCATATTTAGGACATCTACGAGTAACCAAGATCATGCCAGAGCTCAAGACACTATATTTTTTGGAAGGAAATCAAGTAAGATGTAGGAGACTATGTCATGTTGTCTAGAATGTTAGAGAGTGAATCTTGAAAGATCATATCTAGATGGGTTGTTATATCTACATGATATACTAGAATGGAAGTGGTAGGTGATTAGTATGGAATTTGTACAAGGTTTATTGATGTCATGAAATAGGCATGATATGATCCTATTGGTAATTGAAAAACTAACCAAATTAGCTCATTTTATACTAGGAAATTTGATAGATGATTCACCTAATCCTGCAAAAATATTTGTGTAGGAAGTCTATAGGTTTAATGGATTCCTAGAGAAGATCATTTTAGATCATGATCCAAAGATGACTTCTAGGTTTGGGTAACTTTTAATTCATCTTTAGGTACACAACTAAATTTTAGCACTACATATGACCCAGAGACTAATTGACAGACTAAGAGAGTTAATTAGGTGTTAGAGGATCTTATTTGTGTGTATTGCATGAATTAGTAATAAATGTGGGAAGATTATCTTATATTGGTGGATTTTGCATATAACAAATCATACTTATTAGATTTAAATATGGAACCATTTGAGGCACTATACAAAAAAAGGTGTAGGACACCAATTAGTTGGGATAGGTTAGAGGACATGACAATCTCTAGACCTAAGATACTTTTGTAAATGGAAGTGAAAGTTAGATTAATTAGGTAGACATTAGCCAAGGCCAATGATAGGTATAATATTTATGTTGATCTAAAGAGTAAAATTAGGTATTTTTTAGTTGGTGATAAAATGATTTTACAAGTTAAGTTGTAAAAGAGGTCGATTAACTTTGGGAAGTCAGTGAAACTATCAACAAGATATTTGGGACCCTTTGAGGTGCTAAAAGTGGTCAATCTGATAGCTTATAAGATTACATTTCCACCATCCCTATCTATATTAAATAATGTATTCCATGTTTATTATCTTAAAATGTGTGTGTGTGTGTGTGTGTGTGTGTGTGTGTGTGTTGGATTGGAATGCTTTATAGGTTTTGGTTCCCAAGGTGATCATGGTAGAACCAATCATAGTAATTGACACTTCCAAACTTCATTTGTGTAATAGAAATATGTCACAATGCAAGGTCTAATGAGACCAATACTCTGAGGATAGTTCTATTTGGTGTTGGAAATATGATTGTCATTCATTTCAAAAGGGAGATCGCACTATGGATGTCATTTATGTCAAGAAAATTAGTCAAAAACATGATTAGTGGAGAGAAGAGAATGTTTTATAATTACATAAGTTAAAATATTGTCATATAAATTTGCCATGCTTTTATAGAGACTATTTTTAGATGTTTGAAGAGAAATTGATAGAAGATCCATTATGGGCTTTTCAAGTGCATCTCATATATATGGTATACAAGTTAAGATGAAGATAAATGATCTCAAAAATTATTTATCTTTGATCTCAGCCATTACTAGGGTTTTTTAGTAAAACCCTACGGTTTTTAGTCATGGCATTCATATGCACTTATATTTTTATGTTGGCTAGATATAGGTGGGAACCAGTCACTTAATTTTTAACTTAAGACTTAATCATTATGTAACCAACCCCTTAAACCTAATGATTATAATCTTGGAGCAGTGATCAAAAAATTTAATATTACTAAGTTCTTGACTTAATATTTGTCTGAGTTTGATCAATGGTGAGTGCTTAATCACATGATGAAGATATAACAATGTGTATCAGAGTCAATAAGTCAAATGGCTTGATAATAAATGTGTTTATGACATGTTTCATGATCATGGAATGTGAGTATTAGATCTATAGTGTAGTTAAAAGTCAAATAGTCAATGATCAATGTGAAAGTGCCAAATGTCTCAATAACAAAAATTGATAGTAATGTGTAAAAGGCACATACAGACGCCAAGTTTCACAAGTGTGAGAATTGATAATGTGTAGAAGGCATGTGAGGTGCTGAGTGTCACAATTGTGAGCATTGATAGTAAAGTGCAGAAGGCACGCAAGAGTGCCAAGTGTCCTAATATCAAGAGAATGAGACAAAGATCAATGGTTGTAATTTAAAATTAAAGCATTAAAGTTTGAAAGCTCACAAGGATCTAACAAAGTTCATAGACTTGATCTAATGGTTATGTTTTAAAGTTGGGATAATTGAATGAAGATAATCATATCATGACACAAAACTAAAAATCAATGGTCAATATTTAAATAAATGTTCATCTCAATAGTCAAGTGATAGAACACTCAAGTAAGTTGTATTATATCACACAAATAAAGATATAGATCATTATAATTGATCTAAATTATGTACTATGGCATGTATATCAAAACTAGAGCCTAATATATTCTAAATATATTAAAATATAGATAATTATGGTGGTGGTGTGTGAATTCAAGAAGGAGGAGACTTGTCATTAAATAAAGATGAACTTAGTCCAAAAATGGATCATGATGTGTTAATGACCAAGTGTGAATATAAAGAAAATGTGAGACCTAGATCTAAAGCATATATATGTCATCTATGATACACACTAAGTGTTGAAGTGTGAATATAGAAAATATAGAGGCACAGAGGGAGAGGTAGAGAGGTAGAGAAAGAATAAGTGCAAAGTATGAGTAGTTACAAGATAGGTCTGTAACATAGAACTAGATTCATTTTTGAATCAATTTTATAATTTGGAGTTGTAGCTCCCTAATAGATCTGATTGTTAGCTACCATCAAAAGAGCTGAGTTGGTACTCAATTAGGGATTAGGTGATTATTTAGAGTAGGTTCTCTTAAATCAAGGGATTGGTGTCTCTGTAGGGTTGCTACCCTTAAATATTGTAACTAGTGAGGTTTTGATTATAAGGATGGATTAGAATAGTATATTCTAGTAGCTATTCTCACCATGTTTTTCCCATATTGGGTTTTCCACATACACTGAATGTTGTGTCTATTTTTGTGTGTGTAATATCTACATATAATTTTTAATTTGCATTAAAATTATTAAAGGACTAATTTTAATCAATCTACTTATTAATCCACCTCTCTATAGATAGTTGTGCTCCAATAATTGGTATCAAAGTCATGGTTCCTTAGAAAAAGTTTAATAATCTTTGGTAGATCTTGGATAGTGAACACAAAAGGCTAGTCAATAAGTCTCTTCCTCAAACAAAGTAACTCTCTTTGATGGATCAAACTATAAATTTTGGAGCATTAGAATAGAAGCATATTTATTTTAATTAGGGTTTGATGTATGGATGTCTATTGAAAATGGATATACAATGCTTACTATAACTCCTATTGATTAGGCTATCAAAAAATCAAATGAGAGTAATTTCAAGGCTAAGAATGCTATCCTTTGTGGATTGTCTAAGTTAGAGTTTGTTAAATTAATGCATTGTCAAACTACACATGATGCCTAGAACAAGTTAAAGAGCATCTATGAAGGTGATGACAAGGTAAAGCAAGCCAAGCTATAAACATATAGATGCAAGTTTGAAAGTTTTAAAATGAATGAAGAAAAGAGAATTTTAGACTACCTTGTAAAAGTAGATGAAATAGTTAATACAATTAGAGGCATTGGAGAAGAGATGAAAGATTCAGTAATTGTCAAAAAATTCATAAGATCTCTACCATCAAAGTATGATTTTAAAATCTCTACAATACAGGAAGCAAGAGATCTAGATAATATCACTATAGATGAGTTGTATGTAACCTTCAAAACCTATGAGATGAGAATGGGAGAAGCAAATACTTTCAAGAGAGAAGCTACATTCAAAGAATCCAAACAAGTAAAAATAGAAGCACCTACATCCATATCTGAGGAGATTGATGAAGAAGAAGCTAATTTTATTAGAAAATTAAGAAGAGGGTCTGGAAAATAAAAAGGTAAGTTACCCTTTAAATGATTTAACTATGGTAAGGTAGGAAATTTTGTTTATAAATTCACTTATAAAAAAAAGGATAACTATGAGAAATAAGAGGATAGTAAAAATATGGAAACCTCACTACTCTAAGAAGAATAGCCTCTTTACAAATAAAAAGGGTTTGTACATAAAAGAAGATAGTGATTCATTACATGTGTGTGATAGCTCAGATAATGACCATGACTGTGCCTTTGTATCTTAGAGAAATGAATTCCTATTCATGACATTATAATTATCTTTTATGGTTCAATAAAAATAAGAAATTGAAGACTCCAATGAAGAACAGGAAGGAGAAATAGATCTAGAGGGTGAAATCAGCTATGTTTTAGATGAAATTGAAAAGTTGAGAAAAGAGAACTTAAAGAAAAATAAATAGGCATAAAAAGAGATTGAAAAAGTATCCAAAAGTCTTAAAAATTTGATCAGATGGTCGTTAGCCTAAAGACATAAATTTAAGAGGCTAAAATAATAGAATATGTAGTCAAATTTTGATTACGGTCTAAATTTGATAAATGCATGAAGTTAGAAGTAAAAATAGTACCTTTGAGAAAAGAAATTGAAAAAGATAAAGAATAAATGATAAAGGTTTGAAGCTTAAAAGAGGTTAAAAAAATCTTGATGAATTGATCAACTCTCAAAAACCATCAAAAAAGAAATCTAGTCTTGGTTTTGAAAAAGGCAAAAGTCACATAACCAGTATATCTGCAAACTTATATGACAACTTCAAAGTAGAAGGAGAATCAAGAAAAAAGAAATAAAAAGCTTGCATGAATGCATCTAGAGATACAAAGACAAATAGAATCACTACTAATGTGAAGAAATCTGAAGGAGAAAAGAAGTCTAAAGAAAAGAAGAAAAATAATGAGTCAATCTCTACAAACTCAACGAAGATGCATAAGACAAAGGTAGATGATGCAGATGGTTACATAAGGGTGAGAGACTTGAAGAAGCTAGAGTTAATAAAACCTCCTCAGTTTGCACAAAAAAATTCTATGACTAGGTATTCCTCATTTTTCTATGGTTATTTTTATACCTATAATTAGTTTGCTCATATGGATAGTGAATGTAGGGTTATACCTAAAAGGAGAACAAACTTTTTAATCATAACTTCATTTATACCCTTGTTAGATGCAAATGTAATATTTTATAATTTCAATAATTTTGGTCGCATAGCTAAATAATCTAGAACAAACTTTGTAAGACCAAAGGTACAAATTAAAAATAAAGGCATGCCTCCTAGTGTGAACAAAGGTTCACAAGTATCTAAAAAGGGGGGAAATAAGACAAAAAAAAACTTGAGGATGTATGGAAAATGAAAGATTATAAAGTTTCACATTCTATGATTGGTCAAACTACACTCCATGCCAAGGAACAAATTTTGTGGATAATAGATAATGGTTGCTCAAAACACATGACTAGTGACAAGAACAAGTTCATCAAATTGAGTTAATGTAAGGAAGGATATATCATCTTTGGAGACAATATTGTAGTAAAATTCAATGATAAAATAACCTTGATCATAGATGGAAAATTGCCTACACATGATGTCCTTTATGTTTAAGGATTGAAACATAATCTTCTAAGTGTCATCAAAATGTGTGACAATGGATATAAGGTCATATTTAATGTATAAGGATGTAAGATAAGGAGATATAGAACATTAGTTTCAAAAGGAAAAATAATTGAAATCAATATTTATAATCTAAGTGAAGTGAATGGTAATATATATTTAATAGGAAATGTTGATGAGATTTAGTTATGGCATAGAAGAATGGGTCATGTCAACTTTGATAACCTAGTAAACGTGAGATCACATAAGTGTGTTAGACACATGCCTAAGATAACTAAATCTATAGACATTACTTGCAAGGAATGTCAGTAAAGAAAGAAAATAAGGGTCATATTTCAAAGAAAGGAGTATGCAATGACAAAGCCTTTAGAATTAGTTCAAACTGATCTTTATGGTCCTACTAGGACAAGAGGATATAAATTAAAAATATACTTCATTTGTTAATAGATGATTAATCAATAATGTCATGGGTAACCTTTTTGAAGTCTTAGGAATTTGAAAGATTCAAGATCTTTAGGGCCATGGTAGAGAATGAGATTGGACAAAAAATCAAATGCTTAAGATCTAATAGAAGTGGTGAATTCACCTCAAATGATTTCATAAAATATTATGAGAAACATGGAATCAAAATTAATTACTCTACAACAAGTACTCCATAGTAGAATGGAGTTGTTGAAAGAAAGAACAAAATAGTCAAGGAGATGGCTAGAAAAATGCTAAAAGAGGTAAATTTATCTAATGGATATTGGAGAAAATCAGTATAAACAATAGTATATACCTTGAATAGAGTTCAATTATGGGTAAATAGTGGGAAAAATACCTATGAACTATGGTTTGGAAGACCTACCTTTGTTAAGTATTTTAGAGTGTTTGGTATTGAATGTTACATCAATAGAAATGAAGATAACTTGGGAAGTTTTAAATAAAGATGTGATGAAGGAATATTTTTTGGTTATTCCACTCAAAAAAAAGTCTACATAAATTACAATAAAAGGCTACAAAATTTTTTATAGAATATCAATGTTAAGGTTGAAGAACGCTTGAAACATGTTAAACCTGATAGAGACATCAATGAAGAAGAATCAGAGTCTGAAAAGGAAGTAGTTAATGAAGAGCCTAAGGAAGTAAATGAAAAGCCACCTAGAATATTTGTTCAAAAGGATCATCCTATAGAGTAGATCATTGGTAATAAAAATAAAGGAGTTCAAACAAGGAGAAGAGTTTCAGTGAACAAGGAGCAAGTAAGTTTGTAATATCTTAAATTGAGCATCATAACTATGTTGAAGCTAGCAAGGATGAGAATTGGCTAAAAGCCATGGAAGAAGAACTAAGACAAATTTAAAAGAACAAAACTTGATAATTAGTTTCAAGTCCTTCAAATAAGAATGTAATAGGTAAAAAGTGGGTTTTTATAAATAAAATCAATGAGGATGGAACTTTCATAAGAAATAAGGCTAGATTAGTATGCAAAAGATATGCACAAGTTGAAGGCATATATTTTTAGAAAACATTTGCTCCAGTTGCTACCATAAGAATGTTTCTAGCATTCTCTATTTATTATAAATTCAAAGTCTATAAAATGGATGTTAAGTCTACTTTCTTAAATGGGAACTTAGAAGAGGAAGTCTACATAGAACAACCTGAAGGTTTTCATCTATTAGAAGAAAACTATTATGTTTGTAGACTAAAGAAAGCTCTATATGTTCTAAAAAAAACACCTAGAGCATGATATTCAAGATTGGACTGCTACATACAACAATAAGGATTCAATAAAGGTTATGTAGATAGCAATCTATACTTCAAATTAGAAGGTGAGCATATGTTAATTATTGTTGTATATGTAGACATTATCATTTTTGGTGGTAGTAAAAATAAAATGTGTAAATAATTTTCTATTCAAATGCAAAATGAGTTTTATATGTCTATGATTGGATAAATTTATTTCTTCCTTGGTTTCTAGATAGCACAAACTGATAAAGCGATATTTATATCTCAAACTAAATATGATAATGAAATGCTTAAGAATTTTGGAATGGAAGAAAACAAACCAATAGGTACTCCCATGATAATTGATTGTAAGTTGAGCAAAAAGGATGAGTCCTTTAATGCAAATTATACTCTGTATAAATCAATGATAGGCAACTTGTTATACCTAACTATAACAAGACCAGATATCATGAAAGTAGTGTGCAAGGTTGTAAGATTTCAAGATGCTTCCAAAGAATCACTTTTCAATGTAGTGAAAAGAATCTTTAGATATATCAAGATTAAAATTGACTATGGCCTATTGTATCTTATATATGAATATTTCACTTTAATAGCATATACAAATGTTGATTTGGTGGGAAGTGCAGATGATATAAGAAGCACTAGTGGTGGTGAATTTTTCCTTGGAAATAAACTTGTTTCATGGCTGAGCAAAAAGTAAGAGTCAGTTGCTCTCTCTATATAAAAAGAAAATTATGTTGTAGCAGTGGCATGTTTCACTCAAGTCTTGTGGATGAAGAAAATACTCAAAGACATCAAGGTACAATACAAATCACCTATCTCTATTCTTTGTGATAACTAAACTATTATTAATATATCAAAGAATCTAGTGATGTAATCTATATTTAAGCACGTATCAATCAAGTATCACTTATTAAGAGAAAAGGTTGCAGATCAAGAGCTCACAATGGAATATATGTCAACACAAGATCATGTTACATAAATATTCACCAAATCTCTTCCCAAGGAACAATTTGAGTTTTTGAGGTAGAAATTAGGAGTGGTTGCTCCTATATCACACTTAGTAACATAGCATAATTCTAGGGGGGGAAGATCACAAAAACTTTGTTAATCTTTGGAAGAAGAGAGATAAGGAAAGACAGGTATGCATATTTTTTGCAAATTTATAATGAGTTGATGGTTGCAAGTTCTCAGACAAACTCTTTTATCAGATAAAGGGGGGGAATTTAGACAAATAGTGAGGAAGTTAGAGTCCCTTTTCCATTTATGTCAAAGGGGGAGAAAAAGTGCCAATGATCTCTATAAAAGCTTTATGTTTATCAAAGAAGGAGCAAAGCATGTATCCAAGAAGTGTTTAGGAAAATGTTCCATTGCCTAAGAAGGAGAAAGTTTGGTATGAATAGATTTCATTCATGCTCATTATAATCCAACACAATTACAGTTAATGCTAGAGAAGGAGAAAAACATGTATTACAAGAACATAGCATTTATTTTGACATCACTGATAAAGGGGAAGATTGTTAGCAATATTGTTATCATTGATGTCAAAAGGGAGATAGTTAGCACTATGGATGTCATTGATGTTAAGAGAATTAGTAATAGACAAAATTAATGGATAGAAGAGCATGTTTTATAATTGCACAAGTTACAATATTGTCATATAAAGTTGTCATTATTTTACAAAGACTATTGTCAGATGTTTGTAGAGAAATTGATAGAAGATCCTTTATGGGTTTTTCAATCACTTCTCATAAATATGATCCATAGGTTTAGATGAAGATAAATGATCTAATAAATGATTTAGCTTTGCTCTCAGCCATTACTAAGGTTTCTCAATAAAACCCTATGGTTTTTAGTCATGGAATTTATAGGCACTTATATTTTTATGTTGACTTAATATAGGTAGGAATTAGTCACTTCAGTTGTAATTTAAGCCTTCATCATCATTGTGTAGCCAACCCCTTCAACCTAGTGATTATCAGTTTAGAGAAATGATCAAAGACTTTAATATTCATAAGTCCTCAACTTAATATTTATTTGAGTTTTATCAATGTTGAATGCTTAATCACATGATGAAGATCCAATGATGTCCATCAAAGTTAATAAGTCAAAGAACTTGAAAATGAATTTGTTGATGACAAGTGTCATGATTGTGGAGCTTGAGTAGTAGATATATGATATGATTCAAAGTCAAATAGTCAATGATCAATGCAAAGGTGCCAAGTGTCTCAATAGTAAAAACTAAGAGTAATGTTTAGGAGGTACACAATGATTCTAAATGTCATAAGTGTGAGGAGTGATAATGTACATAAGGCACATGAGGGTGCCAATTTTCACAAGTGTAGGCACTAAAAATAATGTGTAAAAGTCATATGAGAGTGCCAATTGTCTTAATCTCATGAGATTGAGACAAATATCAACAACTGTGACTTAAATTTGAAGTTTTAAAGTTTGGAAACTCGAAAGGATATAATGGAGAGTGTGAACTCGATATAATGATTGCATTTTAAAGTTAGGACAATTGAATGAGGATCATTGGATCATGGTGTGAAACTAAAAATAAATGGTCATTATTTAAATAAATATTCATCTTAATGGTTAAGTGATAGAACACTTAGGTAATCTATATTATATGACATAAAGAATGATATAGATCAATGTGATCGATCTAAATTGTGTAATATGACATATTCATCAAAATTAGAGATTTATATATGCTAAATATAATAAAAGATAGAGAATCATGGTGATGGTGTGTGAATTAAAGAAGTGGGAGACTTATCATTAAATAAAGATGAACTGAGTCTAGAAATGGATCATGATGTGTTAATGAGTAAGTGTGAACATAGAGAAGATGTGAGACCTAGATCTAGTGCATATATATGTCATTTAGGATACACACTAAGTGTTAAAGTGAGAATATAGAAAAATATAGAGGCATAGAGGGAGAGAGGTAGATAGGTATAAAAAGAAGTGTAGAGTATGTGAAAATACAGAATAAGTTTATAACATAGAACTAGATTCATTTTTTAATTAATTTTATAATCTGGAGTTGTAGCTCCATAATAGATTTGATTGATAGGAGCCATCATAAGAGCTGAGTTGGTGCTTAGTTAGGTAGTAGTTGTTTCATTAGAGTAGGTTCTCTTAAATTAGGGGATTTTTGTCTCCTTAGGTTTGGTACCCTTAAATATTTTAATCAATGAGGTTTTGATTGTGAGGCTAGATTAGAAAAGTAAATTCTAGTAGCTATTCTCACCATGGTTTTTCTCATATTGGATTTTACATATACACTAAGTTTTATGCCTATTTATGTGTGTGATCTCTGCATATACTTTTTATTTTATATTAAAAGTATTAAAAGACTAAAATTAATCAATCTACTGATTCACCCCCCTCTCAATATATAGTTGTGTTCCAAGAGTTGGAAGGAATATGGTGAGTTCTACAAGTGATTTCCACATTTATTTGTTTGGTTTGATACTTTATACTATGTTTTTTTTCTAGTAACCAATGTTTCTAATTTTGAACTTATGTTTGAATAAGAGTCATTTAGTATGATGACTAGCTTTAAGGGGAAGGATGTTACATCTTGATTCCTCGCTAAGCAAACTTACTTTATTATCCATGAATATTTATAGTTGATGAATTTGATTTAAATATTTGTAACTAAGCTTTGAGATATATGTTATTATGAGGTAATTGGATATTTCTTAGGTTACATGATTACATTGATATGAGTTATCTATAGTGTATATTTTTATATTATGATCATTTTGATTTTTCATTTCAGTTATATTTTGTGATGTATGCGCATCATGATGTTATGGTCTAACTATCTACTTGTTGTGAATTTGATGCAAGAAAAATTATCCCTCTGAGTGTGAAGGAAGGAGAGAATCATTGGAGATGGTAACATAGATGGAGTTGTTGGGGTATGATAGACAAACTAACTATAAACTTGCACACACTACATTAGCTAGTACATGTTAGATCCATAGTGGAATGCTTAGCATAGTGTGTTTTCACATCATTTACATTAGATAGTTGTTTATAAATGGTTGATAACATAATTTAAATGGTTATTTATATTTCATCTTGCATGATTTGCATAATTAGATTAAATTTGAGCTTATTGATTTATAAAATTATTATTAAATCATCATGACATTTGAGATGCTAATTTAATTAGTGAAATTATTGTTTATTGTAATTAGTATAAAATATGATAATTGACATTTAAGAGGAAAAAATAGGAAAAAGTAAAAAGGAAGGAAAATTTAAAAAATAAATAAAGAGATATAAATGTTTAAATTTAATAAAAACAAAAAAAGACTTTGATAAAAATAAATAAAATAAAAATGAAAAAACTAAAAAAAAAAGAAATGGTACGCCCTTTCTAATCAGAGGAGAATAAGGATTTATAAAAATGATAGATTCAAATAGAATGGAGTGAGATGAAGCATATAGAGGAGAATAAGGAGAGTGTGGAAGATATTGGAGGAGAATAAAAGGAGAGAACATAAGAAAGGGGAATATATCTTCAGTATTAAGAAAATCTAGGTCAGAGTTTGAGAGATAGGTAATGTATTTAATTTATGTTTATTTTCATATGGTGTAGACTGTGCGATGAAAAAACCTGCATACATGATGATAGTCAACCATTTTTCACAGAGTTATAATAGTATATAATATGTATACTAGGAATTATAGCGTAAAGACCAATGCAAACTAGAAACCTCAAACTATGCATATGTATAGAGGCATAAATTTGTATATAATATATATTTATGTGACCAATTGGTGTGTGTGTGTGTGTGTGTGTGTCTATATATATATATATATATATATATATATATATATATATATATATATATATATATATATATATATATATATATATATATAAGCTAAATCATAATAACTAAATTTCCTTATATAATAAACTAAGAATTGATATAACAAAACTATGTTAATTATTGCACTGTCAAAACTATATAGTGATCTGCATTTATGAGTAAACTATTTTGATTGAATCCATACACTTGTTTTAGTATTTATTGCCTTTAAATATAAGGCATATATGTTGATACAAGTTAGAAAACAATGATTTAGTCTTAATCATTTATATGCAGCAATTTAGAATGGATAGTATGAAACTTGTATTAAACGCACAATGACTCATATAAAAGATTAACAAGATCTGTCAAACCAAACAATCTCTTGAATAAATATTATGGTATAAGGGAAATTGATTTTTTAGCAAATTGAAGTTATAAAATGAATTTCACATAGAATAAACAATGACTTGTTTAAATCTATTGTATGCAATGATATTCTAGTTAAAACTATCAAATTGTTTATAAATGGAAAGCTACATATAGATAGAAGTCTATATATAGATATATGCAAAAATATAAATTATATAAAATATAGTTGGAGGAGTATAGATTATCATGGAATGGTTGAATGAACCTTTGGAATGAATTGAAAACATGTTTTAGACAAGTCCTTAACTTGACTATCAAAATCTATAGATCGATTGTGGAAGTATGTAGCTATCTACCATGTTTTGTTGAATGCCTGAAAAATTCTAGAGCTTTGATAGAATGATAGGTTGGTGACTAATTCCCTTCCTTATCTTCATGGGATCATATCAAGACTTTTATCTAGACACTATAATAAATGTACATATCAAAAATAGAGGACTAAACATGCAAATAGTTAGAATATTATGTAAAGAATGCTAACTCATACTCACATTAGCTTAAAGAGACCAAAGCATTTATATTCTACCTTAGAATAGTTATAATCCCTAAGACTTCATGCAATTCTCAAGTTAAATGGCATATTAATAATTGTGAAGGATGATATATTATGGTTATAATGAGTCGTAGTGTGGACTCATCATTAAGGACTTATAATCTATAAGATATATTAATAAAAATCTCACATAATGACTTATGTATTATCATGTAGTTTATAAAAATGAGTATGTTTCTTTATTTTGTTATATGTATAGTTATAATATATCAAAAACCTAAAATATATTTTAATAAATCATGTGATGCATATATAACTCAACATAGTCTCTCATTATGTTATGATAAAATTATGATATGTATGAGATAAATTATCATAGTAGTATGTGAAATAAAATACATATTATAGAAATATTATTATAATAATCTATGTATTCGTGAATAGTATACTTAAAAATAATATAGGTAAATCTATGCCTAATTATCTTATACTTTCACATAGGGGTGTGTATTTCTAATTATAGTTCCATTGGTGGTTGAAAACTATATTATAGATTTTTGTATAATAGAATATTATTTATGTGTGAATACAACTCCGTGAAAGTATAAAAAATGATAAAATGAAATATTATATGTTTCATTATTTGAACACAATCTTATGCTTTCATTGATGTATAACTATGTTATTATGATTACTCATGGTATTAGTAGTTGTACTTAAGAATAATAGACTATGATAATATGGGTTATCATATGGTGTAGTATATTTGGAAACTACTTATAGTAATTAGAAATTTCATTTAGATGTATATTATACCTAGATGGTATAAACTATAATTATTATTTCTATTATTTATGTCATAGATAATATTGTGAGATTCATTCATACGTTTGGTGGGATAAATGTATGCATTTAAATTATTCTTATTCTTAGCATGTTATCTGATTGTTAGTAGGATGTAATCTATATGAATCTATTAGTTATACTATGTTAACCAAATATCTCATTGTTGATACTGAGTAAGTAGTGAGATGGATTTCACTAGTTTACTAGCATCACAATGCTAGATGAAGGTGATCTGATCAAGTGGTGTATATGAATTCTGACTAAAATTAAGATCATTAATTATTGAATTTTTTTTCTAAAGTAATGTTTAGTGAGAAATTGTCATTTCATGAGTATTATTTACATGTTTATGTGATATCTTGAGTAGAATGGGTTTCTATCATACACTACATGTTTAATTTTACAAATAATACAACACATAGGTACTAGTTTATCTCTCCAAATTCTTGTGCCATCACTATCTACTCATCCATTAAAACAGGGAATTTTCTTATGGAATTAGTGTAAGAGATTGTTTTTCCATGGTTGGTGTGTAAAAGAACTTGGATTATGATCTCCCTCCCTATAATTGTACTACTTTTGAGATGATGCTTGAGATTACCATAAATACTAGAGTCTGGGGAACTTATGCTCTAGGGAATCATGTATCTTATATATGTACATTGTATTATATTTATCATTAAAACCTTATCATGATGACTTATAATTAATTACTTATTGTACATTTAAAGTAGTGGTTATAGGCATGTATCAGTTGTGGTTGGTTAATTTTAATTACTTTTTATATTCATATTATGATGTGTTTCTTATGATGATAGAGATTGATGATATATGGTGTAGTATGCTTCATTTACAATTATCACACAAAGATTATTTTATATAATCTTTGATTATATTCTCATGGTGTAATATATTTAAAGTATATGTGTTTAAATTAAAAAAATAATATATGTATTTCTAGGTTGATCCAATGGGGATGTTACAAAGACTTAAGGGCTTAACTTTGTTTTCAGTGACCATAATCACTGTGTAATCTGGGTATAACCAATAATCACCCTTTTGTGCCAATGAATCTATATTCATTTGGATACCCTAGGTAGTGGGGATTCATAATTTTCCTACCATACATATGAATACATATCCTTTACAATGCGAGTGATGTTCTTGATAAATGTGTCTATGTGCATAAATGAATAATAATTACAAATGAATTTTTTAATGCAGTTTAGAGTTGGATCATAGAGTGACCCATAGTGCACATATACCATTCCCATCACAAGATCCAAGAGTTATTACATCATATAAAAGTGGCCACTAGTAGGACACTTATCTTTATGTAAAACCTATTCTCTTAGCTTAACATTGATTATCTCCCCCAAGGCAAAGGTCAAGATAGAATTCATCATCATATCCAATAATAGAACCCATTCTAGGTGAACAAGATAGATGCTATGTAAACCATATAGTCTATTTATAAGTTTCATCCTAATTTAAACCCCCATCTTAAACTTGATGATAGGTAAGGGGTCTTTATCCTTTGGAATGATAATCTCCCTAGGGATAAGCCACTTGATCAATGTTTTGTTAACTAAACTGTTTCTTTCCATCTTACCACCCTATGCAAATCATAAGTGTCATATGTAATTAGAAAATATAAATACCTTTGGAATGTATCTCCTAATATGTAGGCCATGATGGTCTTATGTTCTAAATGGTGCAAGTAATTGTACCCCACTATCTTGCTAGTAAAGAAGAGATCTCACAACAGGTCTATGCATGACATCACTTCAATCTTGCCCACCATGAAATTTAGTCCTTGTTGTTTAATTAGAAGTATATCTACCACCAATTAATTTTTTTATGGTGTTATGATTTTATCCTGAGTGTTGACATCTACTACATCAATGGTATCCTACAGATTTTAATAATTGGTGTATTGATCATTGAAAATGGTGGAGTCTAAAGTAGTATCCATGTATTCAGTGGAATCCTTGATTTATAACATAGATGGTGTACAAGATACTCTAAATTTTTTGTGTAAAGAGGCCATGGTTAATTTATTAGTATTGGTTTTATGACTTTGATAGCTTGACTTTACTAGATTCACTTTTATGATTCACATGCAAGTCACAAGGGCTTATTTGTAAGGTAGTAATTTAGCTTAAAGTTAATTTATGATGAATGATTATGATTATGGTCTCAATTGATTGATATATATTTAGAATTTAAATCCAATTCATGCACCAATGATTTCTAATGTATATGAATTCTCTTCACTTGTGTAATTAGAATTTCAACACTTTATTTGGTGGGTATACCATGTCACTATTTTTGGTGGGTATGCTACTTTAAGTCTTGTTATTTTGATTTATTATATCTACCAAATAGTATTTTAATATTTAGGGATGGAATTTAGTTTTGTTATCCAACTAACCAATTCTCATGAATAGGGGATTCCAAACACAAAGTCTAAAGAAAAATCTCAATGGCCAAACTCATTTGCATCAAAGTGCCAGTCATAAGTACTGGAAAGAAATTCCAAACATTTTTTCCAAAGATAAAAATATCAAAGATCTAATTTCTGACCTCCAATTCTAAATCATAAATTATGACATTATTTATTAAAGGTTAAACTCCTAAACATAAATCCCAAACATAAAAGGCAAGACCAAATAGTAGTAGGGAAAAAATCTGCCAAGTAAATGCAAAACATAAAAGCCGAAGACCAAATAGTAGTAGGGAAAAGATTTGCTAAGTAAATGCAAAACATAAAAGATAAAGACCAAATTTACAAATAAAAATAAACTACAAATAAAAACTAAAATAAATAGCTATGAAAAGCAAATACTTAATTGACAACTTGTCGAAGAACTAATTTTAGAACACTTCTACCAAGGACCAAGTTGAATCAAACAAAAAATCTTGAATGATTTTACCTAACAAAAACATTTAAAGACTTGAACTGAATACCAAATAGTGAAGGAAAAAATAGAGGATTTTTAAAAAGTCTAATTGCAAACAAAATTACCAAACACTTTGGTTGAATACCAAATTCTAAAGATTGAAATGTGTATGTCCCAAGAAAAAACTATGTTGATGCAAAAATTCCAAAAGAGATTAATAAGCTAGTCAAAAATGAAAATTACATTCACTTGTATTTCCCAGATGGTAAAATTTATATGTAACATGTAATAGTTCTTATAATGAAAAGACCTTAGAAATAAGGCTTGGACTTCTTTAAGGCATAGTGGGTCCCTATTCTAAAAAAAATAGAGGTATGATGAGTATAATTAAACCCTTGAAGGTAATACAAGACCCTTCAAGGTATCTCCTAAGAGATACCTTTCAAACATGCCTAAGGGTAAATTTAAAGGTATTAAAATGCCCTTCAAGGTATCTCCTACGAGATACCTTGAAAGAAAATATCAATCATGTGTATATTCAAGGTATCTACTAGGAGACCCCTTGAAGGTACTACAAGAACCTTCAAGGTATCTCCTTACCTTTAAGGACCTTGTAGTACCTACAAGGGTATCCTAATGTATTTTTAAAATATGTCTTCCATTAATTTATGTTGAGGTATTACTTCCTCCCAAATTCTAAATTATTTTAAAAATATCTTATAACATAAATAGTCACTAAGATCTATCAACTAGAAATCTTATGACACATTATTTATTAATAGAACTTAATTAGCTCAAAACATAACATTTAAAAATGATATTGCATATATCAAATAGATAATATACCAGATCAATGAAAATAAATGGAAGATACCAACATACAAAAAAAACTTATAGAATAATATGGAAGATACCTTAAAACTCTTGGGCTCACCACAGAGGTTCAAATCACATACATGATCCCAAAATATAAGTAGCTAATCATTTTCCATGATTTTGCTAAAAACCCCCATTGATCAATATTATTTTATATACTATTAAAATATACATGGTTGAATGTTGATTTAATTAGTTATTTTTCTCTATTAGGCTATTCTTCTCTTATGCATGTTTGAAAGGTATTTCCAAGGAGAAATATTCAAAGTAAGATGAAATGGAGATTGAAGTATGTAGTATATTATATTAAAAGCTATTTTTTTTGGATTGACATAAATAATGTCATTAAAAAATGTGTTATACATTACCTTTTTAACATTTTTAGGTTTAAAAATATGTCCATGTTTATGTTATAGTATAAATAGAGATTTATCTCCTACATATAGGTATAAATCAAACTAATTTTATAAATAACCTTATTAACAAATTTTCTCATGTCTTTTTCAAATATCCTAGCTGAAAAATCATGCATCAATGGATTTCCAATGTGGAGACTATGTTTCACTCATAAATAATAGTAAGGTCATTCGTGAAGGAAAAATACACAAAGCACTAGGTCCAGATGTTAACTCTTTGGAATCCATGAATCTCACTTCCACATTCCACAATGAGGAAATACATATTGAATGTGTAAGTGTTAATATGACAAAATATTTTGATTTGAATCTACCAATTCCATTTCTTAGTGATTTTATGGATAATTTGAGGGATGTAGTTGACAATTATACTATATGGAGCATAAGAATAATGCAACACATCACATAAAAGTTTTGTATAGAGGATGACATGGAAGAAGGACAAAATAATTATGTTTAGTTTTGAATATAAAACCATTACAATAATAAAACCCTAGCTTGGATTCATTGGTTCAATATATTGATGACCCTACCACATTACATAGCCTAGGAAAAAATTTATTTGGAAAAGCATACCTTTGTTGCATACAATGTACAAATTTTGCAAATGATGAAAAAATTACTTTTGGTTATGTTGAATTTACACAACCATGAGAGATTTTTTGTTGCATTCCTATCCCAATGTTAGAAAATGAATTAGGAATTTAAATAAGTCATGTTCTACAACATTTTGAGATATGCAGTATAGAGATAATTGAAACATCTATCATTAGTTGACCTTCAAACAAGATAGTGGACATGGAATGTAGAGCAATCAATTTACCATACATGACACCAAATGAGAAATAAATTGGAAATATTTGGGATGTTTTGGATGCTTAAGTCATTCCTTGCATGACATTCCTAAAGAAAAGGCATCCACAAAATTAACCTGTGCCTACAACTACTTAGGATGAAAAATAAATTAGCTAAGCACTTCACTCATCCAAGTAGAGTTTGATGAAAGCATAGAAAGTGAGATTACAAAAGTGTATGCAGATAAATGTTGTACTAAATAATGTTTTCAACTAGGATTTTCATTTGAGATACTAAAATCTATAAGGATAAAGTTAATTGATTCCACCATAACAAATAGGAGGAAACATGTCTTGGATTCCCTTTCTGTTGGTTTGTTTAAGAAAAATAAAAACAAAACTACCATTGATTTTTAGGGTACTAAGATATTTTTGGAAGCTTAAAATATATGGATTAAATAGAAGTAGATTTTTTAACATTCAAGATTCTCACAAAAATGGGGAATGAAATGCACTCCATGTAGGGAAATTTTGACAAAATACACTAAAGAAGATGATGGTAGCTAAAGATTTATTGGAACAAATAGTGGACGATTTTATAGATTTTTCTCCAAGACTTACATGCTAGGTAGATATAGGTGGCTCACAAGAATATGTTTGAAATCTTCCAACATCTTTCACTCAATAATTTATGAGGTGTCACATTAAATCACAACTAGAAAATATGGAATATGATCCAATATCCCAACCAAAATTTAATAGCATTTGGATAAATAATTTTCATGATGTGACCATTTCCAAGTTTGATGTCTTTGCTAGATGCAAAACATGTATCTTGTTGAATCAAAAAAAATTCTTTGGGTCCCTATCTATAAATCAAGAATATTGTATCAATCAAGAATTCATGCTACACTCAAATCAAATACTTTATGAAAGACAAATATATTACACACATAAATGAATGTCAAAAAAATACTCTAAATAATGCCTCAGTGTCATTCATGACAAGGTGGAACATTAAAAATAATTTGTGCCAAGGATAATGATAAAAAAAGAAGTTATCAACAAAATAGTAGAGTTATCGATGGTAGGTATTATACCACATGGTCATGGTGAAGGTGGATATGGTCATTTTTTTACCATATGTTCTTAGAGGGGTTTAATTTATGATCACTTCATTGAACAAGTGCTTCAAGGATATGGAAACAAAAATGTCAGATACTTATGGATCTTTATTATCTAAACCTAGATCCTTAAAATATCCATTATATGATGCAATTTTTTCTAATAATTATTAACTTTAATGTAATAAATACATAGAATAATAACAATCAATTGGTGCTTTCAAAAAACTTCCTTCTAGATTATACCTTCAACTGGACAACTATTTTTGGGACAATAATAATAGGTGTTTCCTTCCATCCATAATTATATCTAAAAAAATGTCTAACCTTATACAGAACTAAATGTAATTATATTGTATTTACAAATTCAAAAAATCATGTTTTCTTGTATAGGTTTGTGTTTCAATATTTATCTCTCCTTGTTTAGAAAGGTATTTTACTTGATATTGAGGTTGGATTTCTCCCAATAGGACATACCCGTGAGGACATCAATGACACATTTGGAAACCTATCTGAATGTATAAAGATAAAAGATGTATTAAGTGTGGTAGAGATGATGGATAGTTATAGGACATGTGAAATACAATAAACTTCATGCCATATTTGATTGAATAAGTAATTAATTTCAAATACTATGTTAATAGCTACCAGTTGAAGGTAAGAAATGAAATAGTAGGCTTGATAAAAAGTCAATATTTTTTCCTATGCATGGAGCAAGGTCAGCCTATTATGCATTAAAAAAACTCTATAATAAATATAAATTGGTCATTTCTACCCCTTCTCCCCCCCCAAATTACATTATTGGGAACAAAATAAATGGTGAGCCAAATGTTCTAGAAGGTAATTCGATGAAAATATTTTTCAAAGACTTGAGAAATAGAGAAACATTGAAAGATTCCATTGTTATAAAATTATAAGATATAAGTAAAAAAATAATGAAAAAGAAATTAAATATAAATTTATTAAGTATGTGCAACAATTCAATAAATTTGGTTTGATCGGAAATAGTGAGTGTAAGGATCTAGCATATTACTTCCAAAATATCCATGACATTTTGAAAAAAATACATGTTCCCTTTTGAAGTTGAATGTAAAGTAAATGTTTGCCCTAGAATTCACTATGGCATACCCATGCATAGTGATATGCATAAAATGGTTCATGATGTGACCCTTGATTTTGGAGTGGCATCTATAGATACATATGTTATTCCAAGAAGCAAAAAAACAAAAATTACATTTGATCCACCTCAAGATGAGAAAATCAGAGATATGTTATTTATTAGGCTTAGAAATTATATAGGAGTGAATGACACAGTATGAGTTGTTATAGTTGAAAACATTATTGAGATGCTACAAACAAATGGAGATATAGAATAAAGGGTCAATGTTACTTTTTTCATCCTAGTTCATGTAAGAAAAAAAGATGTAGAAGCAGTAGAAATTTATTTAGGTTATTTGGAAAATAAATGGAAGCCAAACCCAAATGACACCTCTTTACCATCCATTCTTATAGATAATATCATCTATGCTTAGAAACTAAATAATAATTGGAGAGTTCAACTATTTACTATCAATGATTTTTTTAAACTTGTTGTAATAGACTATTTAAATGCATCATCACATTAGGCACTATAAAAAATATTGATAAAGGATTAGGAGATATTATTTTATTTCATGACATTTGAAAATTTGAAATGGTGTTTCTTTAATTTTGGGAGAAGAAATATGAATGTTTTTTTTTCAAAATTTAGTGCATTTTTTTAAAATTTAAAATATTTTATTGGACTCACTTAGGAGATGCCTTATTGTTTTATTTAATTTTTTAGAGTTTTTATAGTCTTATTTTGTGGCTTTTATCTAAAACCTTCCTATTGTGGCAACTGTGTATCAGTAATCCTTATTTTGCCTCATTGTTTTGTTATTTTATTTTCTAATATGACAAATTTAGTATTTGATAACTGTGCATCTTCAAAATGTCTTAGGCATTTGATTTTTAGAACATTCATTTCACATTTTGAGTATTTTAAAATGATCCTCAGATTTTATGTATTCCAAATAGTAAGTTCACATTTCATGAATCATGAAAAGTTTTTTGGATCTTTGATTTTTAAAATTACACTTCACTTTTTGCATCTTTCAAAATGGTCTTCAAAATTTGCACATCGGAATTTACTCTTTGGCATTTTTGCATTTAAAAATACACTTAGAGATTATCATGTTTGTGAAATGGTCTTCAAATTTTACACCTCAGAATGTGGGAGACTATATAAACATTCAGGAGGTGCCCAGTGACCCAATCATTCATAATCATGCCATTTATCATAATATCATGGAATCTCTCATGAAAATCAAAGTTAGCATGGGTGAACCTGGCCTAATTTTTTGAGTGATCAACACATGGCCTATGCACAATATGGAATAGAATTTGATGGTTGTGGGGACATCACATGAAGATTAAATAAAAAGTTCATGATCTAATTAGCTTCTAACACATGGCATCCCAATCATCCCATGTGACCTAATAAAATTAATTGCTTGAATTCTCAATTGATGTATGAATTAATTTTTCTTATGAGATAAACTACCTAGAATTATTATCTAAAAATACATAGTTTATGAACTAGTTTGAATAGCTGTATAAATTAAATTAAAGGTAAAAATACCATAGGACTTATAATGTCATGATCTAACTATTTTCACACTTAGATGTGATTTATTTGTAATAAGTTCAACAAATTCTTCATAAGTCCAAGTAATTCTTGATAAAGCCCAATTTAGTTCTGATAGTTTTCAAAATTTGGACTACTAATTATTTATAATATTTTTAAATAATTTGGACTTATTAAAATGCATTACATAGATGTGATTTATTTATAATATGTCTAATTAAATCTTAATATAGTCAAATTTATTTCTAATAGATTTCAAAATTTTGATTAATAATTATTTATGATTATTTTAAATAATTTGGAATTATTATAAATACATTAGATAGATGTGATTTATTTGTAATAAGTCCAACTAATTCTTGAAAAGTATAATTAATTCTTGATAGAGTCTAATTTATTTTTGATAGTATTAAAAAAATGGACTATTAATTATTTATTATCTTTTTAAATAATTTAGACTTATTAAAAATACATTAAATAGATATGATTTATTTGTAATAAGTCCAGCTAAATCTTGATACAATCCATTTTATTTTTGATAGTTCTCAGTAATTTGGACTATTGATAAGCCTCATATTATCTAAAATATTCCTTGTAAGTATAATGTGTATAATAATAAATGTAAGATATGCCTCATGTTATTCATGCTGAATACATTTCATCATTGGTAGAGGAGTGATTATTAACTAAAGCCTCAACAAAATTTGAGGTAGGAGGTTGACAAGTAGTTGGATGGTCTAGAAGTGGATATTTATAGAAGGCAATGTGAGAATTATCCTAGTTAAGAGAATAATACTAAACTTTGGAATCATGGGATTTAATTACCTTATCATAGTCTTATTTATGTCCATATATTATTGTTTTGTGATTAAAGTTGGGAGCAATGAGATATTAAAGAGAAATTTTCCAGAGTTGACTACATTTTTCATGGGAATTTCCTCAAATTGCATAATACCAATAAAACATTTGGGATCATACCGATTTTTCATAGGGAGAGAAGGATCAATTTCTCTAGTTAAAGCTTTAGGAATGTGTTTTTTTAATTTTAGGTAGGGAAAGATTCTTATGAACATCGACATTTTTCACATATGACAATGAAGAGGGATGAGGTTAGAAGAGACTACCAATGAAAGTTTTGGAAAGATTCACTTTGTTAGATCCACTAGGAAGGATAGCATGTATGGTGTGTGTAACATAATAGATGTTTATAACACCATAATTTAAAACATGTTTTTTTTAGACTTCATAAGTATTTAATTTCATGATGTAGGTTGGGAAGGATCAATTTTTTTATGAAGAAGTCTTTACATTTTTATTGATTAAGGGATTACTTCAAAGATTTTTTAAAGAAAAAACTAACACAATATTGGACTTTATGATGGAGAGTGTTAATAAAAAAGTGTAATAAGTTGTATTATGGCATGTTGTGTACATATTTGTTAGATATGTCTTTCTAATTCTTAGTGAATACTTGAGAGGTTTCATATTATACCTATTTTCAATCAATGAAGTGAGTTAGGATATTTTCAAGATAGTCATTAATCTAAAATTTAGTAACCAATGCATTAACTAAATCTTCTAAACATGATATGGATTCATAATTAAGTTTATTATACCGATATAAACAATCCATTGAAAAGGTTTTGGCTAGAATTTTGATATCTACAAATGTGTTTAGTTTAATTAACTCTTTGTAAAGATTATAAAAATCTTTCATATGTAAGTTAGCATCATTGGATCCATTATAGGTGATAGTGGTAGTGATACCACATATGTTTATGTTTACAATTTGAGAAACTAATGGTTCATTTTGAATATTCTTGATTACTTTGTTAAGAAGTGGGGTTTATGGAATAAGATTACCATGTGCATCTTCGGGGGGTGGGGGGGAGGGGGGGATAAGATAATTTGAGTGTTGTACTCCCCATTGAGGTTTTTAATGATGATTTTACAGTTTGAAGAATTGATTATGCTTTTTCATCATTTAATTGGGATTGTTAATTTAGGAAATAGTCATGGTTTGCAACAATATTTTATTAGTATTAATATCTTATTGCTAGAATATGTAACTTGAGATGTACTAGTGCTAGCATTAATATGATTGTTAATATGGGCACTTTGAGTTGGCCCACTAAAATAATGATCTACCATGTTAGTATCAATACTAATGTAGATAGTCCATTTTTATCACTTTTATGTCAAAATTGTAAAGTGGAATGACTGCCTATAATTTACAAAATCTAGTTTGAATTCATCTATTCATCTAATATATGAGTTTGAATTCACCTTGGGGCATCTCTAGGTGGGATAATTAACCATATTAAGTATGTTACATTATAATTTTATTCATTTTATCTAGTCAATTATTATACTCTGATCAATTCACTAATTCTTTTTCATTGATAAATTAATATAATTAATTACCCTTATCTAAATCATTCTTATAATAAAATTTACCACAATCTATTAAATAAATTGATCTTTAATTAATTGAATTAATCATTATTATAATTACAATTATATGAAAATGGAATTATAATTTCATTTCCATTATTATTTATTTCTTTTATTTTCCTTCTAAAGGGCATCTTTATTCAAGAAAAAATATATAGATCCTATGTAATATTCTCTTGGGAGCTCACTAATTACTAAGTTATTTAATATGAAGGATAATTATCCACCCTTCATCTTGGAGACAATATGAAGGGAACACAATGAATCTTGTTAGATTTTATATGGGAACATTATCAAACCTTAATCTTGAAAACAAGATGAAGGGACTACATTAATTTCCCATGTGATTTCATGGGAATTATTATCCATCCTTCATCTTGAAAATAAGATGAAGTGCCCACATTGGCTCTTATAAGGATATTTTGAAGAGAATAATCCACCCTCCATCATGTATGAAGGATGTAGATATCATATTAATTCCATTTTGATATTTTAAAGATCCATTCTCAACCCTTGATCTTGGGAAAGATGAAGGGCTCATGTTATCAATCCATGTGTTGATCCATGTGCCTTGTTGAGGATGCATTTATAACCATATATATTAGAATAAAGATGATGGGTTATCATTGATTATTAATTTATAAAAATAGTAAAATTACATTTTTAATTTAACATGTTCAAGAATCATAGTGAATCCCTTGTCAAGCATTATTTTTATTATTAAAGTTTGGCATTGATGTTGTCATTAATGTCAAAGGTTCTTAAGAAAGGTGTTCATGAGGTCATTAAAGAAATTTATTATTTAATAGCATCATTTAAAGGTATTAAATTGTCTAAGGATAATGTAATACATGTGATCAAGGTATAAGAACATCAATAAGTATTTCAAGGTCAGTTTTTAAGTTTCAAAAGCTTGAAAAGCCTAGTCATGACACTGGTCATTGCATAAAGAGACCTTATAGGAAGGTATGATCTTGGTGGATTAGTGAGTTCAATGTAAAAATTCATAATATTATGTATGAGGTTGTTTTATCATGAATATAAGGCATTTTAACACTCATAAGAGTCCAAGAGTGAGCCTATAAAGATAGGACAGATAGGCCTAGTATGCAACTAGACCACTTCTAGACCTTATATGACCTAATGATGTGTCAATAGGATTTGTCAAGACATATGAAGGATGAAAAGAATATTTTTATCATGATATAGGTTGCTTGAGTTTGTATATGAGTTTTTTATATCTTTTATAATGGCGAGAAGGTCAGTTTGAAGGCCTAATGTGAATTACAGGTCAAGGCCAAGAGAACAAAGAGAGAGCATGGCCAAATGGTGAAATTATATTTTAAAGGATAATATGGAAATATAAGAATTCAAAAAAGTGTGTACTATTTTTTTAATCATTTTGACCAAATTTTAGGTTAAAATTTTAAGTTTAAGGCAAGAAATAGTGTTTTAAGGTCTCTCATGTGCATAAATTGAAGGGTTCTCAACTCAAGAAGAAATTTCAAGTGTTCATTGGAATGTTTTACCTATACATGGGAAATTGAGTTGTTAAGGAGAGATGGGGAAGGGTCATATATAAGGTCTCAAAGCATTATTTTTGAAAATTAAGGGCAATCCTTTGTGAACAATCGTTAACACCAAAAATAGTGTTAACCCTCTCTAAAACCCTAACACTGAACCAATGTGAAAGATCTTGTTAAGAATAGCCTAGAATGGATTTTTATGGAAATATAAGTTATTTTAGGTTGTATTCAACTCTCCCAGGCACCTCTAGGTGTAATTGGTTTCTTAGGTAAGTGAGTGGACCCTACAAGAAAAGCTTTATTTCTCAAAGTTTTGATGTAGCAATCAGAGTTGACCAAGTCAAAATTGTTAAATAGATGAAGGATAAATATTTATACTTGTATTTGATTTCCATGGTAGATTATGAGAAGGTTATAAACCTTAGGTATGATAAACTAGTTATGCAAATTGATCGATTGTTAAAAGTCCTAATAGTGCAAACAATGAGAAAACCAGGTAGAAGTGAGAAAGTGATTAGGGATGTGTTATCATGGATTAGGGATAAATAAAAGTGAATGGATATGTTTTTAAAGTCCATTAATACATTTTAATTTTGTAATTTTGTTTTGGATATCAATGAATATGATGAAAATGTTTCTCATAAGTTGACCTATCTAGTTTAGATGAGATATTGATGTACAAGACTATGAGATTGGTCTGCAAGACCAATATTTCCATTTGACCATATTATATTTTCATGTGAGAATGGTCAAATGATACCATAGGATCATATAAATTATTTGGAAGTATTTTAAAGTGGTTTTACATGTGTTTTAGGTCATTATTTCCATGATTATGTTTTAATTCTAGCTGGTAGTTCTGAGTGGGCTACTTGTAGAGAAGGGTTTGAGTCCTTTTTCCTTGTGTAATAAAGTATAATAAACATGGTTAGGTTATTGACGTATTGAAGGTTGTGTGTGTGTGTGTGTGTGTGTGTGTGTGTGTGTGTGTGTGTGTGTGTGTTTACCATGATTTTTTGATAAAATTATGATTTTGATTCAATTGTTCAAGATAGACTTTTTGGGTATGCATAGTCTTAATTGTCAATAGTGTTAATGGTGTGCTTCAAGTTGTGGTTGGTGATAAAATGTGTAATGGACCTAATATGAAATTTTTAGGGGTATATTTGAGTGACATATTATATTTTATTTCTATTTGAGGAGTTTTAAAGTGTTCCAAGGATTTCAAAAGGTAACATGTGCTAATGAAGGATTTATTAAATTATGTCTCCTTAAGTCCTAAAAGGGGGTTTTGGGTCCTATATATTATGCCCAACCTATTGTAGTGTTTGGTTCATTTTTTTGGCATGTCCTAAGACCTATTTTATTAAAAATATAAGTGGGAAAGTATGTATGGCCGAACAAGAGGTGCATGAGCAAGATCCTAGTATAAGAACAAGGCATAATTATCTTGTTAGACATTGTATGTGTTGAAGAGGATGATATAACATTTTTAAGATATAAAGTAGGTATTATAGACAATCATAAGGGTATATATAAATTATAATGAACATAAAATAAAGGTACTATAGATCACTATCAAGTTCAAAATATCTAATCCGTCTTGAAGAGACCTAATTGAGCAAAGAAGGCTAGATACCAATTTGAGAAGGATAGAAGTGTTTAAAGAGCTGAAAAAGGAGATCATCATATATTATATGGGAAACAAAATTTTATAAAGGTGATCAAAGGTTTGAGGTGGATGAGTTGGTGTTTCCTTGCAAGTGGGTGTTTGTTAAAATCTAGTCAAGTTGGTGCTTGGCTAGTTGGGGTTGGTGCTCCAAGTGAAGTTGGTGATTCACTAAATATTTATGTTTAAGTTATAGTACAGTAGTCCATTTGCATCATCAATGGTTTTTATTCCCCTTGAGTGTTTCCCACTCAAATAAGTGTTTTATGTTTTATGTTCTTGTCTTATTCTCATGGATCTTAATGTGTTTCTAGTTCACTAAATTGTTTTGATAGTTCATGAATGATAGTGTAAAGTTGTAAAAGTATTGAACACTAATTCACCCCCCCCCCTCTCAGTCATTATTCTTCCAACATCCATGTCAATATCATATGCTAAATTATGCATCAAAGTCCATGATTATCAACTTAATTTATTAAAGCTTTCAAGGAGAGATGGTATGTTTGGGATAATAAAATTTTAAAAGACCACTTGAAGATTCACCCAAGCCAAATCATACACAAATATGAGTTTTACAATTAATGTTTATATTGCATTGATTTAATCTTAATATTATTATCTTAAACTCTATATCCTCATGAGGTCTTAGATGTAGATTATTAGTTCTTGATAAGTCAATTGATTATTTATAATTATTAAATAATTATAAATAATATCTAGATTATAGTTATACGTATGGCATGCCTAGTGGGACTCAAATTGCACCCCATAAATTCTTCTAGTCTCTTTATCAGTCTTGTAATTAAAAAACAAATTATTTTGATTTATAATTACAAATGGCTGGTAAAATGATAATAACTTTTGATATTTTATTATTTTTAATCCAAAATTTTTAATGGGTGTGTATATTTGTCCTACTAAAAACATTTTATTTTTTTTTGAAATTGGATGTATAGTTTAGGAGTTACTTTCAAATTACTGACTATCATCTTTTTTTTTGGGAAAAAAAATCTTGGTAAAATGATCACAACTTTTGATTTGTTATCTATTTTAATCTAAAGTTTTTTAGCATTTTTATATTTTTTCATATAAAAGACTTATAAAATTTTACTTTAAAACCAATGTATAGTTTATGAGTTAATTTCAAATTATAGACTACCACTTTTTATTTCTATTTTTATTTTTTGGTTAAAAAATGGTTAGTAAATGTTCATAACTTTTGATCTCTTATTTATTTTAATCTAAATTTTTATAAGGTCATGTGTATTTGTCCTATCAAAAACATTTAACTATTTATTGAAAAATATATTTATATTTTACAAGTTATCATTAAAATATCGATTGTTTTTTATCTCTTTTTATTTTCATTTTTATTTAACATTTTGTTTATGGATTTGTGCATGCCAAAGACCCATCAAGAAAAATACTCACTTTTTTTATTGTAGGTTACAAAAGGGTGTGGTGATTCATTAAAAAATATGTTAATTTTTTCCATTTTTTTGTGTTTTTAAAATGAATTCCTCTCTTGATTTAGTGTTTTAAAAATAAATCATCTTTCAATTTGGTACTATAAAACATTTTTACTTATGTTCATCTTTATTAAATGAGTTGTTTAAGTGTTCCCTTATATTATTATGTGATTCCTTCATATGTATTCTCTCACGTTTGGTAGGGTGAATCAAAAAATTATAGATGATCATTTACTTTTATCCCAAGAGATTTTCTTATTATGTTCTTTGTTTTCACTTAAAAGATTCCTATGAATTAAAATGATAATACATTTTATTTTTATTTTGGATATGTGATTGGGCTGTCATTTCCTTCTCACAAGTCCTTAAGGTGTGGTGACTAGGATGTAATTTTATAACATTCATACCAACCCCATTATCTAATAGGGTATACAAATTGAGGCTATGCTAATACTATCTTAGCTAGAATATCCCTTGAAGATTGATTTTTTTGGTAGCAGTTCACTGCAACCCTAATGGTTGAAGTGGTCACAAAAGGACAAGACTCTTTGATGAATGGCCTATTAAATCTTGATGTATAATTCATGGATATTTTTTGTTCCCACATACCTCAAGGCATATCAGGGCCATCTATAAAGCCCATAAAAACTTTAGCATAGGACCTTTTAGTCATAGCACACTCATAAGTGTATGGTTGTAAAAGTAACCACAATCAAAGATATCTTTTACATACAATTTTTTTAGAAATAATGGTGGGATTAAAATAGCACCAATAACTACATTAATTACTTTTAAAAATATTAAATATTATAATCCTCCCAAGCTAAGTATATCAAAAGAATCGATGAATGTTGAGTAATCTCAGATCAATCACTAAATTAGGGTCATCAGATTTAGTGTTTAATTGATTGGTTGTGGTTTTAAAAACTTGTCATAATATACATATGCATTCCCAAATATATGTTACTCTATCTAATTTTTAGGTAAATTTTTTTTCCTTTCTATGTTTAAATTAGTTTAAACACATAGTTATCTTATCTGAAATCACACCATTGTGTTGTCCATGTGATTTAAGACCCATTTTAATTTTTTCCCAAGATTATATTTTAAACCCACTTAAGTACAAGGATAAAATTCTATTATCTATACCATTTTATCATGTTCAAATAAAACCTATTCAAGTTTAAGATTTTCTCATCATTTCCAAATAATATTCCCATTTTTGTCTAGGTCTACTCCTAGTTTAGATCAAATTACTTACATTTTGGTCAAATTATTTGATTTAAAAAAGTGTCTAGCATACCTCATTACATAATAAGTGGTATGGATTATAATGTTTCTTATCATGATGATCGGCCTTAAGGTCACAAAAACCAATTTGCATATCAACCAGATTATCCCCATGATTAATAGGATTTTATGAATTCACATGATATTAAAGTTCGCCAACATGAGTATGAGGATGTGCCACTTACCTATGATAAAAATTTAGGTCAAATTGATCAATAATTTTTTAATAATTTAGAAGAATATATATTTCATTTATTATAACTATTTTCTAAGGTTTTCCCTAATTATCCTCTAAAAACCTTGTGTAATGTTGAGAGATCACAACTACAAAACACTCTCACAATTAAAAAGAGGATTGATGATATACCCACCTCTAGCCATGGTCCTATAGTTTTTAAAATGTTGACAATTCTAGAAACATCTAGAAATGGGAAAGATTTACTTTTAGCCCCACCCCAACTTTTGCCTGATATTATAACCCAGTTTCAACAAGTTAGGAAAGTTTTAAATAATATTAACATATTATTAGTTAATATAGTTTATTATCATCTAATTCTATAGTTTATTCAACCTATTTAGCATCAGGTTAAATATTCCTTAGTTGATTCACTTCCTACTTTGGAGACATCTACTACTCCTAAACAAAATACACATATAGATTCCTCACAATTAATTATAATGAATACCCAATAAACATTCCCTAATCCTATTTAATTTCTTGTTAATATCACTATTATAATTTTATTTTGACAAATCCCCCCTCAAAATTTAAAAATTTAAACTTGTATGCACCTAACTCTGCTTGTCTTAATAATCCTATTGAACCCACTAATTTGACCTAAAATCATAGCCTTAGCCAATTAAATAATATCCTAATTTTCTAAACAATATTCCATATACCCCATAAACCTTTCCATACTATTATAACTAGTTAATTATCTAATTAACATACTAACGAGCCTACTTAGCCACTAATCTACCCACTAGCCCACTAGCCAATTTAAAATTCCTATTTATTCAACTACCCCCTAGCTACCCTACCACCTTAGCCTCTCCTACACCCATATGAATAATAAACCTCATTAATTCCCATATAATACCCCAATAATCCCTAAACTAATCAAGAAACATCTATAAATTGGGAAACTTCTCTAATATTATAGAAGTCTCTAAACTAGAGGCTTCTAAACAATTTAAAATTCCATAAAATCTCCTCTACCATACTATAAAATACATGCTTGGGCCATGGCTAAAACAACATGGAAATCAATAATACCTCATTATAATCTCATGATAATCCATTCTTAAGCATCCTCACACTCTTATCAAACCATTTAACAATCTAAAGAAGCCATTGGAGTCACTTTGAAGCTCAAAGAAATCAATCCACACTCAATCAATTTGGCATTTAAATTTGCTTGAAAATATTGGAGAGAATTTGTAAGGGAAAAAATTATGATAAGAATACATGTTTAATTTATTTATTGTTTCTTTATTCCCTCATTTTTATGTTGTTTGTGTTTTTGGGTTTTAATTAAATATAGTAGTTTTTTATAAATAACTTAAAATATGATCACACATTGGTGACCACAGTGGTAAAACCCCTTTAATATGAGTTTATTGATTTTTATATGTATTTTGATCACTTGAAAGACTAATTGGATGAAGAACAAACTCTAAAATTTCTCAAATTTTCATATACAAGCAATAAGTAGTTTTGCTCTACAAATTACGGTATTGTAGTCAAGGTTTTACCCAAAAGTAGAGATATTGCACTACATTTTTCAACTCTAATAGTTGTATTTTAATAGGTTTAAATCCTTTTTCAATATAATTTATTTGTAAAGAGTGATCTTGCATATAATCTATGGTTTTGTCCTTTGACTTACAGTTTTGTAAGATATTGTTTTAAACTAAGCATAACTAGGTTTAAATTAATTTTAGAGATTCTATAAGCCTATCTCAATTATTATTATCTTGAAAGGGTAAAAAATGTATTATACGTGTAGGAAAATAAGACACCTTGGCCCTGGATTTCCTTGTTATTAATAGCAAAAATTACAGAAACATACTCACGATTTTATCTTAATAGTCACAATATTGCCATCGATAATCATAGTTTTGCCTTTGTTGATCCAAATCATTAGGTAATTTTACTAACAGGTTTTGGTTTATATTTTTTATTTATAGGAGGATAACAAGGGATGTTTGAAGAAATATAAAACTTCCATCCGTAAACCTTAGGTTATTTTTTGCAAAAACACCATTTTTAAAGTAGTGATTTTATATAAAAATTAACGATTTTGTGTTTAAATCAGAAATTTTTACTACAAGCATTAGAAAACTATATTATTAAGATTTTTCTCTCCTTTAATTTCTATTAAAATTCTAAAACAATCTCTTTCATATTGAATATCAACTTGTTCCCTAAGTTTTTCATATATAGATCCCACATTTTCGCATTAGTTTGTAAAGGGTAAAAATCGCATACCATTGTCTTTTCAATAGTTGTGTTTTGATAAATACACTTGTAAATAGCCTTTGGTATGTTTGTGTTCTATTCTAAGGATAAAAAGGGTAAATTTTTTTAATGTTTCTAAAATATCATAGATTGTGAATTGTGAATTTTCATTAGAAGTTGTGATTTTATCTAATCACTTGCAATTTTTTAGGATCCATACAATTCCTATCATAGTTAATAGATAGTCCAAAATATGACAAGTTTAGAGTAGTGGTTTTGCATAAAATCTATAGTTTTGTGGCTTTGCGAAGAATTTTTATTTTACACTAACTATG